>OZ038488.1:124555723-124625723 GCA_964036315.1 Acanthosepion esculentum | reverse complement strand
TCAAACGTAAGGTAAAAAAAAAAAAATTTGAAAGTTAATTTAAAAAAAAAAATCTACTAACCAGATTCACTTAAAATTAGAACGAATTATATCACTTCTGCGCTACCGTCCGATTAATTCCCCTGACGTAAGTTGTCAATATCTTGACGTACATAAATTAACGCACCTCAAACACGCACCAAAGCAAGCAACACAGTTGGAAATATCTCTCTGAAAAAATTTTCTGCTAAAAAAAGTAAGTAATATTTCTTTCAAATTACATTAAGTATACTTTAATCATTCTAAATATCCTAAGATAACAAAAGAAAAAGGTGTAATTGAATTTTACATGATTTTTTAACTAACTATGATTTTGTTTACAAACTCAGACAGAAAGGCCGATAAGTTCGAATTTACAAAATTTTTTTGACTCGAGAAAAACAAGATTTTAAATAAATTTTTTAACATTTATAGGAAGGATTAAAAAATCTGAAAAAATATTCAGAAAATACTTTGGTCTTTCCTCTTTAATAACAACATAAACATTTAAACGTTAAAAATTGTTTTATCAATTTAGGGACCTTTTTTCATCAAGGTATACCACTTTTTAGCGAGATAGTGGACATATATATATATATATATATATATATACACACACACACACATACACACACACACTATATATATATATATATATATATATATATATATATACATTTCATTGAATATGACAGACAAGGTGCTTTGATTTAGTTTTTTATACAATTTCTCATGTGATCTAATAATTTTTTCTTTTCAGATGATAAATTATATAAAAACTGTCCAATTGTTCTTTTTATATGAGCACTTTCGGCTATACATTAGCCATTTTCACTTTCATTTATGTTCCCCTCAAAGAGACAAGTTCTTAATAAAACCTTTTCTTTTGCTTTTAGTTCTCAACTTATATTTTCAACAGCCCCGTTTATAGCTCAACAATCTCTCTGAAGCTCGTTTGATATCTCCAATGTGGACATTTTCTCACTCAATAAATTTGTTATTTTATGTTTCCCAGCATTTGTTAGGTCCTTTTCATTAAACATATTTCAACATTATGGGAAAAAAGGAAAAAATAGTTTTTATTAGATTTCAGAGTTTAATCTGCATAATAACTTCAGACTGCAGTTTTTATAATATATCCAATAAGTTTAATAAAACATGTTGAAGCTACCTAAAAATTTAACACAAGCCTTGTTTTGAAGTCTAAAGTAATTGTTTAAAATTTGACAAAAATTGTTCAAAGCAAAATTGAGTTATTGAGGTTTATGTGATTTGCATAACCTCTGACAGACTGTAAATTCCAAATTACTGGCATTAAATATTGTAGAAAAGTGTGTGTGTGCATTTTCCTTATTACTAAAAAAGAAGAAAAAACTTTGAAAGCAGGACTGTTTTGTTGCATTTTTTGTTTTGTTTTTAATTACAGCCCCAAAATAGAAATTTGATTGATTTGTGGTGTAATAAATTTGTTCAAAACATTTAAGTATAAAAAATGTTATAATAGATTATATTTTTCATGTTTAAACATATTGTTTAATAAACATATTTTTTCAAAAAAAAAAAAAAAAAAAAAAAAAAGGGAAAAAATACTAGACAGAAATCAAATTAATTTCATATAACTTATGCAAAAGCATTTTAAAAATATTTTTGAATTTCTAGCCACTCCTCTAAAAACAAGAAAAAAATATATAACTGGATTCTAAGCAAAATTTTTCTAATGGAATCCTGTCAGTTTTGTCAGATATTGTTTTAAATTCCTTGTTTAAACCAAATGTTTATTCTGGTATTAAGAATGCTTAGTTTTTAATTATTTCTTTCAAATAGATCAACTTTTCATTGTATTGTGGTAGACGTCATTGTTGATGTATATTTGGCTTAGGTAATCCTATCATATCTTTCATAACATCCAGAATTTATAAAACAAATGCTCTCTTTGTTAGAAGGGGTCTATTGTTCAGGTTTGATTCAATCCGCAGTACTATTCATCTCCAAATACTCAATAATTAATGATCTTAACAATGATTTTATACGTATTTCCTTTTTCTTTTATCAGTTAATTAGAAATATGGTACAGAAAAGAAATGCTTAGAAAGTACCAGTAATGTTAATAAAATTCTGTCCTTGGTCATTAATAATGTTAGATTGAAAATTAAAAGCAAAACCTCTTTTCAAAAGAAATAGTACAAGTTGTCCTCAAACCTTGTGCTTTGTCATTGTTTGCCATCTGTTGATTTGTCAATCAGTGGAATTTCATTCCATTCCAACATTTCTTTAAGGATATTAATCTTCACTTTCAGTCTCTCCTCAGTTGTCTCTTGGACTAGATAGCCTGATACAGTTCATTACTATCAATAAAACATTTAATAGAGATACCTTCTTGACCATTACTATTGTAGAGGAGTTATAACTATGAGTAAATATGTATAAGCCCCCCCCCCAACATTTATATATACAAAAATACTCGTAAAAATGAGAAACAGCAAGATGTGGAAACAACAAAACGGCTATTATTTATTATCTGGTGTTGAAGACATGAGAGAAAGTAATACTGAGTAAAATTGGGAGTTTGGGGTCAAATATGGATATCGGAATCTGACAGAAGGATAAGATAAAGATTAAGCAAAGTGTATACAGTCTTTCTCATATGTTTTTTATAGATGCATGTAATGAATGTCCAGATAAGTATCTGGGATTTTCTTACCTTGAATTTTTGTTGAATGCTAAAAGATAAATGTTACTATTGTGGCGTGAAAAAGGAAAAAGAGGTAAAATTTTTGTTGACGCACATGTTAACGAACTGTCCGTTGGAACTGCTTGTCCAATAGTGAGAATGTCACATATTTGTGTGTAGAGAAGAAAATTGGGGTCAATTCTCATTGGTTTAGAATTAGTGAATTAATGATAACTATAATTATTATAGTTATTTTATTATTTTTGACACTAATTAATTTTTATTTATTTTTTAGGGACATGACACAGTGACAGTATAGTTCATTTTTTATTTATGCATTTTTTTATGGACACAGCACTATTATGAATTAAATCATTGTATAAAGTAGCCAAACAAATGACATAATCACCCCCAACGAGAGCCAAGATCTGACTAGCTAATATACTTCTAATCATTCTTTTTTATTTTCTTTGATTGCCAAGTAATAGGGTTAATCTTACTATTTGCTACCATCAAAAATATGATAAATTAAATCATACAGACAGTTTTTCATAAGTTGGAGAAATTTTCTGTATTTCATTCAAGCATTCTTCTTTATATATTTTGGCTATAAAACTGTTTTTTCTTTGAATTTTATCATCTACTTTGTTGATTGTATGAATCTATTTTTGGTGAAAATACATTTCTGATCAAAGTCTTCCATTTCTTTATATACTTCATGATTTTTCCAATTTTCAAATTCCAGCTGCCTGACATCACTAAAATCAATTTTAATATGGATTCCTTTTCAGCCTCATCACCATTCAAGTGCTCATTATCCATTGTACTATTAAATTCACTCTCCAGCTTGGAATCAATTGTGTTCAGATCCTTAACTGATCCAATGTCAATATATACTAATTTACTACTTATTTCTTCAGGTTCAGTATATTATACTAATTTTTACTTATTAGTAGAAAAGCTTTATCAGCCCCACTCAAAATTTTTGTTTCTTTTATAAATCAACTTCCCAACTACCCTGAAGCTGACAAATGTATTGTTTGCCAGAGATAATATCTTATTGTTACCCAACCAGTGTTTCATCTTATTACTTGTGTTACAAAATTGTAATTGTGGGTAATTCAGTTCGCCCGTCGTTTGTGATGACTGAAATGGATTAAAGTGCTTGCTTTCGTCCAGTCCTCCAACTGAGCTGTCGCTAGTGACCTCTTATTCTCTCAGTCTCATTATTACACACGTACACTGTCACGCCAACAATGCACTCTTTGCCGTCTTCCTCCCAGACTTGCTATTTATGCCTGTGTCGGGGGCAACTCAAATTTGCATACGAGACTTACTTCTCGTTTGCCCAAGACTTCCGGTTTTATAAATTCAAGCAGGTTTGAATTCTTAGTCTATTTTATTTTTAATTTTTTCCCCTGCATGTCCGCCCGCGATCTTTCAACAGGACCTGACATGCCAAGTAAATTTGCTTTGTGGGAGGTAAGTCTTCTCGTTCCTCACACTTGTGTTACAAAATTCTGGTTCAGAATTATTATCTTTTTTTTCCTCACTACTTTCGAATCCATCTGGACTTGGTATAAAAGTTTTAGCTTCATTATCATTGTTACCTTGACCAATTAAAGTTTGTGTTGTATCTCTATCTTCACTTTCTATTCCCAAATGCATTTTCAATCTTTCAATATCTTACTTTGATGAACTTTACATAAGTACTACCATACTTTATGAAGACTATCACATAATTCTGGTCAATGATTCAACCAGGTTCATGTCATTTATTATCTTTCAGAAAATACACTCTCTACCCTGTAAGAAATTTATTTGAGAGTATAAGCAGTTTATGCAAAGCTCAACATATCTTTTCAGATGACTGGGGTAATAAATGCTTTTCAAACCTCAAGCAAACCAATCAGATGTTTTCCCATTGACTAATTTTCTTTTCATTAAGAGCAGGAAATTTATTTACTAACAACACAAGTGGGAGATTTGGATTTCTGCCAACACATAACAGAAAATTCTTGGCATTTATAGTTCAACAAATGACAAGTTTGTATTTTTATATAAAGTTTCAGTTAGTGTGGCATTATGCCATTAAACCAAGAGCTATATTCTGCAGCTTTTTTGATGGACATATTTAAATGATTAGGCCATATCACAAAAATATTGAGAGTTAAATTCACTACCATTATCCATATAAACATCAACTTCTAGGACTCTGTATATGATTTGAAAATCTGTTCTATATATAATTGCAGCTGCACTCAGTCTACTAAACAAATCTGTGACATGCAAATAATACAGATTACATTCTGATTCATGAAAATCAATTGCCACAATTTGGTTAAAAATACTTGCAAGAAAAAATACAACAATAAATTTATGACAGATAACACAATCTGAACAGACTTTCCTTACTAGCAATTCAATATCTAGAATACACTTATCAGTGCTTTGTGACAAAGCAAACAGCATGTGATAATCAGCTTGTTTAAACTGTGTAGTTTTCAAACCAAATCCTTCATTACTATAATCATTCTGACCATAAGGACTTGGAAGACAATGACCATCACGAATTACAGTCAGGTCCTGTTGATGTCAATATTTTGTCCAAACATGGTAACATTGTCATTGCTTAAATTCTAAAATTGTTTTGCCTGTTTCATGGATGTGTTTTGCAGTGGAAATTTCCAATTAATTCCTTCTACTTCAATGAGAAATTTTACATTTTTTCAATTTTTGCAAGAAACCTAACATTTTGGTAAGAGGGCCTAGTGACATTGTCCTCAAATTTGAATGGTATGTAACTTTCACTGCATTTGGACTTTCTGCTGTTCAGCAGGAGATAATGACTAAACAAATTTAAAAGCCAATCTGAGGCACACATTGTTTTAAAGCACACAGTGTCTCTGACCAACTATGTTATATGATTCCAATACAAATACAAACTGAGGAAATAAAACTTGAAGTGAAAATGTCATAAGTACAATGTTAATTGTTTCTGTTTTAGAACGATCACATTGCTTTTCTATCATGTGAATATTCTGACATTTGTGTAGGTAATGCTTAACCCAGTTGTATTTGGAGCCAGAGAATCTGCACCTTGATATCAGCCCATTTGAAAATGGATTTGTGTTTTTTTAAATCTAGTAGTGGAGGAAGACAATTTAAAAAATGATTTCATCAGGAATATTCTGCTATTATTCTTGATAGTAAACCCAAAGCTCTTGCAAGTTCTT
The DNA here is from genome assembly GCA_964036315.1 of Acanthosepion esculentum. Classification (NCBI taxonomy): domain Eukaryota; kingdom Metazoa; phylum Mollusca; class Cephalopoda; order Sepiida; family Sepiidae; genus Acanthosepion; species Acanthosepion esculentum. The sequence goes on along the minus strand of OZ038488.1, from coordinate 124,619,798 downwards.
TAGCTTTCTGTTATACACCAGAGTTTTTAACTCTCTCCATATTGGTTAAAGTTTCTTTTCTTTTTTTTAAACTATTATTCATTCAATACACCACTGAACAAGGTTGTTGTAAGGTTGTGCAAGGAAGAAGTAAAAGGTGTATAGTATGTAGAGATTACAGTTGACCCTATGCTTGAAGGGGTTAATATTGTAGTGATTGGACAAGCATTCCTTTTATAGTCTGTTCCCTAATGTAACAGTTCCAGGAAAGAAGCTGTCTAAGTGGAACTTTTTTCTTACTTGTGGAATATGAAGGAAATAAGGATGTGTCAATTCTGGGTACAGGATAAGGTGAGACCTGTCTGTGAACATCTGAACAGGTGGAACTAAGGAATGTAGCATATCTGAATGTCTGCCATGAAAATAGTGATAGAGTAGAGAGAGGCTAGCAATATTTTGTTTGTGAGAAAAGGGTTGTTGTGTGAAATATAATTCATCACCCTTAAGGCTGCATGCTTTTGAACTCTGTCAAGACTGGAAAGTAAATTGAGCAGCTCCAGTCCAGATAGGGAAGCAATACTTCATTTTTGGTTTGATCTGGCTCTTGTAAAGATAGAACATGACAGAAGGAGTCATATACTTCTTGGAGCAGTATAAGGAACCAACCATTTTCTCAGTATCTTCAACAATGAATTGTATCCACAAGGTCAAAAATAAGCTTGAGTCCCAATAGACATTCCAGGTAAGAAGTCTCGTTCAGAGTACAACTGTTCATCATGATTGGAGAAAAATCAGGGTTGACGCTATGAGAAAATCAGAGTTTGGGCAGGCCACATTTGTAAAACTGCAATGTCATTAGTGAAAAACATCTTTCTTACATGGTAACATGTTGGAATATTTCACCTTCTGCAATATCTGGTAAGAAGTGAGCCATTAGCAAAGTACTATATGTTTCACTGTTCCAACAGTTTTTTTCCATTTTCTTGTCTCATTGTTTCTGATGTAACCCCAAACAATTAAACCCTGAACACCAAATTTTACTGTCTTTGTTGTCTATTTTGATATTTGTACATATTCTCTTGCAATAGAATTCAGTTCTATTTTGCAATTTTGTCACTATATATCATTTTTAGCCATTTTTCATTATCCATTTTCAGATGTTCTGTCTTATTCAATGTTTCATGGTTAATGATGTTTTCTTTATGCAATGCATCCATTTAGATTACTTTTATATTAGTATTCTTCTAACTGTATGAACTTATACTTCACTAGTAATGCTGTTTTCTGCCATTACTTGACAAGCTGTTAATTTAAGGTTGGATATTGAGATATCCAACCCCCAAATTAACAGCTTTAACCTAACTAGCTTTTATTGATGTTGCGTCCAATTTCAGAGTTCTGTCAGTTTTTTCATATCCAAAAGGCTCTCCTAACATCAGCATACTTCTTCTGGGTGACTTGCATAGCATGCCCTGATATTCCAGACTCCTTTGCGATTTTACACATCCACTTCTGTAAACTCACTGTTTCCATTTTGAAAATTAAATCAACTACACTAAAAAGCCAGGTTGAAATCTCCAGACTTTATATAAACAGTGATTTGGGCATTTAACATAAGACATCTGCATGTGTATCTTAATCTGGGATGATATTTTTGTGCCGGGTGTTAAGTGGCTCATAACTATCGCATGCCTTACTTTCAGAATCAGAATGTATTCAGATCTATATCTCGTCTGATACAGTTTACACATGAATGGTAATGGTGAAATTAGCTGCTTTCATATAGGAAACATTTGGCATTCCCAGTTGAAATTTATAACATCTTTTTCTTAAAACACTTTTTCATAAAAAGAAACTTCTTAAGACCAATGTTATTGCTTTTTCTAGTAGTGATGAAAGATTCCTTTCTAATCTTTCGTTTTTGGTCATGTGGAAGGTCAACATCTTGGTTATGTCATTATTTTACATCTACATGTGCTATTCATTTTAGTTTGTTACTATTGGAAATCTTCAAGTGATCTGGCTTTTGTTTTTTTGGTAAAACTCTTTATGATTTTGTAGCACCAATTTATAGGGTTGGATTAAGAATTGCTTGGAGACCTATTAGATGTGCACAAATAGTAGATAATTGAACAGATTGAAATTCATTAACTTTCTGTTAAGAATTTCAAACATGTAGCGGGGTAAACTCATTTGAATGTCAGTCATAATTGACGTACATCCATTTTGTGGGTAAATCTAACACCATTTATTTAAATATCCATGGTTGTTGCTTTGGATATCACAAAGGTGTCTGACGGGGTTTCACATGCTGGTCATCTTTAAAAGTTGAAACATTATGGTATTCTGAATGCATGTTTGATCTGATTCAATTAATCTTATCAAATTGAGAAATGAAAATTGTCTTGAATGGCCACTCTTCTAGATCATTTTGCATTAATGCAGATGTCGCCCAGGGCTCTCTAATTTTCATCAACAACCTTCCCAATGTCATCAATCCTCAACATTTTATCTATGCTGATGACTCAACTATTTACTCCTGTCTTAATGGTAAGTCTGATAGGTTCAATAAGATCAAATTGGTAGCCGATATAAAAAATGACCTACAATTTGTTGTTAACTGGGGCAAGAAAGAGCTTGTTAATTTTAATGCCTCCAAAATGAACTGCTCACTTTTAATTGTCATAAAGAACCTTTTTTGTCTTCCACCAGTATAGCTGATGCTAACTTCAAGAAAAGTGACTCATTGTGCTTTCTCAGGCTAGTATTTTCCACTGACATGAAGTGGAAAGATTATATTGAATCAATTGCTTGGTCTGCTGCAAGGAAAGTTGGTTCATTGTGTTGTGCTAGAAAACTTTTCTCAACAAAATCAATTTTATGTTTATAAGTTGACAAATCGACAATACATTGAATATTGCTGCCATATCTGGTCTGATGTTTCTGCTATGTATTTAGAGATTCTTGATAAACCCAAAGAAGAACCTGCAATGTTATCAGTTTTGACCTGGCATCTTGGTTTCTGTCATTTTTCCACTGCTGTAACATAGCTTCCCTGTGCCTTTTCTATAAATATCTTCATGCTAATTGTTCTTTTGATTTTCCTCTTTGGTACAGGGACTCTAGGAATTTAAGTGCAGTATTAGATTGGCAGTTAGGTCTCATCATTTTACAGTTGTTATATGTAATATACTTTTACATTCATTAATTCCTTGTGTGTTAGTGGTTTTATTGCCTTTTATAGCCTTGGAGTGAAATGGTTAAAAAAAATCTAACAGAAAATTTACCTATTATTTGTGGCTGAACCTTTGTAAGAAGGTAATATAAATAACTTTTATTGGTATAATAGTTTTGATGCATTGTTGTTGCAATCTGGAATAATTAAAATTAATAAGAATATTAATTGAAAACCTGTACACGTCTGTACATGTTTGATTGTATATTGTTTTAATCAATTGTAAGAATATTTTCAATTTTGCTGAGAGTTGGACATTGCAAGAATATACTCGGTATTGAAATCAAAATTAAAATGTTCCAAGTATGTCATAAAATTTTATTCTGACCATCTACTGACAAAGGTATTATAATCAAAGCTATAATTTTAATTTCATTGTTTTCCAGCCTGTTTTTATGCCTGTTCATATTTTGGAACTGTCAAGTTGACCGATTTTAATCATTTAGCTTCTTTCCTGTTCTTTACCATAATCATGATCAAGCAGATCTTTCTATCACTTTTAATATTGTTGTGTCGTGTATAATGCTGAATAAGCACAATTCACCTATTCTAGTTGGTGTCAGTTTATATATATATGAGCTACCTGCTCATATGCAAATTATACTACTTTGCATATCACCACATCTCCCTATAACGGAGGGGCCTTATGCCGCGAGTACTTCTTGTACTTCTTCTTGTGCCCTCCTGAACATCTTCCCCTATCTCTCTCCTTTCCCTTGGAGATCTAGATCTATCACGTCTATGATCGAACTGTTCCTCTGGCATGCTCTGGTCTTCTTCTAACTCGTCCCATTCTACTTCTTCCTCCGCAGTTTCACTCTGCATTAACTCTTCTGTTACATCAATAATGGGCATCTCTGAAGGCATTTCCTCATTCGATTCTTCTCCTTGGGATCTTATTTGGTCAGCATGAACTAGAACACTGTTCCCATTTTCTTTATTTAATATTGCAGAATTATGTCCTTTCTGCATAATAAATTCGGCTGACTCAGGTTGCATATTCCTATTTCTTTTGTACCACATCTTTTGATTTGTGGCATATGACATAGTCAAAGGGGATCTTAATTGTCTGCCCATTAAGGCAGATGGACTTTCCGGAATTGTTCTGTAACTTAATAATAGTCTTGGTAGGAAAGCATCGATTTCCTCCTGTTGCAAGCATGCTTTTATGCCCTTCTTTACCGTCTGGACCATCCTTTCCGCTGTCCCATTACTTTGAGGGTGGTAGGGAGGAGTCTTGTAAGGTCTACATCCTATTTTTCTTAGCCATTCATGCAAATCAATATCTGCAAATTCTGGTGCGTTATCGGTCACCAATGTTCTCGGTATCCCATTTCTCGAAAATATTACTCTTAATATTTGTTTTATGGTGGTACTTTTTTTATCATGTACTCTCACCACTTCAGGCCAACCTGAATATGCGTCTACTAATATTAATAATAATCCTATCCCATTGACATAGGCATGGTCCATGTGTACTCTGCTCCATGGTTCCACTTCTCGGGGCCACACATGTATTTTCTTTTGCTTGAAATTCCTGAGTTCTGTGCATTTTTTGCATCTTTTTACGTAGTCTTCTACGTCTCTTGAGTACCCCGGCCACCATGCTTCCAATTTTAATCTTCTTTGCGTAGCTGCCACTCCACAATGTATGTCATCGTGTACACTTTTTATAACCTGTCTCCTCAGTGTTTCTGGGGGAACTACCAAGTCTCCATTACATATTACCCCGTTTTCTATCGTCATTTTATGTCTGATTTCTTTGAATGGTCTTTCAGCCATTGAACAATTTCCCCAACGATTCTGTTTTATCCTCGACATTATTCTATTTAACACTGGGTCATTAGTAGTTTCATTAGCCATTTTATCTACAGATATTACATCGGTTTCTACAAGGTGCAAGAATGTGTCTTCAAATTCCTCATCATTTTTGTCCTTCTCCTCTATATAAAACCTCAATCTAGATAAGGTATCAACGTGCAGTATCGTATTCCCTTTAACATATTCAATGTCAAAGTCGAACGCCATCAGTCTAATCGCCCAACGTAATATTCTGGATGTTGTAACTTTCGGTAGTTCTTTTCTTGGGTTGAAAATAAATTCCAGTGGTCTGTGATCACTTTTCAACAAGAATTTTCCCATCAAAAACTGTCTTGCTCTATCCGTTGTCCACACTATGGCTAGTGCCTCCCTTTCTATATTCGAATAATTGTGTTCAGTCGTTGTTAATCTCCTTGATAAGTACATTATGGGATGCCCCTCTTGTGATAAGATACCAGATATGGACTGCTCACTGGCGTCAGTAGTTAGAGTTATGTCCTTCTTAGGGTCAAAAATTTGTACTATTGGCTTTTTTGCCAGAATTTGTTTTAAGTTTTCAAAGGCTGTCTGTTGGCGTTCTAACCAAATGAATTCCACATTTTTTTTTCTTAACTTCGCAAATGGTTTTGTCAACTCATTATATTTTGGTACGTATTTTCTATAAAAATTTACCAAACCTAAAAAGGACTCCAACTCTTTTTTATTTTTTGGTGTAGCCACTTTTAAAATTTTCTCTATTAGTACTTTATCTGGAGAGATCCCTTCCTTTGATATTGAGTAACCCAAAAATAATATTTCATTACTGTTGGTTACACACTTTTTTGTATTTATTGTCATACCAGCGTCTCTTAGCCGGTTCAGTATATTTTCAGTTTTTTTCTTTAAATCATCTTCATTTAAATCTACAACACATATATCGTCTTGATAACAGATGGTATTTTCAACATTTCCTATTACTTTTTCAATAGCTTTTTGAAAAATTGCACTTGCCGTTTTTATGCCATACGGCATCCTTTTCCACCTTAACAGGCCTATAGGTGTGTTTATGGGCGCCACTTCTTTAAAATTTTCATCTATCGGTATTTGGTGGTAAGCTGATTTTAGGTCTATCTTCGAAAATACTTTCATTCCAGCAAGTTTATGTAAAGCTACTTCCACATTCGGAATAGGGTACAAGTCGGCGCAGACTTTATGGTTCACCCCTATTTTATAATCTCCACAAATTCTCAGATCCCATCTTTTTTTTTTAATACGACAATGGGTGATGCCCATTTACTTCCTCCTGGAGGGGCCGGTTCTAGTTAGTCTTCCTTTATTAATTTTCGCAATTTAGCTATTACCAACGGTAATAAATGCACTGGTATTTTTCTTGCTTCATAGTAGGAGGGGGAAACATTTTCTTTTAATTTCAGGCTAGCTTCATAATTTTTTAATTTTCCTGTTTTTTCAATTTCCATTTCATTAATCAACTTCGTTGAATTTATTTTTAATACTTTATTCCCCAGTAGTCCATGCGTTTTTCGGCAATTTGTAACTATAATGAGTACTATTTCATATTTTTCTTTTAGTTCTATTGAACCTTCAAAGTAACCCATAATTGCTATAATCGAGCCATCAAACCGACGCAATTGTAGGTTGCTTTTTTTTAAAAACGGTTTTCCCATTTTTTCCCACAAATTTCTGGGTATTATCGTGACTTCACTACCTGTGTCGATTTGCATTTCAACAACACAGTCGTTGATTTTCATTTATATTTTTTTATCTCCGTTCTTAGATCCATTATTTTGTATATTACCATTTTTTACATTAAAAATCTGTCTATTTTCATCCTCTATTCTTTCCACATTTTTCGTTTTACATACTGCTTTGAAGTGATTTTTTTTTTTACACTTTGAACATGTTTTTCCATAGGCTGGGCATTTTTCCACAGTACGCACAATTTTTTCTTTTTGTTTGTACCGTATATGTTTCGGCCCTTATTTCTTCGTAGGATTTATTTTTATTTTGGTTGTAGGTATGTATTAATTCCTGCTGTTGTATAAATTCTAGACACATATTCAAGGGCATGTTTGTAAGTTGTAACTGTTCCATTAACTTATATCTATGTGCTGAATTATGCATACCTTCAATTAATCTTAGTTGGATTAATTCTTCTTCCGTTGTCTGCTCTCCTGTTCCTAGTTTTTCGAATTCACAGTATTTACTCGCACTTCTTAAGCGGTGTAAATATTTTACTATCGGTTCATCCACTTCCTGCTTCATTGCCATAAACTTGGTCCTTTCTGCAATCACCAGTCTTTTCTTTGGCCTCATGTTTCCCTTGATAACCTGATTTATTTCTTCGAAAGTCATTTCTTCTAGTTCTCGAGGGTACACCATTGTAGCAACCTTCATAATGGCTTCACAACCAGCGGTAGCCATGAACAAGTCGGTGATTTCATTTTCCCCTCCTCTGTTTTTGATGTCTTTCAACTTTTTACATCTTGCATTAGCAGCAAAGCAACAAATCCATGTATCTACGTATTCTGGGTCTTCAAGGACCAAAGAGAATCCTATCGGCGACGCCATTGTTGTGTCGTGTATAATGCTGAGTAAGCACAATTCACCTGTTCTAGTTGGTGTCAGTTTATATATATATATGAGCTACCTGCTCATATGCAAATTATACTACTTTGCATATCACCACAAATATCAAAGTATTTTGCTGGGTTTTCTCTGATCTTACACAACCTCAACCAATATATATGTTTCATGGAGTGAAATCAGTTATTGTCTAAGAAGCTTTGAGAACTCCTTATTTCAGCTCAATGCTTGTTTTATTGTATTAAATTTCTTTGTCCTGAAAAGGTTTTTTTTAATTCTTTTACTCTATCATTCAAAGGAGACAAATGCTCTCTGCTGTAATAATTTTACCAGATTCCAGCAATATGTCATTTAAGAATTCTTTTTGATTCCTGCCAAAACACAAAGAAAGTTGTTCAGTAATAGATTTGGCAAACATGGACTTTTGTGCACACAATAAGATGAAGGGTTAAAAGGATGGTTTTCCCATGACACTGCTTTTGTAACTACCTTCACTCTTAGGCAATGTTTATTATTTTTAAAAATGATAATTAGAATTGGAATAAAACCTAAACATGTGAAAGTGAATTTATACATGTTTTTTGTTCTTAAGAATTTACAACAAAAATATTAAACACAATTTAAATAATAAGTTTATATTTATAACATTCTATAAACTAATGCAATTAGAACTAATGCCACACAATATTTATCATTGACCAATTTATAAAGAAATAAATATGAAACCAATTTTTTTAATTCATAAATTTATAAACATTTACTAAATTATAAAAATATGTGAAGCAACTATAAGGAAATCTTTATTATTTAACATTTTATAAAGTTTGAATCAATTGACAATTAACTGATGTTTTACCAACCATTCTAATAAATAATCTGATAAATAAATAGTGTTTATTATTTTGGTTGTCAATTCTCAAGAACAAAGAAAATGTATAAATTCACTTTCATCATATGTTTAAGTATTATTCCAATTCTAATCATTGCTTTTTAAAACAATGAACATTGCCGAAGAGTGATGGTAGTTAAAATAAAAGTGGTGTCAAGAGAGAGAAACTGTGTCCTTTTGACACTCTGTTGTCGTGGATCTATAACTGATTAACTTGTTGGAAAATGCTTTGATTCCATGTCAAACAAGAAGAGAAAAAGAAGTCTTTGTTTCCTTTTTGAGCTCATGTAGAGCTCAGTTTCTAAGTTTCTGAATTGTTGCTAAGGCTTATAAATGATAGACAGCTGATTTTACAAACAATAAACATTCTCTTAACATACTGCAAGAGATGGTGCTGAGCAGTTTTGTATCCAATTTATAAATATGAGGTGTTCTTACCAGTTTGGACAATTGATGTATTTCAAACTACTCCAAAAAATTGATTATAATCTTTCCTTATTAAAAAGAGATTTTTGTATCAATTTGTAAAGTTTGGAAATTTATCTGACCTGTCAAGCATTATGTTAATATTAAAGGTTGGCATCCATTTATCTTGCGAGATAATGGTAGCACTCTTTTTGGTCAAACATTGTCATTTTGCGATCAGTGTTTGGAGTAGCATAACAGACTAATCCTTGCATGTTAATAAACATGAAGAAATATTTACTTGAGTGCTTCAGTTGTATTCATTTTTTCTGGAAAATGCTTGATTACCATATTAGGTGGATCTGTATTCATCATGCCGAGTTTGTTCAGTATGCTATCTGAGATTTTACGTCTAGGGTTCACTATGGTGGGTATATAGAAACTGCATACTAGCAAACAATGTCAGCTACATGATGAATGCATGCTATGGTGCACATAAAACTAATAGATATGCCTGACCCAAAGAAATACCTATTTATATAAGGAAATATTATATATATATATATATATATATATATATATATTATATATGTATGTATAATATCAACAAAATCACTTTTTCAGCCTAGTTATGGGAGTGAATATTAATGAAGGCATACTATGTCTTAAACAGACCTGTTTGTAGATCAGGAAAGTATAAAAATGTGCATATACACACAAATACACACACACACACACATATATTATATATAGTATATATATCAGGCTGAATTAAGCATAACTAATAACTCCATGTGTGTGTGTGTGTGTGTGCATATATATAACACTAAAATAAATAAAAAATATAAATTAGAGCCCCCATTTTTTGTCTGTGAGAATTGGCTTCCCTAATGATCAAAGTTGCATCTCAGTCTTCCTTCTCATTGTGACTCCCTTTGCCCACATGGAATAATAAACAAATGAAAATAAATGAATACAAACTTTTCTGTGATAGGATCTCCACTCTTGGGTGCAGACATCTTAATAGATGGATAGAGTGAACAAAAGACATGACACCCAGACTCTGTTTACATGGTATCTAATTGCCCAATTTTGTCATCTAGAGAGAGAGAGAGAAAATGTCATGAGTAAAACAGAGATGAGTGAAAAAAAAATCACAAATTGAAAGGTATATGCTTGCTCTGTTTGATTTGTGCCTAATGTGAGGTTGGACTCACCTATTCAACCTGTAATTGTTAATGCCTGACTTAGGTGCAAAGTGAGGTAAAAGGTTAATGTTAGTCTTTATCTTATGAGCCAAGTCAGAAACTTGAGAAAGACATTCGTTTATATCGTCTCTATCTTGCCAATTAGTTGGTTAATTGGAAAGGTTTTGGCATTTCTACACGAAGCAATTCTATTTTTAGAATTATTCAAATAATAATTGTATATTTTTCAAATTTTGTAACAAAGGATTTGTAAAGGCAAAATGTTTGTCAAGCATTTTATTTAATAAATTCTTTTTGTAAAATATGCAAATATTTATCAAGCTTTTATGTTTTACAATGAAACAAACAAATGGCTTATTCCATGCATATTTTAATAAGTATTCTCTTCATTTTGTTACCCATTGTCAAAATATTTTAGCTATTTTGCTCTTAAGCTATCAAACTCAGAAATTTAAAAAAATCTATTATTATACACACACAGTCATCAAGCAAATATATGTTGAAGTATTTTCAATAAAAACTACAAAAATATACAAGCAAGTGCATTCTCACTGATCAGCACTGTTGATAATGAGGAAAGCAACAAGTTTCAAATAGAAAAACTACATAATAACATCAGCAATGTGAAGAATGTCAGTTTTGGGCAAAAATGAATAATTTATATTATATACATACATTGAAAATGTAATAGTAGGCAATTGAATTAGATAATACAGGTAAGTATAAATATGAACAAATACTAAAACGATTGCATTGACAAGACCTCTCACTCAGTGACAATGCATTTTTACACCCACTTTCATACAAGACTCTTTATCCTAGATGGAACTGGTCAAAATGCATTTTAATTATTATAAAACTACTTAGAGGAACTAAAACTAACTTTCTAACACTTACCATGGTCAGGCTATCTAAAAAAACTGTAAACATTGCAATTCTTTTAAGTGGTATTAAAAAGAAAGAGAAGTTGTTGCTTTAAGTAGTTGATTTGCATTCAAGACTATTGGAAGCCATAGTGAAATCATTCTCTCTTGTAAAGTACCATGAAGCATGAATATAAGAAATCAAAATAATATATTTGACGTGCTGGTGGTTCATCTGATGGGAGGAAGATGTTAACTTATTTTAAACAACAAATGCAAGAAGATGGAATGTGTGGTTGTTAGCAAAAAATTGGAGATGCCAAAATCAAACAAGTACAACAGTTTAAATATCTGGGAAGTGTGAAGTGGGAAATCTGAAAGCACATTAGGATAGAGAAAGATGTCTTCCAAAAAAATAAACAAATTATTAAGAAACAGAACCGTTTCACTAGAAACAAAGAATAGAGTACTAAACTGCTACGTAATAGTAATATCAGTCTTCTTATATGGCAATGGATGCTGGACAATCTCCTTACAAATGAAAAAGAGACTTGAAGCAACAGAAATACGGTTCTACAGAAACAGGATGTTAAGAATACCACTGACTGAACATATGAGCAACGGCAAAGTTTTAGAGAAAATGGAAACAAAAAAGACACTTATACTTAACATCAAGAAGATATAGGTGAAATCTACAGGGCGCATAATGAGGAAAAGAGGCTTGGCAAACTTCATACTCACAGGACAGATTTAAAGAAAGAGGGACAGAAAACAGCAATGCATAGCCTACCTAGTGAGCTTCAGTAAATGGATGACAGAATAAGGTTTAGGAGAGATAAAAAATTAAGAGCTACAAAGGACAGGAAATTGTGGCAGAGTATGATTGCCTACACCATGAAGAGATATGGCAAATAAAAGAAGAAAGGTTTTTCAAAAGATGATGATAGTGTAGCATTGTGCCTTGGACCTTCACCTGGATGGGGCTTTGATACCATTTCTTGGATGATTGCTGCAGCTGGATGCAGGAAAAGTTGTGGGATCAAAAAGTGAGACACTATTGTCAAAAATCACATGATGAAAAACAGTTGAAGGAAACATGTTGGTTTATTCATGTACTTCAACAATGAGATGGGATGAATGCTACTAGACTTTGGAAAATAGGGAAGTGAAGAGTGCCAAATAGGGTTCCTTGTTTGCCGTGCTGACCTGAGGCGGATGCTGCTAGCTGGCAAAAATGGATCCTCTTTTATGAAGCATGAACTCATCCCTATGGCCAGCTTAATTAGGAAAAGTCATTAATCACAGCTCCTCCTAGACCAAAATATTTTTGTTGAGTGTTGCTTTGTCATATCCAATTAAAGGGTCATTCTTCCATTTTGTATCAGATCCTTTAATCTGTTGTATGAACATTTCCTTTTCATGACAATTCATTAAAACTACAGACTTTCAAAAATTTCCAATTTATTTTCCTGAAATGAGCTACTGACACTACTTCAAGTGTCATGAATAAATTCCTTATATTGTTTTGTTAAAATTATTTGTGTTTCCTCGTCATTATAATCATTCATTAATCTTCTTGGTGTGGGTAAATCAATTGTTTAGTTCAACACCTAAGAAGCCCCATGCCACTATGGTCATATGGTGCTGTGAGGCCAACATAGCAGCTATACAGTTTTTTGAAGAGGTATGCAATTTCCTCAGGTAAATTAAAAATAATTTAATAATTATGAATTTATTTTAAAATAATAAAAATAAATTATACATAAAACAAATACCCCTGTTTTTGGTGGGATGAGGAAATGCAAGATTGAAGATTGTGTTGCTTCAATTTTATAAGTGATCACCTTTCTATCTTGAAAAAAAAAAAAAAAAATTATTTATCTATATTTGTCTTTTTGTAAGGACACAAAAATATTTCTTAACTTCATTCAGTAATATTTTGTTTTACTATAAAACTCTTTATTTCAGGAATAAATACACCCTTAAAAGATAAAAAATAAACAAATTATTTTATTTGGTTTCTTTTTTCCCAAAAATAAAATTAAAAGTAAAAAAAAACCGATCAACAAGAAATCTGGACATTTTTGTTTGACAGAAAATAAAAAATACGAATAACATGATAAAAAAAATAGATATTAAACATTTAAGAATCGTTAAAAATCGAGATTTATACAGATATTTACATAAAATTAAAACATATTCTTAAAAAAAAAATTCAGAAAGAAAATGAGTAAATGAAAGAAATCAATTTTAAAAGACAAATTATTTAAAATAAAAAAAAAATATTTGTTAATTTTTCGATTAATGTCCAGATTTCAAGTTTTAGGTTAAATGCCGATAAAGAATATATATTATAATTCTTACAGCAAATTTGTTCTTGAGAAGAGATAAGTATTTATCTATACAAATGTAAGAACGAAGATTCACTGTTTAAAAACTTACGAGAAAAACATAAATATGTCGAGCGAGGCCAGACATGACAGACGACTCAACCTCTACCAACAACAAAGGGAGAGAATTTATTCTAAGGGCAGACAACTGTTGAATTAAGTGTTTTCCTAAATTTGGCTTTGCATTTATAGTAAAGGAGTAGGAGAAAAATAAGTAAAATGAAGGAGAGGAGCTCGCCTGAAATGTCGACAGGCGGCCACTCTCATTCAATATCCTGGCTTCAAACTATGACACTAGCGGAAAATATGTAACTCAGATATGAAGCTATATTTCATGATGTAGTTAGGTTTTTGGCATAGTACAACATACACCTACAATTTTGGAAGAATCAGAGAAGATTGGACTAGTGAATTGGCCAACATATGAAATTTGTAAATTTGCACAACTGAAGGTGTCAAAATTTATTTTAGTCTGCATTAAAAACTTTGATTTTTCCTACTTAAGAATTTTTAGCAAAGAACCAAATAAAAACAAGCAAAAAAATTAAAAAAGAAAAATTTATTAAATGTTCACCCAAGAGCCATTCAATTGTAGACTCGTCCATGACAACTAGTTTAACCTTCTGATATCTCTTCATATCTTCACCCCCACGGTCCGCTACATATGGTGACTTCTCGAGGTGATTTAAAGTTTCAACTCCGGCTAACACACACAAGACGAATTTCAATTGTAAAACAGATTATGGAGGACGAGTGACAGCAAGCCTGACCCCACAGCATTATGGACGCACACACTATACTTTTACATATTAAAAGTTTTAGTTCCCGTAACTTTTAATCTTGCCGGGGTATTTGTAGACTCGTCCACGACAACCAGTTTAACCTTCTGATGTCTCTTCACATCTTCACTCCCACGGTCCGCTACACAATCTAGAAAGTTACTAAATGTGTTTGTTGCATGGATGCAGGATGGCAAAAGGGGAAGTAAGTGCAGATCATGAGGATATATAGTGGCATGGGACTTCAGGGTTAAAATGAACAATTAATTTACTCATGCCAAGAAGTTTAATGAATGATGGTAATAACAAGGAAACATGCGGTTTATTTTTTAACAGAACAAGATAAGGAATTTATTTATGAATTTAGTTGTGTCAGTAGCTTGTTTCAGGAAAATAAATCTGAAAATTTTAAAGTCCACTGTTTCAACAAATTGTCATGAAGTGGAAATGTTCATACAACAGATACAAAATAATATTCAAAAATGTTTAAAACAAAGGTAAGAGGGTTTGTTGTTTACAGAAGGGATATACAGGTGTGATGTCATCTAAATTACACAAAAATGAAAATAGCACTAACAACTCATTTTAACAGATATATTTATCAAAATTACACAAAATATCTTGAAATACTAAAGAGTAAATTTATTCAATAAAATTGCCATTGGCTTCAACTACGGCCTCCAAACAACTCCAGAATCCCCTGTAACTCTTCTGGATGGTCGCCTTGTTTAAGTTGGTGAATGCTTCCATAATCCTTCAGTTTGGTGTTACAGGAGTTTTGTTGATCTGTCACTCAACTCCGTGCCCCACACATAATAATCAAGGGGGGTTGCAGACTGGGGAGTTAGGTGGCCAGATGTAAGGAGTGATGCTGTTGGAGAAATTGTGACAGCCATGACTGAGATCTCCTGCTTGTGTGGCATGGAGAAGAGTTCTGTTGCCAGACATAGGGTCTTCCAGCAGCCACACCCTTGACCCAGAGCAGCACTACTTTCTCATGTAGGCCTCTGTGTTGAGTGTGAGACCCTGTGGGAAGATAAAAAGAGGCATAATGTCAACATCACTAGTGATCACTCCAAACACCTTCGTAATCACGATTAGACTCATTCAACTCTTTCCGAATCCTCTGCACTGTGCCTAGATTGACACTTAAACACTCTGAAATCTTTGTATTGGAGTGTCCAGTGTGAATGCCAAACAATACAGAATGCTATTTTCAAATTTTTGGTGGAGTGAATTGTGACATGGTGCTCTTTTTCTCTCTGGCAGTCCCTACTATAAACAAAACAAACAATGCACATGTGTGAAATTAAAAATATAAAATGGTGACAATTTATCCATCGCATCCTGTATAGCATGCACATGTTTCAAAGTAGATGAAATGAGTTTGAAATACTTTAGCTTTCTTGGATTGTTGAAATGAATTTCTTTCAAGTACTAAGTGCTTGGTTAAGGTTGATAATATAAATGGTGAGTAATTTGACACTGGTGGAAATCTGAAGGCTGGATTCGTGAATGCCGTGTGTCATATCCTGCCTGTGGGGAGGTTTGGTAAATACCAGTTGTATTGGAGTCAGGTAGTTTGCTGCCAGGCTCGCAACAGACTTGTCAAACTCTATGCTTTTGGGTAGAGGAACCCAGACGAGGCTATGCCTATAGGCAGAGACTTGTCTGGGGCAGTAGACAAACTCGACCCTGTGTATGAAGGGTCTAATGGGAATTTCTTCCCAAGCCTACAGGCTTTGAATTGCCCTACATAAAAACTGACCTTGTGCCGCATCCCTCCCTGTGGGAAGGATTGTGGGAATACCAGTCATATTGGAGTCAGTCTTCATACTAACTATACTGGCACTATGGCAACAGCCTATTCATTATGTATAGAGAATACTTAACAAATCATGTAAAACCAAGTACGAGTGTGTGTTATAACAATAACCTTACAATAGGAAATTATAATAAAATTACATAGACACAAAAAACAATGAACAAAAATTTCCTTTTATTAAGAAGGCAAGATAACCAGTTCAAAATATAGAATTATAGACTCTTAAAAAGATATGAAATTCAAACTTCCAATAATCCTCAAGAAGGTACAATAAAGATTAAAAAAAAGGTTAAAATATATATTCTTTCTTATTTAATTGAAATATGAAAAAGCAGGTGTTTTGGTTGGGGTCAATAAGAGTTAAATAAAAGTTTTAACAATTATATTATTTTTTTTAAACAAAGTTCAAGGTTTTACTGGATTCACTTTTGTTCTACAGTTTTTTTTGTTTGCTTCTTCTATAAGAAACAGTTGCGATCATTCACTGGTGAGAGCCAAAATAGCTTTTCCTTCAGGTTAAAATTTTTACGTATTCTGGTCTCTCTGAAATTTTTACACCTTCCCATCAAAATTTATTCTTTGAGTTAAAGTTCAAGAGTTACCTTTAAATTCAGGTAATTTTATTTCAAAGATAGAATTTTACTCTCAATTTGGACTTAAATTCATAAAGTCTAAGCATCAAAGAGAAAACCTCATCAGAATAATTACCATGAAAATATTTATAGAAAAGGCCTAAGGAAGCTACATTATGTAATCAGGAAAGTGACTGAAGCTGAGTTGCCAGGTCAGAATCAATAACATTGCAAATTCTTCTTTGTATTTTAACTAAAAAATCTAAATACATAGCAGTAGCACCAGACCAGACCAAACCAGACCAGATGTAACAGCAATATTCAATGCATGGATGATTTGTTGACTTAAAAACATGAAGATATATTCTAGCAAGAAAGATTATTTAGCACAACACAGTGAATGAACATTTCTAGCAGCAGACCTAGCAACTGATTCAATATTATCTTTCCTCTTTATATCACTGGAAAATGTTAGTCTGAGAAGGCACAATATGTCCCATTCCTGGAAGTTAGTATCAGCCTTGCTGATGGAGCCAAAAAGGTTCTCTAAGATGATTAAAAGAGAGCAGTTTTTGTTTGAAATTAACAAGCCATAACTTGCCCCATTTAACAACAGATTGAAGGGCATTTTTTTGATCAGCTACCAATTTGACCTTAGCAAACCAATCAGATTTACTTACTATTAAAACTGGATTAAATAGTTGTATCATTAGTATAGATAACAAGTTGAGAACTGATGACATCAGGAAAGTTGTTGATGAAAATTAGGAACAATGGAAGGATAGAACCCTGTAGAACTCCAACATTAATGCAAAATGATCTGGAAGAGTGGCCATTCAAGACAACTTTCATTTTGCAATTTGATAAGAAAGATCCAGAATACCATAACCTTTCAACTTGTGAAGAAAACCAGCAGGCCAAACCATATCAAATGCCTTCAAGGTGCTCAAAGCAAGAACTTTATCTAAATCCTGATAGACACTTTCAGTAATAACCATTAATGCCTCAGCAGTAAAAAAGCAAAAGCCATATTGCTTATCTGAAAAAAGATCCTCCAAGGTGAGATACTTAACCAATTCAGAATTAATTAGAGCCTCTCAAACCTTACCAAAAAGAGGTAGAAGTCTTATAGGCTGATAGATGGATCAGACAGTTCACCTGAGTTCTTAAAGATTAAAATAACAGAAGATTTCCAACAAGCAGGAAAGCAATTTATTGTAGAATTTATAGAGGACAGACACCATTTCAAGAGCACATTTCTTAGAGATTATTGCAGGGATACCATCAAGTTTGCATTCTTTTTGCGGGTCCAGTGGGGAGGAAACTGTGGCGGACTTCACCACATTAATTTAACTTAGATTAGGAAACCAAACTGAGGTGAAAAAAGGATAAGCCAAAGACATCATTACACATAAAATTTGTATTTAACAAGATGTACAAACAAGGATGTGAAAGAAAGGCATGCATTGCGTAAAACAAGAGTTGTCTCTCTTTAACTATTATTTGTGTTCCAAAGTTTACTGAAAGAAAGTGCGTGAGAATTTCTTGTAATAAATGTTCTCAGCAGATTTGCTGTGTAAGAAAAGATTATGTAAGTGTATAAGGAATGTTCAGCATGAGAGTGGTGGTGTGAGTGAGAAGGTTGGAAAAGTTTGTAAGAGTTTGTACGTACATGAATGCGTGAAATATTATTTAATGTCTGACCACATGGTCGAGACGATAATTCTTAAAGGTCACATCTTCGCAGGAAGAAGAGAGAAAAAAGAGAAAGAGGCAAACTCATTTTTGCTATTTATAGATAATGTAATCATGTGACAGGATCACAGCACCTTGGTGGGAAACTTGACTTAGTCATGCGCTGGAAAAATATATTGTGTGTTGGTGGATTGCAACGCCCACTTGTGTGTTTATTGACCAATTAGCGAGTGAGTTTCAGGGAAACTCATGAAAGCTTCTGGGATACGATTCTCCCAAAATCGACTACATGAAAATATAGTGATTATAAAATTGTGGCATAGCTGCGATTTATAAATTTTCCATTACACAGTAGTGGTGATTTATTATCCAATGAATGCTTGTTGTTGTATAATTTGAATTTGTGTAAGTATGTATGTATGTATGTATGTATGTGATGATGATCATCACAAAACCATGGGCAGAGATATATGTAAATCACACAATAGAGACTTTGTTCTCAGTGGAAAGTCAGGCAAAGATATTCCAGATGAGTCAAGAGTAGAATTTGAAGAGAATTTATGAGCAAAATATTCTACTTTATCAGCAGAAGATGTTAACATCTCAAATTGAGTGAAGAGAGGAGGAACAGAAGACTTACTTTTATTTAACACACTATTACAGAACTGTCAATAATCACTAAAACCAACTAAACTTTGTAAATAATTTTATCTGAAAACTTGTTCCTCAAACAATTTTATAACTTTAAAAATGAAGGTGATTTTAGTAAAATGAGAGTAACGCTTATTAGCTCATGTAAATATTTTGATGTTTATTTAGACCATAATTAAAAGATCAAACTATCAACAAAATCACCTATGTTTCTATTTTATTTTCATTTAAAAACGCTATTTACATTCAAGGGAGATCATTTAGAATATTAGAATTTATCTCCCTTGGATGAATTATGTATCGACATACACCAACACCACCTCGCGTACAAATAAACCTCTTTCCTTATAAGAAGTGTTTTACTTACTTTGAAGTTTATCTTTGTAAAAAATTAATTCAACTTAAATATTACATTATAAAAATTAAATAATGAATACTATGACTTATCCATTTTTATTGTTAAAATGTTTACTTTTTTTTTTGTTACAGAAGTTTGAATCAGTTCAGTTTTAAATTATTAGTTCATTTTATTTTCCAGACCGAATTTTTTTGTTTTTTATTTTAATAATTAATATTTTTTAAAATTAAAGTTCAATTAAAAAAGACTACGAAACACAACAATACTGAACATATTTAAGTAATAGCCATAGAAACAATAATTTTAAACAACTTAAAGCTATGAATATTATTTGATTGTAATAATTGATCAAAAAATTTAGATTATTAGAAGACTGGATCAACACATTCATTTTTTTTTTTAAATTTCTTATTTGACCTAGTGCTATACGTTTCAGATTCAGTCATAAAGTGTTATCTCCCTTAACGGAAATAGTAATAACATAGTGTTATCTCCCTTAGCGGAAATAGTCGTCTTATACATGTCAATATGGCTGATCTTAGCAAAGATCTTAAAGATTACTTGTCTCGAACATCCAGTTCTATTTCACTCGGTTCGTCTTCCTCAAATCTAGACGGAAAAATATCTGGCTCAAGTTCCACTTCTACTTTTTCAGATGGTTTTAAGTCCCTTTTCAGCCGATCTGGCACGACAGACCTCAACTCTGATGTGACTAATAGCAGCGAAGGTAACAACTGGTTCACTAAAGCTCAATCGGACCCTTTGCTACCGTCATTATCGAAAAAACAAAGAATACTTGGATTCGTGATGTGTCTTCTTCTAGGATCCTTCTGCTTTTCTTTATCGGCACTTTACGTTCCTATGTTGGTGTTAAGAGCTAGGAAATTCGCCATGCTCTTCACTTTAGGCAGTTTGTTTTTTATGTTCAGCTTTTCCCTGCTGTGGGGCCCTGTGAACCATCTACGCCATTTATTCTCTGCCGGTCGACTACCGTTCACTTCGGCTTATTTGTTCACATTACTGGGTACATTGTACTTTTCTCTGTGGTTCAAGAGTACGGTGTTGACAATTATTTTCGCAATTTCCCAAGTAATCACTCTCATCTGGTTTATTGTCAGTTACATTCCTGGAGGACAAACAGGTATGAAGTTCTTCACGAAATTATTCTATGCAACGGCATCAAAGACAGCCCAAAAGACATTGCCGATATGAAAGAAATTAACTTTTTGGACACTTGTAATAATAATATCATTCCTATTTCCCGCATATTTTGGATCCTATATTTTCCCATGTATTCCTTATTGGTGATAATAATTTTAAATTAATGATCATTAATTAATAAATTGATATTGACATTTGAATATTTCGGACAAGGATTGACACACAAACTTCAAGGATCTCACCCACATTAAACATGGGTTTGGGTGTATTAAAAAAAAGAAAGGAAAAAAAACAAAACAAAAAAAAACAAAAAACGAAGACACTCGTCATGATACATGAGTTGTTGAAACCATAAATCTTTTTTGTATCATCTATCTCGATGTTATGCTTTATTGAAAACATCACAAAACTTTCCAAGGCTTCCATTTTTGACAAAAAGATTCAATAATATTCTTTCCAAAATACATAAAAAAACTGTGTACATAACATGAATAGGTAGCTTATATCAGTATTAATTCAGTATTTTTCTGCATATTCCTTTTGAAGAATTCTCTGTTTTAAATTTTTCTCCTTCGAAAGTCAATTAAGGGCATGTTTTATTGTTGTTCTTGCAAAGATAAAACAACACCTGCAAATCTTTGTAGTCTTCATTAATTCAGTCTTCAATACGTCTAAAATATTTGTGGAAGGTTTAATTTTTTATCACAAATACTTCAATAAATTAATGAAAACGTATTCCTTCCTTACCATAAATCTTATTTAAGAAATATTTCTGATATTCCATATATATATATATAAAACTTAACATCAGATTCTGTGAATTAAGACAGCTGAAATTGTGACATGAAAATTGACAGCTTAATTATGTTAATAAAATAAACTTATTCTTTTCTCTTTTCACAAACAAAATACAGTATTTTTACTTAAAAATAAGATGTTTTATTTTCTTCAGTGAATATCTCCATGACAACACAGCTGACACACACGTACACACATACACATAATAGTGATGACTGTTTTTTTTTATTTCAATTTTTGAAGATATTCAAATAAAGCATTTCTATTTTATTTAAAATATTCCTTTTGGCCATTATTACTATAAATACTGTTTCTTTTAATTTTTAGTTGCTTTTTATCAACTTTACTCAAGCTATCATTAAACTGAAAGCAAATACTAGACAAAATAATAGCTGACAATGTTTCATTTATTAAATAGTAAAAATATTCCTTTTAGTTTCCTAAATGTCTGAAGTTTCCTCTTTTCAAGGGATTTTACTTCCTCCTATCCAGTTGATCATACCAACTTAGTTGACTTGTAATTAGCACAATTCTAAACATTCCAACAACAATATATGAAATAAGCTGAAAAGAAAATTCCCAACTGTTGATGAAAACGGTCTATTCAATGCATACAGGGGTAAAACTTCAGGCACATATTTCACTAGTTTTCTTGATAATAATAAAAAATAATTAAATTTTGTTGATTACCAGTTGCATTTATATTTTAGTAGCTTTCATGTAGACCTGAGCTTCAGGCCCACACTGTCGAAGAGTAACACCTTAATATCAGCTGAATATATTAGAATTTTCCTTTCGTATATTTTTGCTACCATGACATATAAGAAGTAGTTTGAAAAAGCTGCATTGCCATAATTCAAAAGTCTTATCCTATTTAATTGTCATCCATTGAAACAGATATTTTAGATAGAGATAGTTGTTAAACCATGTTATCTTTGATGTAAAATGGTGGCACCAATAAAGAATAATCTCACTGTTCATTGGAGAATAACATAGTAACCATTGCCTTATATGTGTACTAAAAAGTTGAGGGAGGTACTGAGAAGTTCTTGGCTTAGACCACTTATCAAAATTTGATTAAATGACTATGTGTCAGATGATTATTATTATTATTATTTTGGAAAGGTATTTTATTAAATAGATTTTCACCCTACTGTTCTCTCTCTTTCTCACTCGCTCACATGCACACACACAGACATGTATATATAATATATATATATCATCCAGTTCACGCTCTTCTCTGGTTTTTGAACAGTAGAGGTTTATCCCTTGTTCACCTTTTTCAGTTCCTTCTAAAGTCTTTTCATTCTCATCATGCCAAGTAGCTCCTTGTGTCTTAGTGGCATTATTGGCTTGTTCAGGGTAAATTGATTATATATATATAATATATATATATATATATATATATATATATATATGATTTTGATATAATTTTATGTTCATAGGTAAAAGATAGAGCATGTGTAAATATAATAGTGTACACTGAGGTCAAAACTGAGTGGTAACAGTCTGTTTCATGCTTAAATGCAATCTTTTGGCTTGAAGATTGCATTCAAGCATGAAGCAGACTGTTGCCACTTGTTGATCTCAGTGTACACTTATATATTTCTAGTCAGTTAAAATAACATCAGGCAAAGAGATTTTCTGAATTAAGTGAATCAGAAAATATAATCATATTTTTAATTTAATACTTGTACACACAAACATGTAGAGGTGCTGAAAAATTAATGAACTAACAAGGCTAACACTCTGTTTAAAATCAGTCTTTCAATGACCAAGCATTAGAATATTTTTTGGAAGTTGGAAGAAACTTGAGAAACAAACATGTTGAATTGTTGAGTGAATATCTGGACTAGCAGCTCTATTACATCCTCATAAATCTTATTTTTTGGGTTTGTAGAAGCACATTAAATGTATGTACATGCATTGCATACATACATACATACATATATATATATATATATATATATATGTTAGAGAATGATTGTCCATGTGTGATATGTAGATATAGTTGACCAATGAAAGAAATTTGAGACAAAAAAGATAAAAATAATTATAACAATAAAAAAAATATTTATTGTATATTATATTGATTATATATAAATTGTATATTAGATATTGAAATAAATTCACACATTCTAGATTTAAATAGGAATTTAAGCAGACTTGATAAATACAGTGTCGACAAAGAGCCTTCTACAGACCCTCCGCAATCCTAAATGTGGTAAACAATGAACCAAAACCACTAGAATTAATCATTAAAATCAGACATGCAGCACCCCCTGCCCCCGCCTCAAATCTTCCAACTCACTGTATTTTGGGTTGAGAAAGGACAAAGGTGCTTCCAAAAATTCCAGTTTTTGACATCATTTCTCATCATACTTCTGTTTGGGTAAAAGTCCTAATAATATACAATATTATTATTATTATTATTATCATCATTATTGTTGTATTTTTTGTCTTGAACATCTTTCATTGCCTGATTAATATATATATATATATATATATATATATATGTGTGTGTGTGTTGTGAGATAGGGGATAAAGTGATACTAAGTTAGACTTTTAGATCATTGTTACTGTAGTGAGTTCAATCATGGCTGGAGAGCTCGGCATTGTAGCCTTGTGCCAAACTAAATTTAGTATAGGACCATAATTCCTGGCATACAGAAGACATTTAAATTTTTAAATTTTGTAAAACTATTAAAGCATTTTTTCTTCTTTTCTAAAATACAAGTCTGTGTGCGACAGAATATTTTTCAGGAAGTCAAAGGAGAAATATTCATGGTTTATTTTAGGAAAAAATTGTAAACTGTGAAATATATATATATATATATATATATATATATATATATACACGCACATACATACCCACTCACATTCTTTTTTTACCTTTGTTCCAGTTCTTGTGATTACAAGTCTCTGTTTATATATATATATATATATATATATATATATATATATATATATATATATATATATATATATATATATTATATATCAGTGGTGCATTAAATTTTTTTCTGTTTTCTCTCTCTAAATGTATTTTATAATGTAATTATGTAAATGCCTGTGTATTTATGCACTTGTATATTTGTTAACTCTCCATCTCAGTCTAAAAGATGCAAAACAAACATTACAAAGCAATTATTCTCTGGTTGGTTATTTAATGATTGCAAAGATCTCATGGATCTACAGTTGCATTGTTCAGTATTCCATTGGTATTAAAGTATTGACATTGAATTGATTTTGCTTTATTTCTCTTCATTTTTTGACATGTTTGAAGTCATCATATATGTGGTAACAGGTTTGTAAGTGATTCCTAACTTTTTAATATATATATTATATATATATATATATGAAAAAGTGAACGTTGAAGTCAGCTCTCAGAGGCGACAGACTGTTTCATGCTGGATGCAATCATCAGGCCAGGTGTGTTGTTTTTTCTTTATATGTATGGGTCAGCGGTGAAGTGTGGGTAGTCTAACAGTTATTTTGGTGGGAGTGGTTTGTTAATAATTTGTTTTTTATTTATTTTTATTTTATTTTATTTTATTTGTTTTTGCTTATTTATTTTTATTTTATTTATTTTGTTACTCTTTTCAGTTTTCCATTTTTAAGTAATGTAGTAAAGATTTGTTTTCGTGTCTGCCTTTTGAGGTAAGTTCTGATCATTTATTTAGCAATTTGTTTTCTTCTGAGAAGGTAATTATAGCTATTTTTTTCTCCAAACAGAGTTTGCAGGTTGATTATTATAGCCTGATGTTCTTTTTCTTATTTTCCATGATATTTTCGATGTAATTTGCTTTTTGTTTTTAATTTCCAAGATATACTTCGAAAGCATTGTGCTGTTTGTGTATTTACTATTTGTAAAAGATGTTTAATGGTGGAGAGTGCTTGAAAATGTGTGTATATACCAGTGGTTTATCATAATAAACTAGTATATACTCACATCTTTCAATCACCCTCCATCTATAATCAAGCAGATACCAAAATTAATTAAGCAAAGGCTTTCCAACACTTTTTCTGATGAAACCATATTTAACAAAGCTAAGAAAGACTATGAAACAGACCTAAAAGATAGTAGATTCCCAGCAACACTCACTCACACACCACAAAGGACAAAAAAGCCAACAGGAAGAGAAACATCATATAGTTCAACCCACCATACAACAAAAACATAAAAACAAACGTAGGAAAAATATTCATCAAACTCTTACACAAACATTTCCTTGAATCAAACACTCTCCACAAAATATTCAACAAAAACAGTAAAAATCAGCTACAGTTGCACCAAGAACATGGCACAAATAATAAAAAAGCACAACAGGAAAACTATCAACAAACTACCCGAGCAAATTAAACCCATGTGTAACTACAGAATAAAGAACGAATGTCCTTTAAATGGCAATTGCTTACAAAATGTAATATACTAAGCCACACTAAAATCAACAGATAATGAAGAAAAAATATACATAGAAGTAACTGAAGGACCCTGGAAACAAAGGAATTATGCATACAAAACATCTTACACAAATAGTAAATACATGAACAGCACAATACTTTCCAAGTATATCTGGGAAATTAAAAACAAAAAGCAAATTACACCAAAAATATCATGGAAAATAAGGAAAAGAACATCAGTTTACAACAATCAATCCAAAAACTGCAAACTCTGCTTGGAAGAAAAAATAGCTATAATTACCTTCCCAGACTAAAACAAACTACTAAATAAACAATCAGAGCTCATCTTAAAAGGCAGACATAAAAACAAATTTTTAGTATGTTACTTAAAAACTGAAAAGAATAAATAAAAATAAAATAAATAAGCAAAAAGAAATAAACTAATCCAAATAAATAAAGTAAATAATAAATTATTAACAAACCACTTCTGCCAAAATAACCATTAGAATAGACTACCCACAATGCACCACTGACTTGTATATATAAATAGTCAAGAAAAAGCACAATGTATGTGGCCTGATGATTGCGTTTAGCATGAAACAGTCTGTCACCTCTGACTTCAATGTTCACTTTTATATTTGCACATGCTCTGTCTCTGATATTGAGCACTTTGGCCAATAAATATAGCATACCTTAAAACTATATATATAATATAAATATTGCATATATTTTGGCAGCATGTTTTCATTAAGAGATCTCGCTAAATAATATAGACAAGTTTTGTGAACTTATTTTTAATATGATCCTCATTCATGGACAAGCTTCTTTGTATCCTTATTAAAAGAAGGAAGAAAGTTACTATATTGATGCATATTCATTTATTCCAAGTACTTTTGACATTAACAAAATAAATTTTTCAAATAACTATAAACAGAGCATATTCACACATGTTTTTTAAAAATCACTGTCACAACAGAATCCAGATTTTATTGCACTTACAATAAGTTTGTTTTTGTAATTTACCCCTGAAGATGATCCTGGAAAAGGTCGAAAGTACATGGCTTAGAAAAACTATGGTACTTTCCTTGATAAAATTCATCTTAGCACCAAGAAACTGATCAGATAACTGGAAAGGATCATTATAAAAATAAGTAGACACAATATGTCTATATTATTCAATGAAACATGTTTGAACAAAGACATGCTACCTAAATATATATATATATATATATATATATATATATATATATATATATATATATATATATATGTTCACAGTGGGATTTATTTATTTTATTTTACCACAATTAAACAAAAATATCTTATACTAAAGAGTAAATTTATTAAATAAAATCATCACTGGTTTCAACCTCGGCCTCCAGACAACTTCAGAATCTCCTGCAACACTTCTGGACGGTCTCCTTGTTTAAGTTGGTGAATGCTTCTATAATCCTTGCCTTCACTTCATTTTTGGTCTTACAAGGAGTTTTGTTGGCTTCATGCTTAACTGTGACCCACACATAATAATCAAGGGGCTTGCTGTCTGGGGAGTTAGCTGACTAGATGTAAGTGACGATGTGGTCACAGAAATTGTTTGACAACCATGACTGGGTTCTCCTGCTTGTGTGGCATGGTGCAGAGTCCAAACACCATCATCATCACCATTAGACTCATTCAACTCTTTCTGAATCCTCTGCACTGTCCTCAGATTGACACCCAATCACTCTGAAATGTTCGTATTGGAGCTTCTGGCATGAATGCCAAGTAGTACAGCATGCCATTGCTAAATTTCTGTCGAAGTTAATTTTGTCATCGTGCTCATTTCCTCATAGTGCTCACTTGACCATACTATATTGTGCAATAAGAAAAATATAAAATGGTGACAATTTACCCATTGCTGCCTGTGTATATATATATATATATATATATATATATAGTAGAGTAATACATTTCAGATGCAACAAGGAAGGTCTTCAGTGATGCACTGTCTTAATTGCTGATTTCGGGTTTTGCATCATATCGGCTCCAACAGCAACCCCGACCTAATTCCACAAGATTCAGGCCGCCTCCTTGATAGCGTTTTGCTACGCACTTCGACATTGCAAAAAAGATAAATAAAATATGGCTCGGATTCCGACCGTTCTTTTTGACATACGTCAGTGAACATCAGCCAATGAAATAAAGACTTTCCCCCCTTCCCTCCTAAATAGTCTTGTCTTTCGCTTCATCCGGTTTTGATTTGCGCTCTTTCCCTGGAATTCGTAACGAGGTAAGCTGGACTCTTTCTTGCAAGGTTCACTCCAATGCTTTACATTTAATTAGATACTAATTCAATAACTAAACCCTACCACTTACATCCCCCCCCCCCCGAAAAAAAACAAAAACAATTCTTACTATTCTATAACAATCTTTAAGTCTAACCCTATACACTTAATCAAACTAAATTAGAAAAATGCGATGCTCGTTCAAGCCTCTACATTAAATGTGCTCTCTCATACACTCCTACACGCACAGACACTCACATAAAACCTATCTTCCCTTTACTATATTTATGAAACCGTTCATTCATCTTGTACTATTTATTTTGAAATTTCTTGCTAGTTTTGTAATCTATCAATTAAAACAGTACGATGGCCTAATCTAAGCAAGGAAAAATAATAATTAAAAATATTTAACTCCTGTAAAGAAACAAACAAAAAAACAAAACAAAAAAAAACAACCTAAATAGCTAAAGTAATGTAGACTAATTTACGAAACCGTTCATTGCAAACTTGTTTCGTCGTACTATCTATTTGAGATTTACTAGTTTTGTAATCTATGAATTAAAATAATACGATGGCCTAATCTCAGCAAGGAAAAATAATAATTAAATATATTTAAATTAGTAAAAGGATCTAAGAAAGGCTAAACTACTCAATTAAGTAACATATTCGCATTTAATTTCTGTTAAATATTATTCGACATGAATCTAGTAAATTAATACTAGTATTACCACTAACTTTTAAACTATGAACACTGCGATCTAATTTTACATACATAAGAATTAGATTGAATTTGATAAAAAAAAAAAACTCCTTTGACCCTCCCCCAACGTGCGCGATCACTTCTCAACCCCCATCCATTCTGGATTAACTACCTTAAATTAAAATTCCTCAATATTACCTTATAGATTGAAACCCTCCTCCATTTCCCTAAGCATGTTTGGGAGATTTAGTTTTTCCATGGCTCTGATCTCTTAAGCCAAATCCACTTAGAAGCATTTAAAACTGCATTGGTAATGTCCTTCAACGCTCTCACCCTCTCTGTACCCACTATGCCTATTTTTGCAAGAGCTCCACACAGTGACTGACCTGCAAAGCCCCTGCAACCAACTTCTATCGGATCATAATGTATTCTCCATGACTTGCGACGACATTGTTCGACAAGTTCTTCGTATTTGGACCTCTTCCTCTCATTAGCCAGTGTGATAAACTCCTCCCACGACACCGACAGTTCCCAAATTATACACTGCTTCGTGTTGTCGGAGTGTAATATCAGATCTGGCCTGAGTGATGTTACGGCTATGTGTTTGGGGAATTTCAGCTGGGTCTTTAGGTCCACTATCAACTGCCAATCATTTGCGGTAGATAACAGGCTCGTTCTCTCTCTCTTCTGTTTCTGAACCATTACTCCAGCTTTGATAAAGTTAATTCGGTTTAGCGTCTTCCCTGGTTGATGTTTATTAGCCCTTATTGCTTTGGTCACCTCCTCTGCAATCACTTTAAGGGCTTGGTCGTGGCGCCACCGGTACCGACCATCACCCAAAGCTTTTGGGCAACTGCTCAAGACGTGTTGAAGTGACCCTTTCCTTGCACATAGTTGGCAACTTGGGGTATCGCTCTTCCCCGATATGTGCAGGTTAGTTGGGCTCGGAAGAACATCGTAGACCGATTTGATCAGAAATCTAATCTGGCTGAAATCTGATCGCCAGCACTCTGACCAGGTAATTTTTTTCTTATCAATGTTCTCCCATTTTGTCCAGGCTCCCTGCTGACTTAGACCGACCATTCTGCAGTACCGTGCTTCTTCTACGCTTGCACGGACTTCATATTGGATGAGTTGTCGCCTTTCCTTACCTATGGCAACTTTGTTTAGTTTGCTAGGAAAAATCCAAACCCGGTTTTGCCTTTAGCTATTGACCCCAGTATAGCTTTATGCCTAAGTCTCTCTTCCGCCACTTGCAACTCTCCCTTAGCGCTCCATTTTCTGCCCGATCTAGTCTGAATTCCAGCTGCTGCCACTTTTGGATCTTTGGGTTCTGCATATAGCAGCTGTTCTCTTGTTTTTGTGACTTTAAATTCTTCTATAAGGCTACTGATGGGGAGGCGCAATGTGTTGCTGTTACCATAGAGGGCCGCACTACTTAAGCATCTCGGCAAACCGAGCCACCTTCTCAACCGATTGCTTATAGTTCTCTCTAACATTTCCACGGTGGTAATAGGAACATTATAAACTAGCAACGGCCACAATATCCTGGGCAGTACTGCATGCCGGAAAATCCATGCCTTGAAACGCCCTGGCAATCCTGATTTGTCTATTTTTGTCAGCCACTCCTCAAGATCTTTTTTAGTCTGCTGGATCGCGGCCGTATCCTTCAGATCGGAGTTGAAGGTTTTTCCCAAGCTCTTAACAGGTTTTTCGCTCAGGGTAGGAATTGTTGCTCCTGCAACTGAAAAGTGGACTTTCTCCATAACTTTGCCTCTTTTTAATACTAGAGACCTAGATTTATCTGGTTTGAATTTCATTCTGGCCCAGGACATATTTTCTTCGAGGCCCTTTAATAGCCATCTGCCTCCCGTGACAGATGTCGTTGTCACGGTTAAATCATCCATATATGCCCTTATCGGTGGTTGGCGAACTCCTGATTTAGAAATGGGTCCTCGACATTCAACCTCTGCTGCCTTTACCAACATGTTCATGGTCAAAGAAAATAAGACAGCAGACATTGTACAACCTGTGATTATACC
Source organism: Acanthosepion esculentum (assembly GCA_964036315.1). Classification (NCBI taxonomy): domain Eukaryota; kingdom Metazoa; phylum Mollusca; class Cephalopoda; order Sepiida; family Sepiidae; genus Acanthosepion; species Acanthosepion esculentum. Next base: position 124,589,176 of record OZ038488.1, on the reverse strand, counting down.
CTTTTCCAGTTTCACCCATTCCGAGACCGTGGTACCTGCGCTAACTCTCAACTGGAAATTCTCGTAGTAGTTCACGATGAGATCGCAAACCGATGGAGGTACATGATGTCTCTTTAGAGATTCCTCCACCAGTTTGTGTGGCATGGACCCGTAGGCATTGGCAAGATCTAACCACAATACAATCAGGTCCCCTTTGCTTTCTTTAGCTTCTCTTAGGAGTTGTGTCAGTACTCCTGTATGCTCAAGGCAACCCGGCATTCCGGCGACTCCGCCTTTCTGGACCGATGTGTCAATGTAGCCATTTCTTAGGATGAATTTCGATAGGCGTCTTGACAATAACCCGAAAAAGATCTTACTCTCGGTGTTCAGCAAGGAGATGATACGAAATTGGTCCAGCAACTTTGATTTGTCTTCCTTCGGGATCCAAACCCCCTCAGCGAATCTCCACTGCTCTACTATCCTGCCTCTTCTCCAGATTACTTTTAATATTTTCTACAACCTTTTTAGAATACCTTTACACCGCTTATACACGATGTAAGGTACTCCGCTCGGTCCTGGCGCTGAGGCGGATCTGGTTGCTTTCACAACTTCTTGCATTTCTTTCCAGGTGGGCAAGCCGTTGTCGAATTGGAACACTGGTGGCTCCTGAGTGATCAATCTGGTATTTATACCTAGTTCTTCCTCTTTCGAAGGATCACTCATAGAATTTCGGAGATAGTTGTTAATTTCTCCCTGAGATGCCTCTAATTTTCCATTGCGTTTATCTCCTAACAATGTTTTTGCGAAGCCAAAAGGGTTGGACAGGAAACTTGCTGGCTTCTTTGCTCTTTCTTTTCTTCTCCTCCTATACCACTCAGCGCATCGTATGGTTTTTAACTTCTCTCTGAGAATCCCTCGCAGCTCTTCGAGGGGTTGACGCTCCTCTGTGTTCGCCCTTTTAAAGAGCTTCTTAAGGGATCTTATTTCTTTCCATAATTCCTTTCTCCCTACGGTTGGCAGTGTAGGTCGTCTTTGGCTGGCGGGGCTCGACGCAACCAAATCTCTCTGAGGCCATGCTAGTTATTATAGTAGTCATGAACTTCAGGCGACTATCCACGTCTCCCTTTGTAGCCGACTGGAGCATGTCGCAAATATCCGTGTCGAAATCCTGCCATGCCCCCTTGTTGTTCGCTGGGGGCCACTTTATCTTCTTTTTGGACTCCGTGCTCTGAGTGGGAGGAACCGTAGCTTGGAGTGACTGGACACTGTGATATGACTCCTGGTCCTGCATCTCCTCCGTTTTACCAGGTAATGTACCTGCACGTTGCTCCTGATTTTCCCCCTGAAGACATTTCATCCGGCTTTGATGTATTTTTAAGCCTTTCTGATTTTTGCAAATCTTGCCGCATATGCATCTTCTCATAGTCGATTGGGCATTTCCGTCCGATACCATTAAATCCGTCCTGCTATATATATATATATATATATATATATATATATATATATATATATATATGTCCGAGTGTTGGACAAAATAATTGGAACAGGTGCAAATTCCACAATATTTTAAACTTAATTCTTGATTTAATTTGAAATTTGAAATTTATGATTTTTAATTTTATTGTCAATGAAAGGTTAATTATTTCGTATTGATTTTTAATTTGATCTAGCATTGACATTAAGCAACTAAAAGTTTTTTATTTAAAATATACTGTCATGTTTTTTGAATTTTCATATACTTGTATTCTGCTTGGTCATCATAGGTTATGTATTGAGAGGTTTTGAATTGGTTTTGAATTAAAAAAATCTATTTTGCAAGCAACACCATCACTTGATAAGACACCAGAAGTGTAGAAACAAAATGGCTATTTTTGTAGTGATGTTCTAACATGCTTATACTTTTTGAATAAATACTATTTGCTCTACTCTGTATTGAGCACTTGTTTAAGAATAGTGTTTTTGGTTATTGGAATTTTATTCCATCTACACCAATCCTATACTTGTATATATATATATATATAATATATATATCTAATATATATATAATAATGCTCAATGCTAAAATTATAGGAGACTATAAGCCTGGCTACCTCTATGGTACGGTTAAAATTCATAAATCTAACTACCCCCTTCGTCCCATTATTTCTCAAGTAACCACTCCTATTTACCAATTGACAAAAATTATTAATAAATTAATAACACCATATCTACCTAATAAATATAATATTAACTCTACTCATGAGTTAATAAAAACTTTACGTACTCATAAACCGAATATGCAATCTCTTAAAATTAATCTTAATATAACTAAAGATAATAAGATTCCTTTTTTATTTAGTTTGTAAAAAAATGTAGCAACATGATTCCGCTACAAGACAATTTGCAAATGTTTTTAAAAATTTTGACTCTACATATATATAAGACATTGTTAAAAATTTTGACCTTGAAGATGAACAATGATGTTCGAAAGTACTCGGTTATCTTACAGACAATATTTATTTCGATATAATTTTCAAATAAAAAGTCTCATTAGAAAATATGAGAAAATTCAAAAGAAAATATGTAGGACTATGTTGTCTTTGACATTCAACACAACATGTTTAATATATATATATATATATATATATATATATATATATATATATATATATATATATATATGTGTGTGTGTTGTGAGATAGGGGATAAAGTGATACTAAGTTAGACTTTTAGATCATTGTTACTGTAGTGAGTTCAATCATGGCTGGAGAGCTCGGCATTGTAGCCTTGTGCCAAACTAAATTTAGTATAGGACCATAATTCCTGGCATACAGAAGACATTTAAATTTTTAAATTTTGTAAAACTATTAAAGCATTTTTTCTTCTTTTCTAAAATACAAGTCTGTGTGCGACAGAATATTTTTCAGGAAGTCAAAGGAGAAATATTCATGGTTTATTTTAGGAAAAAATTGTAAACTGTGAAATATATATATATATATATATATATATATATATATATATATATATATATATACACGCACATACATACCCACTCACATTCTTTTTTTACCTTTGTTCCAGTTCTTGTGATTACAAGTCTCTGTTTATATATATATATATATATATATATATATATATATATATATATATATATATATATATATTATATATCAGTGGTGCATTAAACTTTTTTCTGTTTTCTGTCTCTAAATGTATTTTATAATGTAATTATGTAAATGCCTGTGTATTTATGCACTTGTATATTTGTTAACTCTCCATCTCAGTCTAAAAGATGCAAAACAAACATTACAAAGCAATTATTCTCTGGTTGGTTATTTAATGATTGCAAAGATCTCATGGATCTACAGTTGCATTGTTCAGTATTCCATTGGTATTAAAGTATTGACTTTGACATTCAACACAACATGTTTAATATATATATATATATATATATATATATATATATATATATATATTATATATATATATATCATTCTCCCTGAAGTTATTATACAAATCACATAAACCTCAATAGCTCGAATATGCTTTGAAAAATTTGTCAAATTTTAAACTACTAATTTCACCATCAAAACAAAGCTAAAGTTAATTTTGTGTGAAGATTATTTTTAATCAACGTTTTTATTCAAGTATTATTATAGTAAATACTTCTTATTTGAAATAGACGCCCCATTTTTATTTATTAAACAGTTTGTATTATGTCTATCAGCCTACACTTTCAAGGAATCTTAGTAATGAAAATCTCTGCTTCTTTGGTGGCGATAAACCACATGAGGGCTGCTTAATGATGTCACTCCATACAGCAACCAAATGGTAAAGTTGCTCTCTTTAGCTCATGGCCCGGACAGAGGCTAAATCTGCCTCCCCAGCAACTTACAAGTCCATGGTGCCATTTCCCTTTGGGAATATATCTTTCCAATATATAGAATCAAACTCCAGCTTGCAGTCATCAATTTGGGGAAACACAAGACTCGCTGTTTCACATTCGTGGAATATTTCTTTGTCTGGGACATAGATGAATCCAGCTCGTTTAAATCTAGAAGCCTAAAAATGGCTTCTCCAGGTACAGGAGTATCTCCATATTATGTGTAGGACCCTTCATTTTTGTTTATCCTTACATTCTGCTTTGCTGTGTAGACATATGTGATATAGTATTATCCGCATGGGAAATGTGTATATATGTATTAGTATTGTGTATATATGTATTAGTATTGTGTATGTCTTAGTAATATAAAAGTCTTATATAGCCCTCGCCCATCTGCATGTTACAGATGTGGTGGATTCCACTGGAATAAAGACTGTCGATTTAAATACCAGAACTGTTTAGCTTGCTGAAAAATGGGACATAAAGCATCTCAATGCAGAAACAAAAAACACAATAGTAGGGTAAGAAATACTAGAAAGGACTACGAAGACAAACTAAACACAAGAAAATATGTGGAACACGAGGTCTTAAATAAGAAGGTAAAATTACAGTTAGACTCAGGATCGGATCTAACTATAATTAATTTACAAACATGGAGGAAGCTAAATAGACCGACCATGATGCATACACAGAAAATCGGCAAGTCTGTTACAGGGAAGCGTATTAATTTTGAAGGAGAAGTAATTCTAAACGTAAAATTCCATGGAAAAACGAAAAAATTGAAGATATTTGTAATGAAAGACACAGAAAATTTGGTGGGCACAGACTGGATGCAAACATTTGACGTATTGGATTTACCCATTAGCTCATTTTGTAAGAAAATAGAGTGCGAGCCGTCAGAAGCTTCAAAATTAAAAGAAGAACTACACAGTCAATTTCCCGAAGTATTCTCGAGCGGTTTGGGACGATGTAATAAGGTTGCAGCTAAAATTGAACTAAAGGAAAATGTTCAGTCAGTATTCAAGAAAAAGCGAAACGTGCCTTTCGCAACCATAGAAAAAATTAACAAGGAGTTAGATAGATTGGTACAAACTGGAATCCTTTCACAGATCGAATTCAGTGAATGGGCGGCACCAGTGGTCTACGTAAAAAAAAAATCCGGAGAAACCCGTGTTTGCGCAGATTTCTCGATTGGGTTAAACAAGGCTATCAAGGATTATCACTACCCATTGCCAAGCCCGGAGGAAATATTTACCAAGCTTAATGGTTGTAAGGTATTTTCTAAGATTGATTTAAGTGAAGCTTATCTTCAGATTCCAGTAGAAGAAGAAAGTACAAAAATATTATGTATCAATACTCACAAAGGACTTTACAAATTTAGCAGATTGCCATTTGGGATAAAAGTAGCACCGTCAATCTTCCAACAGACTATGGATACCATGCTCATGGGACAGAACTTTGCTACTGTTTACTTAGACGACATTTTAATCAAAAGCGATAATGTAGAAGAACACGCAACGCACATTAAAGAAGTTTTTAAAAGAATTCAGGATTTTCGTTTTAAAGTGTTGCGGATTCCGGGATGAATCCGATATCAATGAATAACAAACGCCAGGAATGGATAAGGAAAATAAATGTATTAACGTAATAATACAAACTGGTAATACGGGTTAGTAGATCCAGGAATGCGGGTTAGTAGCAATAATATATATACAGTCTTGGTATTGGAGTATCGCAGTATGACTCCTTATTGAGTCTACGTGCTCGCTAACTGTGATTCTTGTGCTACCTTCCTCTATTACAGACAGTATTTACTGCCCTCCCCAACGAGGGATAGATGTGTCACAATGCCGGGTTTAAAGTGGGGCATTCCCGAGCCCTTAGGCTCGGCCAAAAAATGCCCGTAGAACTCGTATAAACGGAATCGGGTTGGTCAACCTCCCCGAACGAGACTCTGCCCTTCGGTGGAGCCTCATCCGGGTTCCTCTCTGCTCAGAGGCAGAGAGTTCGACCGTCTAACCAAGAAGACGTCGCCGTCTCCTCTGTTACAGACAGTATTTACTGCCCCCCCACCCACGAGGGATAGATGTGGCACAAGGCCGGGTTTATTGTGGGGTATTCCCGAGCCCGTAGGCTGGGCCAAAAAATGCCCGTAGATACCGTATAAACGGGATCGAGTTGGTCAACCACCCCGAACTAGACTCTACCCTTCGGCGGAGCCTCGTCCGGGTTCCTCTCTGCCCAGAGGCAGAGAGTTCGACCGTCCAACAGAGAAGACGTCGCGGTCTGCTCTGTTGCAGACTGTCCGGGTATTCACTGGTAGTAGTATATGTATATCTCAGTTGAGTCCATTTGTGTGAAAAGGGGAGACCCCTCAATATAAAGTGAAGGAGGAAAATTTTTTTCTAAAAGAAATCAAGTATCTAGGCCATATGATCACTGAAAGGGGCAGAAAACCAGATCCAGATAGGGCATCTGCAATAAAAAATATGCCTGAGCCGAAAAATGTCGCAGAGTTGCAAAGCTTTCTTGGTCTAGCGAACTATTACGGTGAATTCATTGAAAAAATGCAAAAATTGAGGGCTCCCCTCAATGAATTATTGAAAAAAGATAACAAATGGAACTGGACGGAAGACTCTCAAAGCTTTTAAGGAGATCATAAAGAAATTAACGTCTGATCTAGCACTGACGCATTTTGATCCCAAACTGGAAATTATCATTGCTAGTGACGCAAGCTCACACAGTGTGGGAGCTTGTATATTACAAAAGATGCAGGATGGCAGAAGGAAACCAATAGCTCACGCATCTAGATCGTTGTTACTAACAGAGAGGAATTATTCGCAAATTGAGAAAGAAGCGTTAGGCATAATATTCGCCATAACTCGCTTCCACAGATACATATATGGAAGAGAGTTTACTCTTCAAACTGACCATAAACCTCTTCTCACTATATTCGGATCGAAAAAAAGGATTACCAATTTACACACCCAACAGACTTCTGAGATGGGGAAATAGATTATTGAATTATAATTTCAAACTAGATTTCCTACCGTCGAAGAAAATTGGTCATGCGGATGGATTATCTAGATTGGTACCTGCGAAATGCGAACCTCTGGAAGACTCTGTAATAGCGGCTTTGCGAGCCGAAGACGAAATTAGTAAGGTTCTAAACAATACAGTAAGGGAATTACCAGTGACCTTGTTAGAAATCAGAAGAGAAGCTGAAATGGATGAATTCATACAAAGTACAAAGAGAAAAATAGAAGAAAAAGAAATAAATCTAGCGGAATGTTTTTCAATTTGTGATCACGTATTACTTTATAATGAAAGAGTGGTCATACCTAAATCTTTACAAAGACGAATTCTGAAGGACTTTCATCTAGGACACCCAGGAAAAAATCGTATGAAAGCGTTAATGAGAAGTTTCGTGTACTGGCACAATATGGATAACGACATTACTCAAATGGTAGAAAAATGTAGAGGCTGTGCTGCGGCAGCAAAGGCACCACCTATTATACAAAAACCATGGTCTAAGATGGACAGACCTTGGTCTAGAATCCATGCGGACTATGCAGGACCCATAGATGGATATTACTACTTGATAACGGTAGATAGCTTTAGCAAGTGGCCAGAAGTTTTCAGATACAAAAACCCTACGACGGAAAACACTATTAATTGTCTACACGAGTTATTCGCAAGATTTGGCGTTGTAGATTGCCTTGTAACGGATAATGTTACCCAATTCACCTCGAGCGATTTTCAAGAATTCTTTGCGACTTATCAAGTCAAACATATTAAAATAGCACCATACCATCTACCATCTAACGGGCAATCCGAAAGGTTTGTGGACACGCTTAAGAGAGCCTTGAAAAAAGCAGAGGGCGTACCAATAGAAAGAGCCATACAACAGTTCCTACAAGTCTACAGAATCACCCCGAACGGAAACACACCATCTGGCTTTTCACCAGCTGAAGTGATGTTTGCCCGAAAAATATGGTCTGTTTTTGATAAACTATTACCCAGAAAAAATAAAAACCGGCATACACCGATAGTGCGTAAAAGATCCTTCAAACCAGGCAAACGTGTCTATTTCGGAATGTTCAAGAATAATATGGCATACTGGGAACCAGGTACGATAATAAATAGAATGTGGAATGTTCTATACACGATCCAAGGTGAAAAATTCACTCACAGGAGACACATAAATCAGATACAGAAAAGACGGGCAGAGGAACCAAACTCGTCACCTTCCGAAAATGAAGACGCGATGGAAGCGATTTTCGAAGCCTTCGAAATCCAAAAATCACAAGTAGCCACGGAGATCAGAAGAACAAGCCGGAAAAGAAAATTCACGGAACCACTAATAATAGACCATAAGCGAAACAAATATTAACTCCCCCACAAAAAAAGCCTACAGAATGGGTTAACAGCCTAGTGTATGTTCGCAAGAATAATGACAAACTCCGTCTGTGCTTGGACCCCAAGGATCTAAACAGAGCCATCATGCGATGTCACCACAAGACTAACACAATGGAGGAGCTCGCGCACAAACTCTCTGATGTCAAGTACTTTTCCAAATTGGGTGCGAAGAATGGATACTGGTCGATCAAGCTTGACCCTGAATCACAGCTACTGACCACCTTCAACTCTCCTTTTGGAAGGTATTGCTTCCAGAGAATGCCTGGTTATGTCCTAGGATGTATTCCAGCAAAAAATGGATATGATTCTGGAGGAATACCTTGGTACATTAAGACTAATAGACGACGTCATAGTTTATGGCAAAACCAAAGAAGAACATGACAGAAATCTGCACAATCTGATGAAGATAGCGCATATTGAAGGTTTAACAGCGAAAAATTCACAATAGACCAAAAGCAGATACACTTCTTTGGGGTCATATATGACAAAAACGGAGTACGCCCTGACCTCCAAAAGGTGGAGGAAATCAAAATGTTACCCAGCCCGAAAAGTATTGCAGACTTACAAAGAATGCTAGGAATCATTACCTTATATGGCACCCTTCATTCCACATCTCTCTGATCTCACATCACCGATGAAAGATCTGCTAAAAACGAATCAGAGTACAGGTGGACTGAAAGTCGCCAGAAGTCCTTGCCAAAAATCAAAGATCTGATCTGTAAAGAAATGCTGCTGATGTACTATGATCCGAAAAAAGAAACAGATGCATCCAATACAGACCTAGGTGCAACTTTGCTACAGGAAGGAAAACCCATAGCATTTGCATCGAAATCACTGACAGAAAGAGAGCAACGATATGCTAATATTGAGCGGGAGCTCCTAGCTGTTGTTTTTGGATGTGAGCGTTTTCAAAAATACATCTATGGTTGTGACTTCCAAGTGGAAAGCGATCACAAGCCACTAGAGATGATAAACTGTTGAGGGATCTTTTTACTCAAATGGACTCACCCAAGGTATACATATACTACTACCAGTGAATACCCGGACAGTAGTAATAGAGGAGAGTAGCACAAGAGTCACAGTAACGAGCACGTTAGACTCAGTAAGTCATACAGCAATACGTCGATATCAAAGACTATCCGTATATATATATATATATATATATATATATATATATATATATATATATATTATATATATATATATATGTGTCAACTAACCCCGCATTCCTGGAACTACTAACCTGTATTACCAGTTTGTATTATTACGTTAATACATTTATTTCCTATATTCATTCTTGGCGTTTGTTATTATTTGATATCGGATTTCATCCCGGAATCTACAACATAAACATAAAAAAAACCCTGACTGCAGCCCCGCAGCCAGGCAAAGAAATGGCACTAGTGGGTGGTTTTTTCAGGCTCCTAAACAAGAGAGTGAAAGAGGCAATCGATCTGGACATTAAAGTCGATTTTGTGCAATTTTCAGTGCAAAAGTTAGCACAGGCTTCTAATGCTGACCCAACAATGTGCAAACTAAGAAACATGATCTTACAAGGTTGGCCCGACGCATTCAAAGAAGTTGACAAGGAATCGAAAAGTGCAAGTTACGAGAGAAAAGCTGTGTGTTTTGGTACAACATCAACCAAGACATTGAAATGTTAATCCAGCGATGTGATGAGTTCCAAGAAAACCAAAAGATGCAGAACGATGAGACCCTGATTCCACATGACATCCTAGTAAGACCATGGCAAATAGTAGCCACCGACTTGTTCCACTTTGAGGGATTCAATTATATCCTCATTGTGGAGTATTACTCAAAATACCAATTTGTGCGGAGGTTAAACGATTTCTCCAGCCAGGAAGTGATAAACACAACCAATCAAGTGTTTGGCGAGCAAGGAGTCTCAGAGAGGTTGATCAGTGACAATGGCCCGCATTACAACTCAGCTGCATTTAAGCAGTTTGCGGAAGAATGGGGATTTGATCATCTCACATCATCTCTGAAATATCCACAGTCCAATGGACTTGCAGAATGTTACGTGCAGTCGATGAAATCTGCCATCAAAAAGGCTAAATCAAGCAGCCGTGACATTGACATCGATTTTGTTGTGCCCCCGGACAACTCCAATTGACCACACAATACCATCACCAGAGGAACTGTTATTCAACAGAAAATTGGTTAGCAACATCCCAGTAAGATGTACTAACCACAATACACAAAAAGCTGAAATAGCGACCCGGTTTTATAAGAGACAAGCTGGGCAAAAAGCATACTATGACCAGCATGTAAAAAATCTCCTTGGCATCCAAATAGGACAACATATTAGGATGCACAACCAGGACACAAATAAATGGAGACGTGCAGTTGTAATGCAAACCTGCACGGAACCAAGGTCCTACATAATCCAAACCCCATCTGGGCAGCTCTTTCGCAGGAACCGAAAACACCTGAAGGAAGACCCATCTAAAGTCACAAAGTATCCACCGGAAATCATAACAGTGGAAACCAACCCACCTAAACACACAAGCGATCACTAGATCCAGAGTTGAAACCAACCCATCACCAAATAACCAAACAGAAATACTAAATACACCATCCCAAACTTGCAATTACCATGCCAAAGACAGTTCCTGTAATATTCAGTGTCGTAGAAATATTTTTGAACGATATCTTTTAATAAGAAAATAGTGAACTTTCCTGTCAGCAAACAACAAAAAGAGAAAGAAACATAAAAGGTTTTCAAAAGATACTTTCTCAGAATTTTATTTCAGTTCAACTCAATTGTACAGTCCCGACGGTCAAACAAAATTGCTATCCCGATATTCCAACAAAACTGAAAACCTTGACGCTCTAACAAAAGTGATAACCCCAACGTTTTAAAAAAAATACCGAGTTCAAAGGCAACTGTCGTGCTAATTATTGCCTTGGATAAAATTGTCGCCAATTCAGCACTCAGACAGCGTCCAATAAACGCTAAACCAGCCGTTAGAAGTTCAAATTGACCGCCATCCGACCTACCCAACTGTCACGCGAGGGAAAAAAGCACGCCAAAAGAAATCAAAGTAACCACATGTTGTCAGTTTTTTCTAAAGTACATTGAGTAATAATGGTGGAACGTAATAATACTTTCACTGAAGCAGCAATAATGAACATAGGCAGTAAACTTGAGGAATTATCTACGCAAACGCAGGAGATGCGAAAGTCTGTTAGATAGAGTAGACAAGTAGACGCTAGACAAAACTATTCACCGAAGCACGATTATAGACGAAGATCAATGTCGCGACGACGACGCGATTTTAGAAATCCGTTATGCTAGTGCCATATAAAAATTTGGCCAGCTGGCTAAAAGGTGCCAAAAACCCTGTAAATTACACGATCACTTTATATCCAGGATGACGTCTCAGAACCAGGGAAATGGTCACTCCGGAAGCTTCTGAAAAGGGTATTTGCTACAGGGGAACGAATTTACAAATCGCCTGTTTTATTTAAAGGATAACAATTCGGGCATGTTATTCCTTGTCGATACAGGAGCCCAAATTAGTGTAATTCCACCCAAAGCCATATGCCTGTTAGACCAACTTTGTACAAATTTCAGGCAGCAAACGGTACCAATATTGAAATACATGGGGAACGGACATTGGATTTAAGGTTAAGGCGTAGATTTATGTGGAAGTTTACAGCAGCCCAAGTTAATATCCTTATCCTTGGAGCAGAATTCCTCGCTAATTTTGGCCTACGTGTGAATATATTGTCCCGCACACTTTGAAGATGCGAAGACAGATATCGCAATCAAGGGAATTAAATCTTCGTTGATTATCGTAGGCATATCTACAACAATCCCGGAAGCAAATGGTCTGCGACATTTACTCCGGAAATATTCTGAACTTCAAAGACAAAATGTCTACATTAAAATTATACTCCTCCACGCACTGCTAATAAGGTAATTTTTCTACCTAAGAATATTTTGATACTTGTGAGTTTTTTTATTATTACGGCGTAATGCGATTAAGAAGCCACTGACGCCAAGATACTCTGGACCACACAGAATAATATTGTTGGGATTGCTATGAAATGAGTGTGAAATCAGAAGGTTTTTTGGTTTGAGATGATAAGCGTGAAAAGCATGTTCTTCATATTAATCACAACAATATTATTAAGCATAGACCTACAAGTAAAAGTTGAATAAATCTCAAGGCAAAAGTGAACAAAGAAACGGTAGTCGTGAATTCAATTAGAAAAATACTGAAAATTTATATACAATTTGGAACAGCTTGTGTTTTGGTTATACGGATATTTGACGAGATATGAATTAAGTATCTAAATGAATTACAGTTCAGGAATGTTCCTTTGTTTAGAAAATGTTCACATGTAATATTAAGGAAAATTTATCGAGGGATAAATTTTAAAGTAATGTAATGCGAGATTTTGTTGATTTTTTCTTTGTTCTTGTTTTGACAGAGTTATTCACCCTGGACTGTATTTTTTATCTTAATGCTTGAATTACAGTTTCTGTTTAGTAGTGTAGATAACACCTTTTTAGAAATGTGCAATGAATTCAGAGAGAGACAGAAAGAGGTTAAAAGTTGAGTCAGGTGTTGACACGCGAAAAGTCCTTTAGTCGAAATGTAGACACGCGTGGATCTGTGTGGAATGTCTCTGAAGGCGAATATCTGACTGGTTTATTGGACTGAAATTTGTCCTTTTATTTACTCTGAGAAGTTGGAATAGTCTCCAGCGATTTTTGGCTGTAACACACATTCTGGGGTCGTCCCGAGTTTCGCAATGTGTGGTGTTGATTGGTCGAAATTAGCTCTTATGGAATAGTCTATTTTTTAACGGGGGTGAAAAATATGAACGATTCCACAATATCACGATCGTCTAAATATTTGACAATAATGATAAATGGTAAACAAACAACTGTCATAATCGACAGAGTTAAGCCAGCTTTTGTTTGTACAATACGAATCATTCGCCCGTTTCACAGGAACAACCATCCTCTTCTCAGAAAATTAGTCAACTTACAAATGTCCCTTCTAATATTACTAGAACTGGCAGACATGTCCATTGGCCCGCCAGGTCCAAGACTTATATTACACATTAAAAGTTTTTCTAAACTTACAATCTGGACGGAGTATTTTATAGTTTTATTTTTAATTAAGATTTAAATATGGATGTATTTCAACAAATATTGCTGTTTTCGAATAATATCAATATAAATTTCATGTAGCAAAAATTTTATGCTTAAAAAAGTATACAAAAGTAGGCTCGTCCAATCAGTGGCTAGTTTAGACTGTATAACGCCTACGCATTACTTAGAATTCTGATGATTTTTCTTGGAAAAGGGTTTAGCCTTTTTTGGGCAATCATGTGACCCAAGTAAGTATATAAACTAAAGCGTGCGAATCATGCGCCAGTGAAACTAGAAGTTTCCAACAGGAGACCTAAAACTGTCCGTGAGAACTGTAGCGAAATACAATGGAGCTAGATAAACCTTACTTAAATACGGAGTCAGAAAATTCAACGCTCACTACAAAAAAGAAGCTGCATCAACTCTTGTAAAAAATTAGGTACCTCCACGGGATCGCTAAAAAAATAGCATAGCATGATGAAAAAGACGCCAAACTTGAAGAAAACAAAATTTCTATCGTCTAAATGTTTTTGTGATTATTAAGAGGAAAGATCAAAGTATTTTTGGGGTATTTGTTTTACATTTTTTAATCGTTCCTAGCATGTACAAAATTTTCGTTAAAAATCTTGTTTTTTTTTTGAGTCAGCAAAATTGACAGATAATCGATCATGGCAACCATTTTTTTCCAATTTATAAAAAAAATATGAAAATCTCAGTTTGAAATTCTTTTAAAAATCAATTATCATTTTTTTAAAACTTATTTAAATAAGTCAGAAATTATAATATTTATTTAAATTTTTTTGAACCAAGCTTAACATAGATTCTGCACCGAAAAGATGTAATTTGAAAATAAAACAAAGCAGGTCATAAACTTTCGCGTCACTTGACAGGTGATGAATGACATATTGACGGATTACGTGAGGATAATTTGTTTTACAGAAGGAGAAAAGTGAAATTATTTACACTTAAGTGAACAAATTATTTAACACGTTAATTTTAAGGAAAACTTTCAGCGCTCTAATTTTTTTTGTACTTAGCTTTCACCTTTACGTTTACGATGCTTTATGGAAATATATTATAAAGAAATTAAAATAAGACTCTTAAGAGTGAGATTAAATTTCATAAGAAAGGTATCTAATTAATTTATAGGTACATTTTTTATGAAATTTTATCAGAAGTGTACATAAAATACTATAATTTTACTGTGTTATCTATATTTCCATTCATTTTATTATTAATTTTGATATTTCATTTATGGAAAAAATGCCATAACTGAGATTAATATAAAAATAAGTCATATAAATTTCATATGATGATATGATGATACTGATACTTGTAGGTTCCCCTCTCATTTGAAATTGAAAAATCAAATTAACTTCTTCACACGTGTTTCGCAAAAGTAAAGCCCTTAACAGCGGTGAACAATGCTTAACTCAAATAACGCAACTTAATTGTATTCTGGTTGGTCTTCCGTACTTTACAATTACAGCCCGATTATAAACACAAAATTACATTTCTTAATTACTTCGGGGTCTTCTGATTAGTCAAAACGATACAATTTACAACGCGCTAAAAAAAGATCTATCTCATAAGGACACTTACGAAAGTGGATGCGGCTTTTAACTAATTTTATAGTATTTTAACAACTTAAATATAAAAAACTATTAAAACTAAAAATAACAAATAATTGTATTAAAAATTCATTTTTCATCGAAAATTTTTTGCTTTCAGAAAACATTGTCCATATTCATAAAAACAACAAAAAGCAAATAAAAACATTTGAAATTAAATAATATATTTGTTTTATTGAGTTTTGTATGTGACAATTCAGAGCTGATTTTCAGGTGTGTGTGTGTGTGTGTGTGGGGGGGTCCAATTAAAAACAAAAAAGACATGATTTGCATTCCTCAAAGCCTTGTGCTTTTAACTATTGTAATTACTAAAGTGGACTCGATCGAATTTCTAGAGTTTGCATAAAATTAGTTGGGAGGGTAATAAGTATAAAAATATTTCTGCCATGAGTTTAATAAAAGAAAACATATTTATAATAATTTCGATCATCTGTGAATAGTTTCTGAAAGTTTCATTAAGATCCGACAATTATTTTTATTTTTGCAAGATTTTCCAAATTAATGTGTGTCATACAAAAAAAAAAAGTGCCTAAAATTGTATGTTATTTTACTAGTTCCGGTGATACAAAGAGAAACAAGGATTTTTAAATCAAATTTCAGAATGTTCTAAAAAGAAGGAAAATTTGAAAAAAATATTAAAATAAACTTTCATCTTTCCTCTTACTAATAACATAAACATTTAGACGATAAAATTTTGTTTTCATCAAGTTTGGTGTCTTTTTCATCATGCTATGCTCTTTTTTAGCGATCTCTTGGAGGTACCTATAAAATTACATAACAAGTAGGTACCGCCATTGAATTTTCGATACCTAAAGTTTAAAATTCATTTTAAAAAATGAAAAAGGATTCTTGAAGATTTCATTTTAGCTTTAATTGAAAGCTAAATGATTAAATTTACTATTTCCAGTAATTAAAATATTCTTAAAAGCGGCCATTTTCTTAATTTTAAGAAATTTGTAAACAAAACAAAAATATACTTTTTAAAATCTTCCAAAAATAAAATATATATTTGTGAACCATTTTTTAGTAAAATTAGCAAATTTAAAGTTAAATTAATCTGGTTTGAAACAAATATTACTTACTTATATAATAAACAAATATTACTTATATAATAAACAAATATTATTTACTTATATAATAAAAATATAGTAAGCAAGCATTTTGATCATGTCTTTATTGACGTTATCGACATCACTGTTATGAGGTAATGATAGCTAGTATGGATGACCAGAATTGACAAATTTTCAAAATCTAAATGAATACATTTTTTTTTTCACTTTTAACTACCTAGTAATTTTTACAAATTAACATAATATTTTCAGCAATTATCTAATATTTTATTAACTTTTCGTTACGTTTGAAGATTGTTGTGTCGTGTATGATGCTAAGTAAGCATTACTGCCTTGTTCTAGTTGGTGTCAGTTTATAAATATGAGCTACCTGCTCATATGCAAATTATACTAATTTGCATATCACTACATCTCCCTATAACGGAGGAGGGGCCTTATGCCGCGAGTACTTCTTGTACTTCTTCTTGTGCCCTCCTGAACATCTTCCCCTATCTCTCTCCTTTCCCTTGGAGATCTAGATCTATCATGTCTATGATCAAACTGTTCCTCTGGCATGCTCTAGTCTTCTTCTAACTCGTCCCATTCTACTTCTTCCTCCGCAGTTTCATTCTGCATTAACTCTTCTGTTACATCAATAATGGGCATCTCTGAAGGCATTTCCTCATCCGATTCTTCTCCTTGGGATCTTATTTGGTCAGCATGAACTAGAACACTGTTCCCATTTTCTTTATTTACTATTGCAGTATTATGTCCTTTCTGCATAATAAATTCGGCTGACTCGGGTTGCATATTCCTATTTCTTTTGTACCACATCTTTTGATTTGTGGCATATGACATAGTCAAAGGGGATCTTAATTGTCTGCCCATTAAGGCAGATGGACTTTCCGGCTTGCCTGCATGTGGAATTGTTCTGTAACTTAATAATAGTCTTGGTAGGAAAGCATCGATTTCCTCCTTCTGTTGCAAGCATGCTTTTATGCCCTTCTTTACCGTCTGGACCATCCTTTCCGCTGTCCCATTACTTTGAGGATGGTAGGGAGGGGTCTTGTAAGGTCTACATCCTATTTTTCTTAGCCATTCATGCAAATCAACATCCGCAAATTCTGGTGCGTTTTCGGTCACCAATGTTCTCGGTATCCCATTTCTCGAAAATATTACTCTTAATATTTGTTTTACGGTGGTACTTTTTTTATCAGGTACTCTCACCACTTCAGGCCAACCTGAATATGCGTCTATTAATATTAATAATAATCCTATCCCATTGACATAGGCATGGTCCATGTGTACTCTGCTCCATGGTTCTACTTCTCGGGGCCACACATGTATTTTCTTTTGCTTGAAATTCCTGAGTTCTGTGCATTTTTTGCATCTTTTTACGTAGTCTTCTACGTCTCTTGAGTACCCCGGCCACCACCCTTCCAACTTTAATCTTCTTTGCGTAGCTGCCACTCCACAATGTCCGTCATCGTGTACACTTTTTATAACCTGTCTCCTCTGTGTTTCTGGGGGAACTACCAAGTCTCCATTACATATTACCCCGTTTTCTATCGTCATTTTATGTCTGATTTCTTTGAATGGTCTTTCAGCCATTGAACAATTTCCCCAACGATTCTGTTTTATCCTCGACATTATTCTATTTAACACTGGGTCATTTGTAGTTTCCCTAGCCATTTTATCTACAGATATTACATCGGTTTCTACAAGGTGCAAGAATGTGTCTTCAAATTCCTCGTCGTTTTTGTCCTTCTCCTCTCTATAAAACCTCAATCTAGATAAGGCATCAACGTGGGGTATCGTATTCCCTTTAACATATTCAATGTCAAAGTCGAACGCCATCAGTCTAATCGCCCAACGTAGTATTCTGGACGTTGTAACTTTCGGTAGTTCTTTTCTTGGGTTGAAAATAAATTCCAGTGGTCTGTGATTACTTTTCAACAAGAATTTTTTTCCCATCAAAAACTGTCTTGCTCTATCCGTTGTCCACACTATGGCTAGTGCCTCCCTTTCTATATTCGAATAATTGTGTTCAGTCGTTGTTAATCTCCTTGATAAGTACATTATGGGATGCCCCTCTTGTGACAAAATACCAGATATGGACTGCTCACTAGCGTCAGTAGTTAGAGTTATGTCCTTCTTAGGGTCAAAAATTTGTACTATTGGCTTTTTGCCAGAATTTGTTTTAAGTTTTCAAAGGCTTTCTGTTGGCGTTCTAACCAAATGAATTCCACATTTTTTTTTCTTAACTTCGCAAATGGTTCTGTCAACTCATTATATTTTGGTACGTATTTTCTATAAAAAATTACCAAACCTAAGAAGGACTCCAACTCTTTTTTATTTTTCGGTGTAGCCACTTTTAGAATTTTCTCTATTAGTACTTTATCTGGAGAGATCCCTTCCTTTGATATTGAGTAACCCAAAAATGATATTTCATTACTGTTGGTTACACACTTTTTTGTATTTATTGTCATACCAGCGTCTCTTAGCCGGTTTAGTATATTCTCAGTTTTTTTCTTTAAACCATCTTCATTTAAATCGCCAACACATATATCGTCTTGATAACGGATGGTATTTTCAACATTCCCTATTACTTTTTCAATAGCTTTTTGAAAAATTGCACTTGCCGTTTTTATGCCATACGGCATCCTTTTCCACCTTAACAGGCCTATAGGTGTGTTTATGGTCGTCACTTCTTTAAAATTTTCATCTATCGGTATTTGGTGGTAAGCTGGTTTTAGGTCTATCTTCGAAAATACTTTCATTCCAGCAAGTTTATGTAAAACTACTTCCACATTCGGAATAGGGTACGAGTCGGCGCAGACTTTATGGTTCACCCCTATTTTATAATCTCCACAAATTCTCAAGTCACCATCTTTTTTTTTCAATACCACAATGGGTGATTCCCATTTACTTCCTCCTGGAGGGGCCGGTTCTACTAAGTCTTCCTTTATTAACTTTCGCAATTTAGCTATTACCAACGGTAATAAATGCACTGGTATTTTCCTCGCTTCGTAGTAGGAGGGGGAAACATTTTCTTTTAATTTCAGGCTAGCTTCATAATTTTTTTAATTTTCCTGTTTTTTTCAATTTCTTATTAATCAACTTCGTTGAATTTATTTTTAATACGTCATTCCCCAGTAATCCATGCGTTTTTCGGCAATTTGTAACTATAATGGGTACTATTTCATATTTTCTTTTAGTTCTATTGAACCTTCAAAGTAACCCATAATTGCTATAATCGAGCCATCAAACTGACGTAATTGTACGTTGCTTTTTTTAAAAAACGGTTTTCCCATTTTTCCCCACAAATTTCTGGGTACTATCGTGACTTCACTACCTGTGTCGATTTGCATTTCAACAACACAGTCGTTGATTTTCATTTTTATTTTTGTATCTCCGTTCTTAGATCCATTATTTTGTATATTACCATTTTTTACATTAAAAATCTGTCTATTTTCATCCTCTATTCTTTCAACATTTTTCGTTTTACATACTTTTTTGAAGTGATTTTTTTTAAACACTTTGAACATGTTTTTCCATAGGCTGGGCATTTTTCTTTTTTCATTTCATGAATTTTTCCACAGTACGCACATTTTTTTCTTTTTGTTTGTACCGTATATGTTTCGGCCATTACTTCTTCGTAGGATTTATTTTTATTTTGGTTGTAGGTATGTATTAATTCCTGCTGTTGTATAAATTCTAGACACATATTCAAGGGCATGTTTGTAAGTTGTAACTGTTCCATTAACTTATATCTATGTGCTGAATTATGCATACCTTCAATTAATCTTAGTTGGATTAATTCTTCTTCCGTTGTCTGCTATCCTGTTCCTAGTTTTTCGAAATCACAGTATTTACTCGCACTTCTTAACAAGTGTAAATATTTTACTATCGGTTCATCCACTTCCTGCTTCATTGCCATAAACTTGGTCCTTTCTGCAATCACCAGTCTTTTCTTTGGCCTCATGTTTCCCTTGATAACCTGGCTTATTTCTTCGAAAGTCATTTCTTCTAGTTCTCGAGGGTACACCATTGTAGCAACCTTCATAATCGCTTCACAACCGGCGGTAGCCATGAACAAGTCGGTGATTTCATTTTCCCCTCCTCTGTTTTTGTTGTCTTTCAACTTTTTACATCTCGCATTAGCAGCGAAGCAACGAATCCACGTATTCTGGGTCTTCAAGGACCAAAGAGGATCCTATCGGCGACGCCATTGTTGTGTCGTGTATGATGCTAAGTAAGCATTACTGCCTTGTTCTAGTTGTTGTCAGTTTATAAATATGAGCTACCTGCTCATATGCAAATTATACTAATTTGCATATCACTACAAAGATGTTTTACGAAAAAATAATAAAATTTAAAATAATATAAAATTTTCTTAGATTGATTTTAAAATTTAATAACCGACATAAAATACCACGATAGAAGTAAAAATCAATAATTTATGAAATGTTACAGTATTTTATTTATTATTAATTGTTATCATGACGTTTATTTTACTATTAAATTTTTATAGTACTTTCAATTTAAAACTTACCTTGAAATTTTTAAGGGATGTTTTGTAAAGACGTTAATGATGAAATAGAACTGAATAGGGGAGGTGTGAAAAAATTTAATTTCTCGAAATTTGATGAAAATAAGTAAGTGGGTGGTAACATATGTAAAAAAAATATTTTTACAAAGATTTTCTAAAAAAAATTTCATTCATTTCTGAATATGTCCTGAAAGTATCATAAAATCCCACAGTTATTTGATTTTTGAAAGAATTTCCAAATTAATGTGTTTTTCACCGGAACCCCCCCCCCCCAAAAAAAACTAACCTGACGTAAAAAAAAATGATTTTAACCAAAATTTCGAACGTGCTACAAAGGAGTAAAAAATTAAAAAAAATAATAAATAAATACTCTCGTCTTTCCTACTTAATAATAACATAAACATTTTAATGACAAAACTTTGTTTTTATTGAGTTTGGGGCCTTTTTTCATCATGCTACTGTTTTCTACTCGACCAAGTGGAAGTACCTATTTAGCATCCCGTTACCACTTTCTTATCAATGTTGAATTTTGTACAAATCTGAGCAAAAAGTGAATCAAAGAGCTTACCCAGCTTCCTACATATTTTCAGGAAATATCATCTTTTAATTGGTCAATAAACACACAAGTGGGCGTTGCAATCCACCCATGTATAAGTCTTTTTCCAGCACATGACCAAATCAAGTTTTTCAGCTCTTTTTCCGGGATCCTGTCACGTGATTACATTAATTATAAATATCAGACACAAGTTCGTTCTCTTTCGTGATTTCATTGGCCTACGAAAATGTAACCTTAAAGGATTCGCGTTTTGACCATGTGCGGTCAGACGCTTAGGAAAGCATATTCACGCATGCACGTACGCACGAAAATTTTCAGACTATATTACAAATATACGAAACATTTCCAAACAAGAAACAAGAAATATTCTCTTTAAAAATACTCTGATCAAAGTTTCGTCCGGGGAGGTTGACAGTCCCTGAACCCGTTTATACGGATTCTAAATGGGCATATTTTTGCCCGAGCCTACGGGCTCGGCAAGCCCACATTAAACCGGCCTTGTGCCACATTCGACACATGTGGGAGTGTTGATAAATATCGAGACGGCTAGGGAGCCAGCGTCCGTCGATATCCGGATCCTTCGTCTCACCATCTACCGCACGCTGAACAAATAAATGAAGACACGATACCCATCGTCTTCAACCGACCATTCCGCGTTTTGTCATCCTTCTTTGCTATTGTCGTTAACTATCCTTGCCTTTGTGTCCACTTTCTTAGTTGTACGGTCGATTGGCACTCACACCTTTCGGCCCACTGCAACATCCTTTTTTGTAACATATCAGAAATTGTTATCCTGCCTTAATAGGCATAAAAAAGGATATTTATGTTCAAATTTTGTATTTGTACCTTTTTGTCTGTACTATAAACGTTTGTTCTTTAAAATTTTACACAGCACTTGAGTCTTATTATTTGCGCCTAATTCAAATTTAGAGAGGCACAGTGGAGTAATTGATAGCGGCTCGGATTGAGGGTATCGGAAGATACAGCGTCGCCTAAGCGTGTATCACGCATGGCACATAACTGACTAAATTCAACTTTATGGAGAAGAGAAGAATTTAAGATTTAGTAGAAAGTTAAAAATTTTTATAACCTCGGTGGCATAATTTTCAAAGGCAACATTAATTTCAGGCCAAAGGGCGTGGTGAAGAAGGTGGCGGAAGGAATCTCAACCAAACAAAATAGTATCTTGTGAATGGGGGTAGACGAATAAAAAAAAGAAAAGAAAAGTTTGGGATCAGGAGGAGACGATTTTTCTAGAACCATCTATGTTACGAAAAAACTAACTACCAATTTAAACTTGGCCTTGTGCCTTATTCCGTTTGAATGTGTAAAGCAACAACAAAATAAGAAAGAAGACCATAAAAATACGAATGAAACATTCATGTTAAAAGTTCTAGTTAAGACAAGGTCACCATAATCATGAATTTAGGTAAAATTGTCTTCTTGTACAATAAATCATAAAAAGTTAATAACGTTGACAAGTATGTTAATTTGAGGTTTAACTCAGAAAGAAAATACACATCATGATTAGGTAGAGATTATCTCTGGTGAGGTAAGTAATTGATAAATCGGTATGTTTGGAGCGGTGGTTACAGTTTCGTAAATATTTTAGAATGGAGATAAAAACCTGTCTCGGTTATAATAGCTCGCACTTTGGGCTTGCCTATTGCCAAAACAACTTCTCACACAAATTACAACGGGAAGTGGTACCCAAGGAGGTAACTAAATCTTTTACAAACTTCAAAGTTTCTGCACATGTTTTATTATTCTATGTGAGAAAAAGTTTTAGTAAACTTAAACATTTTGTTTTCATGCATTGAAAGTTGAAACCCATTTCTTGATATGTCTCCTTTGCTCAATTTATCGTTTTCTAAATCAAAATAAGATTTCCCCGTATTTTTCATTTAGAGTTTATTAAAGTAAATATCATTAAATACCTACGGACAGCTTAAACTGTTGCCATTTTGCATAGGGTAACTTACTGAAAATTACATTGTAGAAAGGATAGAAATGAAATATGAAGAAGAAGAGTAAAAATACTTATTTCCCAGGTGATATATAAATTAACTTATTTGATGTCGTATTTAGTAAGAGTTAATTAAAAGTGGATTCAAAATGATATGCAAAAATGTAATTAAAAAACAAAAAAGTAAGGTAGACACTGAAAAAAAGACCTGTTCTTAAACAAAAGTTTTCTCCGTACGAATACACCTGAAAAGTGTTTAAAGAAGCATCTTTTTAATAATAATAATAATAATAATAATAATATAAATCCGGGAAGAGCTGAGTGAAAAGAAAAGAATATCATAGGGGAAGGAACAACCTTGAGAACATGAGAAATTGAACCCTAACAGTTTTTTTTTGTTTTTTTTTTTGCAGTGGAAAGTGTTATGATACCGTTTCTAACCTGACCCGGAAAGAAATGTGTAAGCGGCAGATATCAAACGAAATAATAATAATAATATATCCAATAGACTCATCAAATTTCATTCAATTTTTAAACTAAAAAAAAAGAAAAAAAGAAGCGATTTAGTTTCTTATAAAAGATCGCAATGAGACAGTATGCAACCATAATGTCAAAAAATGCGTAATTTCTGTTGCAGAGAGACCGAAGGAAGACATTATTGTTATTTTTTTGAAAGAACATCGTATGTGGTGTTGAATGTTGTGAGGTTGATAGTTATTATTCGGTTATTGGATTACTACACTTGTGTGGGATTTAATGTGGATTTTGGTGTCTTTTGTAAATGTCTATGTATGTATATAATATATGTATGTATGTATGTCGTTGATAGTAGTAATACTTTCGACTCCCTGTGGATTTAGTGTTGAGATAAAGTAGGGCATGGGAGACTGGAATAAATTATTTCTGGTTCCTTTGCCTGGTCGTCTATGTGTTTATACACTTTTTCGAGATAAAGGAATTCATTTCAGAATTGTCGTTTGCTTTCTGTTTGGTTCATAGGTGTGACTCATTTGACAATACCTTTTTCTTCATCTAAATTTAGGAATGATGACCTTTTGGCCGCTTTTATTTATTTATCTATTTATTTGTATCTCCTTTTCTTTTTGTTTTTCTTTCTGTTTGGCAAACTAAAATGGTTCTGTATTTTCATTTTTTTTCATTTTTTTTCTGTTTTTTCTGTATTTTTCTGTTTTTTTTATATAGTGATTTAAAAATTTTTTTTTTCATTACACGTAAAAATATTTTCATTTTTTTACTGGATCATCTTACGATTTTCAAATTTTCTGCTCTTATATATTTTACTGTACGCTTGCTTAATATCAAATTTTATTTCAGTAGTATTGAGTATTATCAACCCTCAGTAGTGACTCAGATATATTAGCAGGAATCTCAAATTTATATATTACTTTTGCTAGGCAATTTAATTAATTTATTAATGTCAAACTTTATATTAGATGACCTTGCTATCTCTTCTTCATTGTTATCTTGTCTCGGTGCCCTGATAAAGGGTTAAATTCCAAAAAGTCACATTTAATTGGCTGGCTGCCATGAAAGGACAAAATATGGTTTGCTCTTTAAACAATGTTGAGCTCGATAAAGTTTCACAAACATAATAAGCACGTGGAAGTTTTTCCTAAAATTGAATTGCATGCATTCAGTTTCATTTTGGAAAGCATTTTGGGTTGGATGCAGCATAATGAGGAAATGGAGTGAGTTACTTTTTTGTTCTTCATGGAATGGGCCTTGAATACTTACCTTTCATATTTATTTACTTTTGTTTTACTCTTTGCGGAATTTTACATTTCAAATCGGCTCGCACATTTCAGCACCACTCAGAGGCTTCTCATATCCAGCCGCACATCAATTGTTTAGGAAATGTTTCCATCAATTTCAAGGGAGAAATTGTTCCTGAATCCACCATTTCCACCTTTTACCTCTCGTGCATGAAAAGACGGTGAAGTCTTGTCAGTCTCATTAAAGCAAACACAAACTATACAGAGTAACAAGAAGCAAACAAGGAGGAACATTTTCAAAATAATGACAATCAATTCTTTATTCTGTTTCTTAAATGTGAAATTAGACATTATTTGAATGAAGGAGACTATTTTCTTAACCAACGTAACATCATCAAAGTACAGACTCACTTCACCTGTCCAGGTAAGCTCTCTTCCAATATTTAGCTGAAAAATTAAAGATGATGCTGGCGACAGTTTTTGCATCGCCTGTGAACACCTTTAATCTTCATGTGACACTAGGGTTTTTGCTGTATCCTTTGCTGTCCTGTGTTATTGTTGTTAATGCAGGTAAACTTAAAACACTTGCCAATTTGAAGATAAAGTATCACATGTTTCTAACCCAAACATTGATTTGCCATTCAATTATATCTGTAAAGTGAGTGGCCATGGTTAGATGTAAATGGCAAACTGCTCAACAAACAGAATCGACTAAGTTTTCAATAAACAACAAGAAACAAAAAGAAAAGAAGTGAGCAAAAAATAATATAAAGCAAGTAAACAATAATAATGCAAAAAGTTCACAAACTAAGAATTGGGGTTAACACACAAGAGCGAATTCGGATAAACGAACGTAGTTTTCTGACTTCAAGACAAGACAGATCGGGAATGAATCAGATGACACCGACATTTGGTCTATCGATGGAAGAAATCCCAGCATGCATTTGTTTTGTTTTCCCTATAAATTTGGAAGGGGAAAATATTTTGCAAACTTTCTTACTTATTTTATCGTGATTGAGTAAATTGTAATGAATGGATAGATTGCGACTCAGATTAGCTAAGTTATAGGATAGACAGTGATGAATAGCCTCATCGCTCTTTCCCTTCGGCCTTGTGCCAAAATTGTCATTTTCCATTACGATAAATATACATTCCCGCTTCTGGAGTGGAACCAACAGATTCCTTTGTCTTTCTCAATTACATGACTTCTTTTATCTATTACTTTGCATAGATGTCATTTCGCTTGGTTAATTTCTATGAGCTAAACAGAAAGCAATTGATACGTTTTTAACACTATGTCAGCTTACATATATATATATATATATATATATATATATATATATATATATATATATATATATATGATCATGAAGATTTCAGTTACATATTACTGCATTGATTAAAGTTTCACTTGGAAATTGTTATTTTGTTTAAAACTGTGCTGAAATTAGCAAGATCTAATTAAAAAAAATATAATTAAGGTAAAAATAAAGTGTTTATATGTTTAATGTAAATTACATTCAGTCACGATAGTGTAGTTGAAATAGAATTAGTTTTTCTGATGAAGTTGTTTGATCGGTGAAACATGTCAGTATCAATTTTCTTTCCAAATTGTCATATATTTACTATTCTGTTGGCTTCTCATCCAATTCGATGTAGCATTGAATAGAACAAAACAAGTTCCACATTTTTTCATTGGGATTTTTTCCTCATTCTTCTTGGCAGTAACCCCCAAACTCTTAGTGATTGCATGGCTTTTATTGGAACATTTGTTTCATCAGTTCCTGCCACGATGGTTCAATAATTTTGAGATCCGGACTTTGTGTTTGGCCAATCTTCCAAAAAGCAAATATCTTAACTAACAAGAAACCATTTTGTTGAATGCGGTGTGGTAAGGAGCATCATCATGCCGAAAGGTTTTCCATCGTCATAGTTTAGTATGATTTTAGTGTAAAAAATTGAATGAAGATAACACAGTCATAAAATATAATGAAGCTTGGAGTCGACGTAGTCTTGCTGAATTCTGTAGTAAGGATATAAGGCTCGTTCCAAGCTAGCTCTCTCCTGATGATTCTCGGCGTCAGTATATATGCTACTTGGACGAGTTCAAGTCATATTCTGGAGTGGTGTGTTCATCTCAACAAAAACAAGCTAATCTTAAACTATAATGACTTGACAAGGCAACTTACATTCCTGTTAATGAGATGGAACAATTCGTACTTATAAATGTGCAGATTATCATCATTTTATCATCGCAGATCTTTTAGTTGCTCAATAGTTTTGCAAGGCCCTTTCAAAATCCTTGATTATTTTGTTGTTTTTATTGTCAATGATAGCTTCTGATTTGCGCTCAATGGTGAGGTACAGTTCTTAGTGGATTACTATCGTCATTCTGTTTTACCAGTTTTTACATTTTCTGTTGAATCAGGTTGCTGCCTTCTTTTGTCTTGTAGTTCATGTTCATGTCTCTTTCTCGACAAAATTTGTATTTCCATCTTTTATTGACGCAATTGGTTTGAATGACGCATTTATTCTGGCTTCCAATCATAAGGAGATAACCTCATTTTATCTTTATAATTCTACGATATTATACAATAATTTACATAAGATTATGTTTCTTTTTGCCTACGTTTCCACTCTGCTTGTTTTAGTTAATATTAATCTTGTCTTGTTGGTAGAAAATAATAGTGTTCGTTGCTAAATCTGAGTCGTGATATATTTTATAATTGGACTTCATTTATTGTTATGAATAGCAAACCATTTTTTCTCATAAAAAAACATTAATAGATTAAATTCTAATTGATTATTTAATGTATTTTGAGTAGACGTAAGAAATATTATGATAATCATAAGGACATAGGCTCGTAAATTTTATTTATGTATTTGTTTATTCAACAATATTTAAAAATTTATATGTCTGCTTTCTTATAAACATGGGGTTTTGTTTGAAGAATGATGTGGAATTTTGGTGAAATATGCTTGTGTTGTGATATAAAGAGAGGGAGAAGTTTTAGAACTGTCTTTAACGAAGGTTAAAGACTGTGTTTAAGGTTCTAATTTTGTTTTATATTATGATCTAAATTTGGACGAGTATCTGATAGAATGGTAAGTATACAAGACAATTTGGGAAATTCTTATTTGACATATCTCATTGATGAAAGAAACTCATCGGAAAGACGGATTTTCTTTCAACGAAATCAACACACATCCGTGATGAATGCGGAATGTTTTCTTTTTACGTAAGCTGTATCGGCTTGTAATTTAGATTTTGCTAATTTTAACTCAGTTTTTATTTATATATTACCTTGTTTTATGACTTTTCATATTTCACCTTGTTTCAACACCTGTTAAATAAGAACAGGTGAGAGGCAGAAGAAGCCCGGTTGTATTGGATTGAGGAATAATTCATGAGCGGTTTTTTTGCAAATTTACTTTAAGCAAAAAAAACTATAACAAATTAATCAATAATATACTCTCCTATCGTTCAATGCCCCGGCGATAGAAATCTCCCGACCTTGACTCAAAGAATTCGTTCAACCAAGCCTTCAATTTCACGACATTATTGAACGATACACCACGCAAAGTGTTCGAAAGCGATAGAAAGAGATGAAAATTTGAAGGCGCCAAGTTTGGAGAGTATGGAGGATGAGGCAGCACTTCCCATTCGAGTTCTTGAATTGCGGCTTTGGTCATATTGTCGATGTGAGGCCGGGCGTTGTCGTGTTGCAGAACGCCATTTCGCCTATTCGTTCTTTACACAATTGCTTCGCTGAATCGGTGGAGATGTTGAACGTAGAATTCCGCACAGAGTTGTTTAGTTGCGTTTCCCAACCCCACCATACACACAACATGGTCTTTCGACGATAAAGATATTGTTGTTTTGCACGGGGAGACGCTTAGTTGGTGTGTGGTGGGGAGCTAAGCCGTTCTTTTTGCTGCTACATATTGACGTGAAGACCCCATTTTTATCGCCAATGCTGCAAAAGAGAACATCATTTGTGACCCTGTCTTGAGCGATGTCGAGCGAGAAAACTGGCGGCGATTGTGAATCGTTGCTTTTCGTTGTTTTCGCTCAAAGTGTGTGGCACCCAAGCACCGTGTTTTTGAATCTTTTCCGTTGAGTGAAGGGGGTTCACCACAGTTTTTTTATGACAATCCACCTGCTCCGCCAAATATCTTATCGTTTGACGTGGATTTTCGTGAGGAGCTTAGTTCAATCGCTCTTCATCAAACTCAACTGGTCGACTAGTACGTGATTCGTCCTTGTGGTCAAAATTCCCATTTTTGAAGTGCAACGACAGGTGGCAGTTTTGAGGCATTTACTCCTTTTTTCCATACACAAGCACAATTCTCACGAACTACTTCGGCTGCCTTAACATTTCGATTCAATTCAAATGGTGTCGAAAATGCATTGTTTTGTTCACTTGACATTCCATTTTAATGATCTGAAAATACAGAAAAATCAATAAAATTAAAAAAACGAAACACACTATCTTTCTCTTCCAAATAACATAAAACATTTTTCGAATGTGTATTATTTTTGCGTGCAGTTTTAAATTAAAAAAAAAAGCTAATAAATTCCTCATCAACCGAATACATTAACTGCAGGGAATTCGTAGATCATCTCATTTTCAATGTATCTTTATCCGAGGGAATTATCTTCTTTTTATAAAATTAGTATTTTCCATTTCAAAATTGTGATCATGAAGGCTTCAGTAACATTGAGTGGGTTGCTTATTTCGTTTTTTCATCTATTGTTCATATGACTAACATTTAATCTTTTGTCAGACCAATGTGCATTTCGTTGAAATAAAATCTTTTTTTCTCATGATGTTTGATGCGTGAAACATCAAAACAGGAAATTTCCAATTTGTATTATATATTTACCTTATATAAGAGTTCACACTAAAAACACACACACACACACATATATATATATATATATATATATATATATATATATATATATATATATATATATATATATCACACTAAAAGACCACAAAGAAAATTTCAAAACCAATCTTGCATACAGACTCAAGAACAACATAACCAAAACATACAAAAAGGCACCTAAAACAATAGAACACAATATATCAATAAGGAAGCTAAAGCAATCCTCCTAAAATTAGACCTAGATGACAGTTGCATCAGCAAGGCGCAAGCCTTTATCACACTAAAAGACCACAAAGAAAATTTCAAAACCAACCCTGCATGCATGTAAAACGAAACTAGAAAGAATTAATTCTGAACTTAGGAAGAAGTTAGGAGTAAACCAGTGGAAAAACACAAAAGCAACTATTGACTGATTCCACAGCATAAATAACAAACAAAATTTCCAATTCCTACAATTAGACATAAAAGATTTTACCCATCCATAACAGAACGCATGTTAGATAAGGCCATCAACTTAGCTCAGCAACAAATAATAATAAAACCAAACGAAATCGACATCATTAAGCACTTCTGTAAATCATTACTATTTCACCACGAAGAAGCATGCATAAAGAAAGATGGGATATTTGACACTACAATGGGAAGATTTGACGGAGCAGAGACATGCGAAATCATAGGTATTTACATACTACACGAACTAAGCAAAATAATAGATAGAAATGACACAGGACTCTACAGGGACGACGGTCTCATAATCTTAAGTAACTGTAACAAACAAAACATAGACAAAACTAGAAAAACAATAATAAAGATTTTCAAAAATAACGGATTCGACATAAATATAAAAACTAACCTAAACGAAGTAGATTTTCTAGATGTTACCTTCAACCTAAGAAAAGGCACATATAAATCATACAGAAAACCCAATGATAAACCACTCTATATACACACATCTTCCAACCACCCGCCTTCTATAATCAAACAGATACCAAAATCGATTAACCGCAGGCTTTCCGACAATTCCTCTAATGAATCCATATTTAACAAAGCTAAGAAAGACTACGAAACAGACCTAAAAGATAGCGGATTCCCAGCAACACTCACATACTCACTACTGAACACATAAAAGGCCAACAGGAAGAGAAATATCATATGGTTCAACCCACCGTACAGCAAAAACGTAAAAACAAACGTAGGAAAAATATTCTTCAAACTCTTACACAAACACTTCCCGGAATCAAGCACCCTACACAAAATATTCAACAAAAACACAGTAAAAATAAGCTACAGTTGCACCGAGAACAGGGCACAAATAGTAAAAAAGCACAACATGAAAATTATCAACAAACCACATGAACAAATTAAACCCACGTGCAGCTACAGAATAAAGAACGAATGTCCCTTAAACGGTAATTGTTTACAAAACAACGTAATATACCAAGCCACGATAAAATCATCAGATAATGAAGAAAAAGTATACATAGGAGTAACTGAAGGACCCTGGAAACAAAGAAATTATGTACACAAAACATCTTTCACAAATAGTAAATATGCGCACAGCACAATGCTTTCTAAGTATATCTGGGAAATAAAAAACAAAACGCACACCACCCCAAAAATATCTTGGAAAATAAGGAAAAGATCATCAGCCTGCAACAACCAATCAAAAACTTGCAAACTTTGCGTGGAGGAAAAAGTAGCTATCATTACCTTCCCAGACCAAAATAAATTATTAAATAAAAGATCCGAGCTCATCTCAAAATGCAGACATGAAAACAAATTTTTACTATGTTACTTAAAAATCGAAAACGGAAAAAATAAAATAAAAATAAACAAAATGACAACAAAATAAGCAAAATAAATTAACCCAAACAAATTACCAAAATCACACCTGTTAGAATAGACGAAATAGAATAAAAAATAAGAAAGAAAATCAATGAACCCAAATAAATAAAGGAAATAATAAACAAATTAGCAAACCATTAGGACCAAAATATTAGACTATAAAAATCAAACCAAAAATTGGACGAAAAAAATAGCTATAACTTTTATATAATGATAAAAGAAAAAAAATACTACGTTACTTAAAAATCGAAAACCGAAGAGTAAATATACAGTATAACAAATAAATAATAACAAGTAAAATAAATTTATCTAAATTCATCCAAATTAATAAACTAACAAACCGATCCCAATAAACAATCCAAATAAATAGATGAAGTAATAAACAAGTTAAAAACTGTTCCCGCCAAAAAAAGAGTTAGAATAAACTACAACAATCAACCCCAAAATTGAATTTAATTATCTTCCCAAACCTAAACAAAACCATTCAATAAGCGATATAAACAATTTTTTACTACGTTAATAAAAACACCGATTAAAAAAAATCATGAATACATAAATAAATAAATAAGAAATAAAAATAAAAAATAAAATAAAAATAAATAAAACAAGCAAAATAATTTAACCCAAATAAATAAATAAATAAACGACTTCCGGTGAAATAACCGCCAAAATAGACTACCCACAATGCACCACTGACCCGTATATATAAATAGCCGAGAAAAATAACAGCACTCGTGGCCTGATGATTGCATCTAGCATAAAACAGACTGTCGCCTCTAAGTGTTGACTTCTATGTTCACTTTTATATTTACACACGCTCTATCTCTGATAGTGAGCACTTTATCCCATAAATATAGCAGACAATATATAAGACTATATTTCTTTATATATATATATATATATATATATATATATATATATATATATATATATATCATAAATATAAATTCTACTATTAATGGACATATACAACCTATTTTTCTCTCTATCAAGATTCCATCTTTATATAATCATAACTTATATACAAATGGAGAAATGAATGACAAAATATAAAATCCTTGTAATTTATTATTTGAATTCACAAGGTGATAATGATCATCACCTAATGTAATCTTAATTCCTATTGTATGATATATATATATATATATATATATATATATATATATATATATATATATATATATATACAATGATTGCAGACATGAAAATGGCGGGTAAATGTTTGAAATATTTTACCATGAATCCTCGAATCCCCCCGATACAAATTTATGAGGTTTCTTAATTTCTGACCAAGAACGAATGGTGACTGGTTAGCAAGTTGTACTGCGAGGACGAGAAAGCCAAATTTAATTAATATATATTAATTAAACTTGAATCTGTAAGGAGTTATAATGAGAGTAAGTAGTGATATCGACAATTAACAGTAAAACTGACAGAACGTAATTTGTTTGTAAATATAACAATCAGGTTACAGAATTTAGGCTGATTTCTGGTCGTCTATCTCAAACAAAAATTAGTTTCAAAGGTTCAGGATTGATAAAAATCCACTTGACACCAAATAAAAGATCTCCCATAAAGAAAGGATAATTTCTAAAATGTGAATATTATATCACATTACATTGTGCTAATTGTTTTTGTCTTTTAGTGTCTCGCGCTGTTACTTCATCAGACCTACAAATTCGAAAAGAAATCGCAAAAATTATTTTTTAATATGTAGGTCTGATGAATTGGATCGTGATTACGATTCCAATGTAATTAATTATAACAATGGAATATTAGTGTTTGAGCCTTTATATATATATATATATATATATATATATATATATATATATAT
>OZ038488.1:124363223-124553223 GCA_964036315.1 Acanthosepion esculentum | reverse complement strand
CCATGTAGACTGGGTTACATTTGTCATTCGTGTACATTTGTGGCTAGTCTCCCTTCAACATTTAACGTGTGTAGTAGCGATTTAACTGAGAAGTGTTCCGTTTAACAATGGCAGGATATTCATATCATGAGCAGGCAGATATGATTTTTAAATACGACCGCGCAGTTGGTAATGGACGCGGGGATGTACGGATGTATCAGATTGCGTTTCCAACTTGAAGGCAGCCGAGTTTTGTTGCTGTTTATCGTCGCGTTGTTGAGACAGGATCCGTGGCACCACAAAATATGGATCGAAGAAGATCGAGATTTACTCGTCCGCCTGACACATTCTACAAGTTGTTGGAGATGATTCAGGCACCCCACATGTCATGTGACTTTCGCTCAGTACATTTCATAGCACCGCAACGACAGTACTTCAAGAGCAGCTCATGTGTTCATATCTTTCGCACCCTAATCACTCCCCACGGGATCACATTTGCTGATGGTTTATTGCCGATCCGTTGTTTGTCTCATCAATCTTTTTTGCGGATGAGGTAACATTTGGAAAAGATGGAATAACAAATTTACAGAACCAGCAGGTAAAAGCTAAAAATTATTTTCTCAAAATCAAAAAATTCATTAAATCATATTTTAGGGACCATATCCATCCATATATACATTAAACATATAAAAATATACGGGTGGAATTAAATTAATTTATACTTCAAGAACATTGAGGAAGACAACGTTAAGAATATTAAAAATACACAGGGTGTCCATAAAGTTCGTGTTCACTTTAAAAAATTTCTAACTTTATTTGTATTTCCGATAGAAATAATCTGTCAAAAATGTTATAAAGTTTAATGTACCTAGTTTTAAGTATAGCTAAAATAACTAATGCGATTTCAGGTATTACTGTAAATCAGTTGGCAAATGAATTGCAAATTCGTATTACCCTTTGTATTGCAAATGCTGGAGGACATGTGGAAACTTAAATAAAATTTCAATAGAACCTTAAAAATATAGATTTACTTCTTTCTAATCCTTTTTACAAATTATTTCTATCGCAAATACAAATAAAGTTATAAATTTTTTAAAGTGCACAGGAACTTTATGGACACCCTGTATATATATATATATATATATATATATATATATATATATATATATATATATATATATGTAAATGTGAACATAGAAGTCAACACTTAGTGGCGACAGTCTGTTTCATACTAGATGCAATCGTCAGGCCACGAGTGCTGTTATTTTTCTCGGCTATTTATATATACGGGTCAGTGGTGCATTGTGGGTAGTCTATTTTGGCAGATATTTTACCGGATGTCGTTTATTTGTTTATTTATTTATTTGTGTCAAATTATTTTGCTTGTTTTTATTTAATTTTATTTTTGTTTTTTATCCTTTATATTTATTTTATTTTTATTTATTTTTATTTTGATCGGTGTTTTTATTAACGTAGTAAAAATTGTTTATATAGCTTATTGTGGGTAGTCTATTATGGCGGCTATTTTACCGGAAGTCGTTTATTTATTTATTTGGGTCAAATTATTTTGCTTGTTTTTATTTATTTTCATATTTATATTTTTTATCTTATATATTATTTATTTATTATTTTTATTTTGATCGGTGTTTTTATTAACGTAATAAAAATTGTCTATATAGCTTATTAACAGTTTTGTTTTTGTTTGGGAAGATAAAGCTATTTGTTGAATTTTGGGGTTGATTGTTGTGGTTTGTTCTGACTATTATTTTGGCGGGAACAGTTTTTAATTTATTTATTTGGATTGATTATATGGATTGATTATCTTTATTTGTTTTTTTTTCTAAACGGCTAGTTTATCGGTATCGGTTGTTAGTTTATTTATATATTTGGATGTATTTAGATCAATTTATTATATTTGTCGTTATTTATTTATTACACTGTATATTTTCTTTTTTTGGTTTTCGATTTTTAAGTAACGCAGTATATTATTTTTAATCATTTTTTTATCGTTATATCACAGTTATAGCTATTTTTCGCGCCGATTTTTTGTTTTGATTTTTTATAGTCTAATATTTTGTTTATTATTTACTTTATTTATTGATTTTGTTCCTTATTTTTATTTATATTTCGTCTATTCTAACAGGTGTGATTTGGTAATTTGCTTGGATTAATTTATTTTGCTTATTTTATTGTCATTTTGTTTGTTTATGTATTTATTTATTTTTTCCATTTTCGATTTTTAAGTTACACAGTAAAAATTTGTTTTCATGTCTGTATTTTGAGATGAGCTTGGATCATTATTTAATAATTCATTTTGGTCTGGGAAGGTAATGATAGTTATTTTTTTCCTCCAAGCAAAGTTTGCAAGTTTTTGATAGGTTGTTGTAGGCTGATGATTTTGTCCTTATTTTCCATAAGCAATGCACCACTGACCCGTATATATAAATAGCCGAGAAAAATAACTCGTGGCCTGACGATTGCATTTAGCATGAAACAGACTGTCGCCTCTAAGTGTTGACTTCTATGTTGACTTTTATATTTACACACGTTCTATTTCTGATATTGAGCACTTTATCCCATAAATATAGCACACTTTAAGACTATATTTCTTTAAATATATATATATATATATATATATATATATATATATATATATAGAGAGAGAGAGAGAGAGAGGTGGAGGGGGAATATAAATATTTTCAAAGCATATAGCCTGTATAATTATGCATGTGCACAAAAGGCATTTCTAGATAATAAGTTTCTGCTATAATCCTCGAAGATTATATATCTTTGATATAATTTGCATCAATTAAATGAAATGCACCACAGTAGTGTCAACCTGAAAACTTTTGTAGGTCCATCTTGGTAGGTAGGCGATCATGAATCTCCACAAGTTCCTATTCTTTGTAGCTCTTAGTAACGTTTGTCTTTATAGCATAACACCCACCGACCGTTCGTTTATGTATTCAGATAAGCTCGTCAAGTAGTTGGCCCACTACCTCCCCGTGTCTTTTTTGCCTTCGTCATGTCCTCTGAGTATCAAATTCTCCAAGCCCTGCTTTCTCATTATGTGTCTAAAAAATTTCAGCTGTCTCTTTCTGATTCTGGGTATGTATGTCATTTTAAAGATAAAAGCCATTTTATAGAATGATTAGTTTGATCCTTTCCAAAAATCAATTGACACAAAAATTTTGGTAAAGAGGAATAATGAGTTCAGTTCCTAGTAAGGACACTAAATTTGAAAAAAAATCTCTCTAAATTATATAAGACGTTTCATTTCAAATTTTCTGAAGGTTACTGAATGATATTAGATCTGAGAGAAGGAAGGATGGATAAAACATTGGATAACATTTTGGAATATATGCAGCCAAGGTTTAAATGTTAGTCGGGGTGGTAACACCTGTTAGGGTCCTAACTATGGGCAAATAGTTACCCCCCCCCAAATGAGATCAAACACTATGAAAGTATAAAAATATATTTTATCGTAAAAATACAAGCAATACACTTTCATAGTTAAAAAAAATTACCAGCAATTGTGAAAGAAATTATTAATGAAATCTTCGACATTAAATGACCCATAAAGGTGTTGATATGCCGCTAAACAAACCACGCGCGGTGTTATTATAGAAAACATTGAGAGAAATAATGCATTTGTCAAGAAGATGAAATGAGGGAGAAAGAAATCAAAAGACATTTTCTTTTATATTTTTAAACCGCTGTTTTATTATGTTGATTTAATGTATTTTTTCTTTACAGACGATGTGTGTTTATTGGAGGTGATAATCACTGAAAATTAGAAGGAAAAAGAGAAAAAAGGAAAACCAAAAGGAAAGAAAAAAAAAGAAAGAAGTTGGAAAAAGAGACTTTAGAAATCAAAAGGAAGGAAGAAGGGCAAGAAAACAGAAAGAAGGAGAAAAGAAACGAAAAAAGAAAAGAACAAACACAGAAAACACAAAATAAAAAATAATAAAAGAAAAAATCAAAATCAACTAAATCCTGAAAAAAAAATGGCAAACATGAATTGGAAAGTTGTCACAGGCCTAATATGTTCTTTTGGGGTTTTTAAGGATTTTCGACCCTCAGAATCATTCCTCACATCGTATCTCACAGACCCTGAGGCGAAAAATCTTAGCCTTGCCGAAGTAAACAATGAAATTTATCCTGTTTGGACATACAGTTATTTAGTTGTCCTTGTTGTTGTCCTTTTAACCACGGACCTTTTGCGTTATAAACCAATTGTCATTATGGAGGCAGTCTGCTATATTGTGACGTGGACTTTACTGCTTTCGGCTTATGGAGTTCTAAGCATGCAATTTATGCAATTCACCTATGGTGGGGCAACAGCTACAGAAATTGCTTATTATTCTTATATTTATGCATCTGTCACAGATACTTATTATAGACGGGTTTCCGGTTTCATAAGAGCCAGTTCGTTGGCAGGTCGTTTTCTGGCTGCTTCTCTTGGACAAATCCTCATTACCTTTGTTCAGGTAAAATATTTTACACTGAACATAATTTCAATGGTTAATGTCTGCATTGCTTTTCTCATTTCACTCTCTCTGCCTAAAGTGAAGTTTTCGTTTTACTTTCATAGAGAGGCTGAACTTCATTCTGGAATTACCAAGGCTGAACTTCATTCTGGAATTACCAGGGAGGTTAGCCAAACCAAAAATGATACAAATTGTCAGATTCTCAGTGTGTCAAATGACAAAGGAGATCGAGGCGATGAAAAAAGTCTTAAAAAGAAGCATATTAAATTATCTTTTAGAGATGGATTGAAAATCATGTGGAAGGATTTCCAAACGGCTTATAGCCAAAAAGACATTATCCTTTGGTCTATTTGGTGGTCTGCTGCATCTACTGGAAATCTACAGATGGGTAATTACATCCAAAATTTGTGGAAAGCCATAACTCCAAACCGTGCACGATCAAAGAACTACAATGGCGCTGTAGATGCTATTTCCATGCTTTTCAGTAAGTTAATGTTTCTGTTTATTTAATCTATACACCCCCCAAGGTTATTTGGAAACTTTGGGATCAGTTTAAAACAAAATGTTCCTTCTGTTAGATTACTACTGAAATGAGCTGTTGAAGTCAAGTACGTTTATATCTAAACGTAAGTATATATCTGTCTGTCTGTCATATCTCAAATCAATTTAAAACAAAACGTTCTTTTAACAAATGCTTGATGACAGGATATTAATTTGCTGGAAGATGGCAGACCCGAGAAAACTTTGTTATATACACTATTTTTATTGTTCGGACTGTTATCCTCATCTTCATTGCCACATACACAACGTTTCTGTCGTTGTACGCTCCGACCTTCTTCAGGTGATTAGAATTTCAAAATGAACCTTTTATTTCGTCCACCGGGATAGATTGTTCTAGTTCCACGTGTCATGCCTCTTCTCAAAAATTCATTCATTCTCAAGGAGCAAAAGCAGATAAAATCGTTGGCTGAATCCAGTGACTTGAGCCAAAGAATTGTGAGTTTAATACCCGACTACAGTTGAGGTGAACAAAAAACTCGGAGAGTTGAGTTAAAGGTAGCTGATATTGAGACATTCGGAAGAGGCATGGCACGTGGAACTAGAACAATCTACCCCCAGTGAACGAAATAAAGAGTTCCGTTCGAAATTCCAATCACCCGAAGAAGGTCGGAGCGTACAACGGCCGAAAAGTCGTGAATATGGCAACAAAGATGACTTTCATTTGAGTTAAAGAATTGGAGATTCGACAGGAATAAAAATGGCTATTTTGAGAGAGAAGATAGAAATTGCCGAAATCTCTTGGTTACCAACTGTTGTACAAACTGCAGACTCACTAGTAGAAATACCTTTTAATGCAGGGAGTTTGTCATTTAAAAAAGTAGACAAGTTGAGATTCTTGCCAAAAACAAATTGGTTAGGACTATAATTATGGACACTAGGAAGTTTATTTTTGGCACTTCTGGCTTATGCAAATGCTACATCAAAATTAAAACTTGTGTCTTCAATGGTTTCCTTCACCATTTCTCTCAGAATCCCATTGTATCGTTCATTGAAACAATTCCTCCATAGAATTTCGGCAGTAGCGGTGCATACTACAGTATTCAAGTTCCGTACCATGTCCTTAAATGATTGCTTATTGAACTCTCTGCCATTGTTAGTGAGGATAGATTCTGCAGTGCCAAAATATGCTATCCAGTGTGTGAATATGGCACTAAGAATGTCAGAACTCTCCTTACTAAGAATCCTGATTCCAACACTGTATCTTGTACCATGATCACGTTGATGCAATATATTTTTCCATTAATTTATTTTATGTCCATGACAGTGCTTTCATTAAAATATGATCCTAATGAGAACCCAACAATAGTCCTGGGGCCTATCTTTTTGTATCAAATAAATATTTCACATGCATTATTCTTGTAAAATTTTTTTGTATTCAGGGTCTTTTATTCCAGCATTCTCAATTAGATCACACAACTTTTTACTACTTGGATGGTTGTATTGTCTATGTACTTTTGTTGCAATTCTAATTTTTCTGATCTGTTTTCGGTAGTAATTTCTTTAATGGAAAACATTTGATTAAACTTACCTCGATCCGGTGGAGGTTGGTTAATAGGGATGTGATAATAGCCAGACGAAGTACACCACAGTGAAACGTTTTTTCAAACATTTTGACACTGTCATTTTCAAAATTGAGACAAGTCTTGGCTCTTTTCATGTCATCTTTGCTTAATAAAAGTAGAATGTCCGAGTCTACAACATCAGGGACAATACTGATGTCAATGCCGGCAATGACACAAGGTAGAGTAGCTGTGAACCGTGATTTTAATTTCTTTCCGTCGCCGAACTTATAAGTTCTCAGTCCTTCTCGGATATTTACTTTTTGTTGTTGTATAGGAATGATTTCCAGAAAATACTCATACCATTTAGTTCCAGAAAAATTTGCAGAAGCACCACTGTCTAGGACTGCTGAAACAAGTGTCTCACCCCAAAATGTTTGACCATTGTCTTTCCGCTTTTGCTGAGTCATCAGCACGATGTTGAATCCTATCCTACTTAGTAATGGTGCTATCAGCGTACGGATTAGGGGTAACTCCAATGGAATTTGCAGCCACGTGTGAAGCATTTGGTTCTATTGCCTTCAGCTCCAAAATGAGCCTGAACTTTTGCCAGAAGATACCGGAATGTTGTTCGTACGTCCTCTTCTGCCCCTGTTACCCTGCCGACTGGAAAACCGAAAAGGACCCCCCGGTTTGACAAGCGACCGTAATATACTTCATTAATGTCTTCCTGGTTGTTTTCGTTGAAGGTACAATCCATATCTCTCTTTATCATAACTGGTGGAGTATTTGTTAACGAAGCATTGGAAAGCTGTCTGTGGATATTTTTAAAAAGGTGTTTGGCCATTGTTGACAGTGTTAAATCACCGATGGTTGCTTTTACTAGTCGCTCATTCTCAGGTGTCACATTTGCACTTTTTAATGCTCTGTAGGCAAGTACCGGCTCTGGTAATTATATTTTGTGGTCTTTTAACTTTGTCACATAACGGTCGAAGTTAATAAGGTAGTCGTCTATTCATATGTCATTCTGTCGTCGATATTTTTCGACCGTCATAAAAAGCCGACTGGTTAGCGTTCTCTAAAAAGATCGTATCCAACTTTTCATATAATTTTTCCATTCCATCCTCGGCATGTAATGTTCAGTTCCAATACGGCCTCCCTAGCTTTTCCTTCCAGGGATAAAAATACTATGGATGCGCGGAGAGGCTTGTTGATGCGGGTAGCATGTTTTCATACTTGCATTTCTTTTTCCAGGTATTGTATTTACCTGTGTTTAAAATAAAGGAATAAAATTGGAAGCCATTGCGCTGATCGATGTATTCTGTTACCAATGTAAATTCGAATGAAAGTGTAGGGAGACTACAGTTGTTTCCCTTGGGTCGGGCTAACGGAAGTTCAGTCCCTTAGAGACGAGAACTCTCCTGTCCCCTCTTCCCTTTCGTCACTTCCGTTTTTAGGAAGCTGTCCCCTTTTTTACTTGCGACCACCGGAGTCCACACACGTGGAAATTGGTCTGCTGGTACCCAGCCTAGCGTGGAGAATGAAGTATGTCCTGTTAACTCATCTGTGGACAGTCAACAGCCCTAAAGTTGGTATGGCATTTCTCTGTTCTCGTTAAACACCCTCGGTCCTTTGGACTATATGAACAATCTTGTGTTTGGGACATGTAAACCTTTTTAATATCTGTATATAATTTGTTTGCATTATTAAATGTTTTGTTGGGTCCCGTATTTCGTCTTTCTGTATCCGCATTCGGTGTTAGTGTATCAGTGGCTACACTAATGCCAATATTAGTATCGGTGTCCGGTCATTGGAAGGCTAAAGCGTATTATTCTTCCTAACGCGAAATAGCCCTTAAATTGTAGCTAGCTGGTACACCCCATACTAATAAAAGGAACTCGGACACGTAATTATAAGAAAAGGTTTTATTCCGACTCCTTTGTTTTCAACCTGTGTTTCCTTATCTAAAATGACTGCTATTTTGCCCTGTTCTTTTCTTTTGTTATTCTTTATAGGGAACTTTGACATTTCTGTTTGTTGGCCATTTCTGTCATGGCCAATTACTATACAGTTTCTTTTCTAAATAAGTTTTCAAATAAAGCATTACATAAACATAACTCTATTCTTCGCAGACTAAATTATAATAGTGAGATAAATGTCTTTATGTTTGCAAGTGAGTCTGTCGACAATACGAATTTAAAAATTAACACATTCTACACACTTCAAATACGGAATTATTTAAACTTAAACATTGAATGCTCCATTTTTTAAATTATTTTTTTATTTGGAAAATGTTTAATCATACATAATTTATAATTTCTTAAAACATTTTGGGCGATACCATGTATTTTATTAATTATCAAAGTACAACTTGTGAGGTTTAACCATCTTGATGCATGTAACCAGATCGAATGAGGGTTGAAGCAGCCGGTGATTTAAGTGATAAGGCTTGTAAGTTAGAATGTGGTATGTGTAGCTAGGCGAAAACTAAATCAAAAGAATCGATTAGACCTGAATTGGAGAGTGAAGAAATTGCCGAAAAATAAGAACCACTGGAAAAACAGTGAATTACAAGGTCGATGGTCAGACGCATGCTATAATAATGACGAATAGTGAATCGTACTTTTGCCACCAGTTGCTTTCCTGACAATGATTCTAGACGGAATTGAACGCTTTGGAAATCAACTACTGTCCCGGGAGCATTATAATCTCCAATATCAGGCATATCTACGGAGCTCATCCAATTCATAAATGGGAGCCAATAGGAACAAGTTTCCTTCCTACATAGATGTCTTTGCCAGAATTTGACTCCCATTCCGAATTCGTTCTGTCAGTTGTATGCAAAATTCAAGAAGCTTATTCGATCATATGACTTGATCAC
This sequence comes from Acanthosepion esculentum, assembly GCA_964036315.1. Classification (NCBI taxonomy): domain Eukaryota; kingdom Metazoa; phylum Mollusca; class Cephalopoda; order Sepiida; family Sepiidae; genus Acanthosepion; species Acanthosepion esculentum. Next base: position 124,543,813 of record OZ038488.1, on the reverse strand, counting down.
ATGACGTACGTGGCACATACCAAACAAGCACAATCGATAGAAACACGCGGCAAGTGACAAATTGAACATTCTCAAACAAGTCAGCGACAATGAATTCAAATGAATCGACCAGAACGCGTGGATCGACAACAACCAATCAAATACCGGGGGAAAAAAAAAACAACGGATTAAAAGATCGATGGTAAGACGCATGCTATACAGTGCTGTTCTATAAAAGTGACTCACCTATTTTTTTTACTAAATGCTCTCTTCTCCTATGAAACGAAAGTTGAGCTAAATTCAAAGGATAAGCGATCTAAAATCCGAAGATGAAGCTTTGTAAGCTCTTTGAATTTAGCAGTAAGTACTGTCAAGCATCCGTTCAGTATAATGTTCTGGGGATGCTTTTCTTTTCATGGAACTGGTTTCTTAAAACCTATTGAAAAGACCCTCAGGGGCGAGCAGTACATGAGAATTTTAGAGTCTTGTCTGCTCCCTTCTGCTGAAAGGGTGCAAATCGACCCCACCAAGCTCATTTTTATGCAGGATAATGCTCCCTGTCACAAATCAAAATTGATGAAGGAATACTTTGATGAGAAGCAGGTGAGAGTTATGACATGGCCGTCCCAATCTCCTGACCTCAACCCCATAGAAAACTTATGGAGCATTATAAGGTCCAGGCACTCGAGAAAGCAGTTGAGCAACAAAGAGGATTTGATTGTGAATTTTATATCCGAATGGAATTCAATGCTTGGAGATGAGATTTGCCAGAACCTAATCAAGTCAATGCCAAAAAGGGTTGAAAAGGTTATTCAAAATAAAGGAGGACCCATAGATTATTAAATATTTTGAACTATATTACCTATTATAAATAAATTATACCTCTATTATTCTTTATTTAAAGCTGTTCGGTTATGTTCCTATTGATTACTAGTTGCAGGAAATAAGTGAGTCACTATTTTTGCACAGCGTTTTTCCCTAAATCTCATTTATATCCAATATTATAATTATCAATAGAATACCTTAGTGTGAGTAAACTTTTTTACTAGGTGGTCGGGAAGGGGTCTTTATATTAGTAAGATTAAGAATTAGTTTGACCCCAAAAACAATAGGCGAAAAAAATTTAAGTAAAAAAAAAATCAGGTGAGTCACTTTTATGGAACAGCCCTGTATAATGGCAAATTGTGAAGCGGACTTTTACCCCCAGTTGACGATGATTCTGGAAGGGATGGAAAGCGCTGATAGAGTCAAGTAATGTTTCTAGAGAGTATTATAATTTCCTTGGCTTATGCCAGCATCACGTTGAAACACCGGTTCCGGTTCGAACACCGAAGTTAAGTAACATCGTGCTTGGTGAGTACCTAGATGGGTGATTCCTTGGGAATACCACGTACTGTAAGCTTGGATGTGCAGGTGGTGTAATGGATAATGGCTCGGAATGGTTAATCGGAGAACTGAGTTCCAATTCCCGTTGGATTCGTTAAGTTCACTTACGCGAAAATACTATTGAGAAAGCTATGAATTCATTTCTCTTCATCACAATTATGGGTTAATTACTAAGACTTGTATCACGAAACCATTATTATCTAAAAAAAGTTCTTACAATCTAAAAATATTTTCTGGCTTTAAATAACCTGCAAAGGGTTGATAAATCAGAAAAAAAGAATCAATCAATCAATTATAATTTCCAATATCACGCCTTGAAAGTACATTTCATCCCATGCAAGCCAATACAGCCACTAAGATATAAAAGAGTTATATTTCGAAGCCTGTTACTAAAGGATTGATTAACTGGATTTTCTGAAAGTAATCCTTACCTTTTACTTAAAATAAAATGGAAACAACATTTTATTTTGCGCACACGAGCCTGTAAGGTCAAAGGACACGGTAGAAAAACAGCATTGTCTGAAAAAATGCGGGTAAAATTGAAAATGAAACCTAAAGAAGTACGGAACATCAGCAGTGATTATCATCAAGAATTTGTTATTTATGTTTCAAACTAAATTTTTTATTAAGCTTGTATAATCAATACTTTCAGCATATAATTTTTTATTTTATGCGCTTTTATCAAACTTATGAATATTTTTATTTTTTATACTGACTGAACGGGAGATAAGAAATTAGATTAATACTCATCCGATACTGAATAGTAGTCAGTCAACGCTAGATATCAGAAGTATTTCATTTTTGTACATCCGTACCAAAAATAATCTAACAGTTTTTAAAAAGAAAGAAAGAAAAATCTTTAAAAAAAGGTTCATACTCGAAAATGACGTTAAAGTTTAGATTTTTAAAATCTTCAAACATGTCTTTCATTTTCATTTTTATGATGAACAATAACGGGATTAATTTAAAAATTGAACTGAAAAATACTTTCTTTCTGTCGAATCTGAAAGAAAATAACAGTAAATATTGAAACGAACACCCCCTCTCTAATTAAAAAGTATACACACAATATCGCAAAGGAATTGTGAAACATTCCACCAAAAGTATTTCACAAAAATATGTTAATAAAAGGTACGAAATCATTTATTGAACAAAGTAACTAATAATAACAAAACAAAAGTCATTGAAACAAAGCAAGTTCTGTCGACCATTGATGACAATTCCAGAACAACGAAACTATAAACAATTTTTTCTATCCTCTGTCAGCCGCAATGATGGAGAAAGCATTACCTCGAACCGTCGCCAGTGAGACACGTTTCGCGAGGCTCGTTCCTTAATCGAGACGCAATCGCGCCAATCCTCCGAAGGAACGCCATCGAACGAGGGCCAATAACCCTTGAAGTCTCCACTGCCACAGGAGTAAAAAAAAAACTATCAGCAAGAGAAGAATATTTAACTATTTTTTTCATCTCTGCGTCTCGGGCGACGGGCCCCGGCTCAACCGCGGACCTGATCGAATTACCGGCCGAAAATATATCCGCAAAGGTCGCATTAACATCTAACTTCATTAAAGAATAAGCCGTGAAAATTTTGTATGAATCGGATAATTCCTTGATTTTTAGCAAATATTTTAACACATGTGGTGTCGATTTTTTTTTTTTACTTTTATTGCGGTTAAAAAATTATCCATTTCGGTGGTGCCATATTAGGTATTTTGATGCTACCTATACTTTTCAGGCATCTGTTTTTTTACAAACAAGGATCGTAAATTTATTAGTAATTTCGCCGGCTACATCAGCTTGTTGACATCCGTGCGATATCTATTAGATGTAACACGATAAAAACAGGAGGTTCGGCGAGTTTGGGTTCGATGCACGTTGAAAGCAGTTCATGAATAAAGCTGTATTGGGTTGTACACGTCGCCTCTCGTAGTCACGTGATCAATTTCTCACTGAACGTTATTTTACTGTGCATCGCATACAGACTTGTAATGAAAACGCATACACAACCTCTACAGAGAACATTTTACATTTTAGCGATTTTAAGAAAAACGTTACCTCGGACTCCTTCCTTATTACAAGAAAGAAGCATAATCAGTAAGACTACTAAATACTACAATATTGACATCAAAATTCGGTCAGACTTTTCAGTGATTTTACAATTCCATGCGTAAATACCAGAAGTAAATGGCTGTTGTAAATTTAATGCTGGCTGCTGCAGTTTTGTTTGGGAAATAAATTCTAAGAACTTTCGTTTGTAATCATTGTTTATCGAGAATCCTACTTGAAGACATGAAACTTTAATAAATCATATCAAAATGTGAGGCAATTTCGTTTTGATCTGCAGATTAAATTGTCGGGTTACCTCCTCCTAATTTTCGAAACCGCTCCTAGGAGACGCTCTCTGGACTATAAATACTCTGCAATAATTTTTTATTAGTCTCTTCTCACTTTTTCCGCTTACTCGGCAACATGTAAATTTCTCGCGGAGAACGTGTTTTCTCTTTTGGGAAACGCAAGAACAATACACACACACACACACGTACGTACGCACATTCACTCACTACACATACTTTGCACCCCACAAGTTTCCACATTCATTTGTTACACACATTATTCTCTTTGTCTTGTATAACTTCGTTGTTAATACATTATCATTTGTTTGTCCATATATATCGGTTTTTGTTGTTTCTTTACATTACTTTACATGGACTCACATCCTGAGTCTGCCATGTTTGTTGTGGGTATTTCAGGAGACACACGTGTTTATCTCTCAACGCATACACCGACGTTACTAACACCCGCAATAAGCATACACCGGCCCGCAACAAAATTATCAACAGAAAGAACATCTAAGCTTCCAGACACTTCTTGTTCGCTAGAAATTGGGGTTACAGCCTTAGATGTATGATGTTGTATATTACAAGCCTACTCAGGATGCAACTAATATCCAAAACTGGAGGCCTATTTCAATATGTCTGAATTTCAAAAGTTTTGGAAGAAATATTAAACATTAACTTTTAGTCTTTTGTAATGACATCTTGATCCATCCTTGGCGATAATCCTTGTGGATAATCCTTGGGGATAGTCGTTGGGGATAATCACATATATTGAAAGTTAAATAAATGAAAATATGTATTTTTGGTGTAGACAATGGCAAATATTACACAAGACAAAGAGAAACCAATATTTCTGGTAAAAGATATGCTTCACATAATGTTATGCAAAATTCTATGAAAGTTTCAAAACTTTTAGAGCTGATTCTTTGGTTGATTTGGGTGTGTAATGTTTGTATTAGTTTTTCAAATACATATTTAAAAAATATTTGCATTCTTTCTTTCCATGATGAAAAATAAAACTCTGAAACAAGTATGAAAATGTCACTTAAATATTTGACACGCCTATCCCTTTGACTGTAGATTGATTGTAATGAACCGTTTGAAGAAAGTTCTCTTGTGAGATAAATGTTCCGAAATAATTGTTAGAACAAAGTTTGCATGTGAAGAATGAATAACACCAAGAATACAATTGCTTGAAATGTGTTGTGAATAAAATGGTTTGAATCAACAAAGTTCTGGTTGATTGTGCTTGGCGAAAGTTACAGAGAGAAAATGTAAGTTTGTAGTTACGAAATTCTGTGTCTGTGTGTGCGTTAGAGTGTGATGAGCCAGATCGTGGATTTGTGTTGACGCCTGGGATCTTACTGACGACTTGCGAAAAGTCGCCATATTTAAGGAAAAGAGGTACGCTTGATCTTACATTAAAAATACGCGATTGGTTAAAAATTAACCAATCACTACACATGTACTAAACAAAATAGGTAAGTATGCTCAGAATCAAAAGATTCAAAGGAACGACTGCGATGGCTAAATTGTCCTATACAAAGGTAGTAGTAATTTATTAGCCAATCGCAGGCGAATAAAATGACATGGAGTGTATGTGGGTGTGAAAAACATAGGAACCGCTATAAACTCACTTGATTAAAGAACATCAAATCAAAACTTTTGGTGAGCAAGGATCAAGCGCTCTTATATTTCTGAAGTCTGGTTCTCTACATTTTGGCATAAAGACAGACAACAAATTGAAGACGTTCTTGTTCCAAACACAAAAATAGCAAGTCATAATAGGTGCAAATCACAAATTAAGACTGAGTCACTGCGTAACATTTTAGAGGAAAACATTTATTACACAAATATGAAAAGGTACAAATATAAAGCTTGCATAAAAAATCCTTTTGTTCGCCTATCAAAGGCAGGATAACAATTTCTGATAGAAAGTGAAGGTGGAAGTCGTACAGTGGATATGCCACGCGGAAGCATTTTTCGGTAGATCAGAGTCTTGGTTTGGAGAGTCTTTGCCACATGGGAATCCGTCATTAATGCAGGAGGCGAGGCCGTGGCGATTTCGATGGCCATACAAAATAAATAAAACCCTCTACACATTAAGAATGTTATTATTTGTCAAATATATGTATTATAAAAAATTTATTTTTTTTACTTCTTTTAAAACGTTACACTTGAATAAATGTCTAATCACCTAGGTTGTTTTTTTAGTATACGTTCTTTTGAGAGAATGTATTTATGAAAGTCCAGACGATTTGTGTGAAAAAAATTGTTTCACTTATATATCTTTTTCGGCTCAGCTGTTAAAACCCGCCAAAATTTGTGAAGAATCCATTTCTAGTTTATGGAAAATTATTTTTTTCATATATATATATATATATATATATATATATATACTGACCAATGAGAGACGTCGTCTCAAGCCCTAATAAGAAGCCGGATGGGGACTTTGTCAGCCCCTTTTATGGAATAAATAGAGCTCAGGTGAGACGATGAGAGAGAAGACCTTCTTCATATCATCTAAGTATACAAATACGCACTTTATATTGAAAAATATTTTGTCCATAAAACGCTGGAAGGTAGCTGCGGCATTTTTTAAAACAAAAGGCATGTTATTGAATTCAAATAATCCGAATAGCATTGTTACAGCAGTTTTATGCCCATCGTCTCTATGGACTTTGATTTGGCTGTAAGGCCAAGAAGTCAAGTCTGCTTTAGAAAAAAAAATCTTTTTGCTGTTTAGTTAGTAATTGAAAGTATTAAAGTTTGGCATTGGATTGCAGTTCGTTTTTGTGATGCCATTGAAGGTTTGGAAATCCACACAAGCTTGATAAGTAACGTCTGGTTTTGACACCATATAGAGAGGAAATATCCAGTCACTCTCTGAAGGGGACACTAATCCAGAATTTATGAGTTTTTTGAAATTCGACTAGAGCTGTCGGAAATTTGATAGATGCCTTGTGTTTTTGCTACGGACGCTTTTTCTTTTATGTTAACCGTATTGAAACAAAATTAAATGTCTCTTGAGTATGTCCATTTTCCTTTTTGGTTCATAAATTATTGATGGGAAGTAAGGATCAGAACGGGTAAAGAGCCTGTGGCGGACTTCACCACATTAATTTAACTTAGATTAGGAAACCAAACTGAGGTGAAAAAAGGATAAGCCAAAGACATCATTACACATAAAATTTGTATTTAACAAGATGTACAAACAAGGATGTGAAAGAAAGGCATGCATTGAGTAAAACAAGAGTTGTCTCTCTTTAACTATTATTTGTGTTCCAAAGTTCACTGAAAGAAAGAAAGTTTGTGATAGTAATACATGTTTTCAACAGTTTGCTGTGTAAGGAAAAAGATTATGTGAGTATAAGAAATATTAAGTATGTGAGTGGTGGCGCGAGTGAAAAAGATTGGCGCATGGTTTCAACTGTCGTGGATTCATTTGGCAGCTGAAATCTCACTAATTTTCTAAGAATATTTCTTGCTTATATAGGTGATCATCGGCTCCGAATCGCAGTGTGGGAAGAATTGTTCTTCACGTGCAGACAATCTGATTGGTTGGCATTGACCAATCAGCGAGCGAGTTTTGGGGAGACTCAAGAAAGCTTCTGAGATTCGTTTCTCTTAAAAGTGCATAAGATCGACTACATGAAAATAGAGCGTGTTGTGTCGTGGATAATGCTGAATAAGTCTTTTCTTGTTCTAGTTGGTGTCGGTTTATATATAGGAGCTACCTGCTCATATGCAAATTATACTACTTTGCATATCACCACATCTCCCTATAACGGAGGGGCCTTATGCCGCGAGTACTTCTTGTACTTCTTCTTGTGCCCTCCTGAACATCTTCCCCTATCTCTCTCCTTTCCCTTGGAGATCTAGATCTATCACGTCTATGATCAAACTCTTCCTCTTGCATGCTCTGGTCTTCTTCTAACTCGTCCCATTCTACTTCTTCCTCCGCAGTTTCACTCTGCATTAACTCTTCTGTTACATCAATAATGGGCATCTCTGAAGGCATTTCCTCATTCGATTCTTCTCCTTGGGATCTTATTTGGTCAGCATGAACTAGAACACTGTTCCCATTTTCTTTATTTAATATTGCAGAATTATGTCCTTTCTGCATAATAAATTCGGCTGATTCGGGTTGCATATTCCTATTTCTTTTGTACCACATCTTTTGATTTGTGGCATATGACATAGTCAAAGGGGATCTTAATTGTCTGCCCATTAAGGCAGATGGACTTTCCGGCCTGCCCGCATGCGGAATTGTTCTGTAACTTAATAATAGTCTTGGTAGGAAAGCATCGATTTCCTCCTTCTGTTGCAAGCATGCTTTTATGCCCTTCTTTACCGTCTGGACCATCCTTTCCGCTGTCCCATTACTTTGAGGGTGGTAGGGAGGAGTCTTGTAAGGTCTAAATCCTATTTTTCTTAGCCATTCATGCAAATCAATATCTGCAAATTCTGGTGCGTTATCGGTCACCAATGTTCTAGGTATCCCATTTCTCGAAAATATTACTCTTAATATTTGTTTGACGGTGGTACTTTTTTTTATCAGGTACTCTCACCACTTCAGGCCAACCTGAATATGCGTCTACTAATATTAATAATAATCCTATCCCATTGACATAGGCATGGTCCATGTGTACTCTGCTCCATGGTTCCACTTCTCGGGGCCACACATGTATTTTCTTTTGCTTGAAATTCCTGAGTTCTGTACATTTTTTGCATCTTTTTACGTAGTCTACGTCTCTTGAGAACCCTGGCCACCACGCTTCCAATTTTAATCTTCTTTGCGTAGCTGCCACTCCACAATGTACGTCATCGTGTACACTTTTTATAACCTGTCTCCTCAGTGTTTCTGGGGGAACTACCAAGTCTCCATTACATATTACCCCGTTTTCTATAGTCATTTTATGTCTGATTTCTTTGAATGGTCTTTCAGCCATTGAACAATTTCCCCAACGATTCTGTTTTATCCTCGACATTATTCTATTTAACACTGGGTCATTTGTAGTTTCATTAGCCATTTTATCTACAGATATTACATCGGTTTCTACAAGGTGCAAGAATGTGTCTTCAAATTCCTCGTCGTTTTTGTCCTTCTCTATATAAAACCTTAATCTAGATAAGGCATCAACGTGCGGTATCGTATTCCCTTTAACATATTCAATGTCAAAGTCGAACGCCATCAGTCTAATCGCCCAACGTAATATTCTGGACGTTGTAACTTTTGGTAGTTCTTTTCTTGGGTTGAAAATAAATTCCAGTGGTCTGTGATTACTTTTCAACAAGAATTTTTTTCCCAACAAAAACTGTCTTGCTCTATCCGTTGTCCACACTATGGCTAGTGCCTCCCTTTCTATATTTGAATAATTGTGTTCAGTCGTTGTTAATCTCCTTGATAAGTACATTATGGGATGCCCCTCTTGTGATAAGATATCAGATATGGACTGCTCACTGGCGTCAGTAGTTAGAGTTATGTCCTTAGGGTCAAAAATTTGTACTATTGGCTTTTTTGCCAGAATTTGTTTTAAGTTGTCAAAGGCTTTCTGTTGGCGTTCTAACCAAATGAATTCCACATTTTTTTTTCTTAACTTCGCAAATGGTTCTGTTAATTCATTATATTTCGGTACGTATTTTCTATAAAAATTTACCAAACCTAAAAAGGACTCCAACTCCTTTTTATTTTTTGGTGCAGCCACTTTTAAAATTTGCTCTATTAGTACTTTATCTGGAGAGATCCCTTCATTTGATATTGAGTAACCCAAAAATGATATTTCATTACTGTTGGTTACACACTTTTTTGTATTTATTGTCATACCAGCGTCTCTTAATCGGTTTAGTATATTCTCAGTTTTTTTCTTTAAACCATCTTCATTTAGATCTCCAACACATATCGTCTTGATAACAGATGGTATTCAAGATTTCCTATTACTTTTTCAATAGCTTTTTGAAAAATTGCTATTGCCGTTTTTATGCCATACGGCATCCTTTTCCACCTTAACAGGCCTATAGGTGTGTTTATGGTTGTCACTTCTTTAAAATTTTCATCTATCGGTATTTGGTGGTAAGCTGATTTTAGATCTATCTTCGAAAATACTTTCATTCCAGCAAGTTTATGTAAAGCTACTTCCACATTCGGAATAGGGTATGAGTCGGCGCAGACTTTATGGTTCACCCCTATTTTATAATCTCCGCAGGTCCCCATCTTTTTTTTCAATACGACAATGGGTGATGCCCATTTACTTCCTCCCGAAGGGGCCGGTTCTAGTAAGTCTTCCTTTATTAATTTTCGCAATTTAGTTATTACCAAAGGTAATAAATGCACTGGTATTTTTCTCGCTTCATAGTAGGAGGGGGAAACATTTTCTTTTAATTTCAGGCTAGCTTCATAGTTTTTTAATTTTCCTGTTTTTTCAATTTCCATCTCATTAATCAACTTCGTTGAATTTATTTTTAATACGTCATTCCCCAGTAGTCCTTGCGTTTTTCGGCAATTTGTAACTATAATGGGTACTATTTCATATTTTTCTTTTAGTTCTATTGAACCTTCAAAGTAACCCATAATTGCTATAATCGAGCCATCAAACTGACGCAATTGTAGGTTGCTTTTTTTAAAAAACGGTTTCCCCATTTTTTCCCACAAATTTCTGGGTATTATCGTGACTTCACTACCTGTGTCGACTTGCATTTCAACAACACAGTCGTTGATTTTCATTTTTATGTCTCCGTTCTTAGATCCATTATTTTGTATATTATCATTTTTTACATTAAAAATCTGTCTATTTTCATCCTCTATTCTTTCCACATTTTTCGTTTTACATACTGCTTTGAAGTGATTTTTTTTTTTACACTTTGAACATGTTTTTCCATAGGCTGGGCATTTTTCTTTTTTCATTTCATGAATTTTTCCACAGTACGCACAATTTTTTTTTTGTTTGTACCGTATGTTTCGGCCCTTATTTCTTCGTAGGATTTATTTTTATTTTGGTTGTAGGTATGTATTAATTCCTGCTGTTGTATAAATTCTAGACACATATTCAAGGGCATGTTTGTAAGTTGTAACTGTTCCATTAACTTATATCTATGTGCTGAATTATGCATACCTTCAATTAATCTTAGTTGGATTAATTCTTCTTCCGTTGTCTGCTCTCCTGTTCCTAGTTTTTCGAATTCACAGTATTTACTCGCACTTCTTAAGCGGTGTAAATATTTTACTATCGGTTCATCCACTTCCTGCTTCATTGCCATAAACTTGGTCCTTTCTGCAATCACCAGTCTTTTCTTTGGCCTCATGTTTCCCTTGATAACCCGACTTATTTCTTCGAAAGTCATTTCTTCTAGTTCTCGAGGGTACACCATTGTAGCAACCTTCATAATGGCTTCACAACCAGCGGTAGCCATGAACAAGTCGGTGATTTCATTTTCCCCTCCTCTGCTTTTGATGTCTTTCAACTTTTTACATCTCGCATTAGCAGCGAAGCAGCGAATCCATGTATCTACGTATTCTGGGTCTTCGAGGACCAAAGAGAATCCTATCGGCGAGGCCATTGTTGTGTCGTGGATAATGCTGAATAAGTCTTTTCTTGTTCTAGTTGGTGTCGGTTTATATATATGAGCTACCTGCTCATATGCAAATTATACTACTTTGCATATCACCACAGAGCGATTATAAAATTGTCGCATTGCTGCGATTTGTAAATTGTCTATTACAAAGAGTGTTGATTTATCCAATGAATGCTTGTCGTTGTAGGATTTGTATTTGTGTAAGTATGTATGTGTGATGTAGATTGTCACAAGATCAAGTCAGACTTGCGCTGAGGATAGCCGAATCTTTACTTCATGAGTAAGGCTGCTGAAAACACGTCCATGCGAGATCTCGTTGGAAAGTGGAAAGAGTTCAGTCTCGGTGGACCGGGGAAACTAAGATTCCCCAGTGAGAACACTATTACACTATAAAAAACAGCAAGATTAGAGCGGACAAACTCTCTCTAGGCGCGTACGAATAAAGAAAAAACTCCTGCTCGGTGTGTAACAATAAAAGAAGAAAGTGTTTATTTACAACAAACAGAAAAAAAGGTAAAGGGATAAAAGGACAATTAGGAGAGAAAGAAAGGGAAAAGAGAAAATGTTCATAACTATTGTGGATTCCGGGATGAATCCGATATCAATGAATAACAAACGCCAGGAATAGATAAGGAAAATAAATGTATTAACGTAATAATACAAACTGGTAATACGGGTTAGTAGATCCAGGAATGCGGGTTAGTAGCAATAATATATATACAGTCTTGGTATTGAAGTATCGCGGTATGACTCCTTACGGAGTCTACGTGCTCACTAACTGTGACGCTTGCCGCCGTCTCGACTCCTTCACTCTTCGAGTATTCACTGGTAGTAGTATATGTATACCTTGGAGATTTGGTAGGCTCCGAAGAATCGGGTACTTTTCCCTGCAAAATTGTTGAACAAATTTCCTGGCCCCTTCATTGGTCAGAAAATACATTCTTATCTCTGATAAGAATCAGGGCCCTGGGAGCCGGTTTTGAAGGTAATGAAAACAGGTTGTGAGGTTTCCCCCAGACTTTATGGCACCATGGAAAGAATAATGGTGGTGGAATTCCTTTTTATATTTTCCAGCTCTCTCGTAAGTCAGAAAATATATTCTTATCTCTGATAAGAATCAAGGCCTTTGGGAGCCGGTTTTGAAAGTAAAAAGAGGTTCGAGTGAGGATAGAAAAAATAGTGAGAATGTGAACTTGTAAAATATTCTCAAATGAAATTCCAACAAAATGCAATAAAACTATGATATTATTTAATTAAAAAAGATTTTAATTGCTTTTATGAATAAGATTTATTATTTTTTCGATGAATAATGAATTTGTACAAGAACAGTTTTCATTTTTTAATAATTGTAATTATAATAATAAATATAAATTTTAAAAAACTCCGTATTAATTTGTATGTTAAGTGATATTGTTATTAAATAAGAACCTTTAAAAATTTACTAATCATAAATTAAAATTACTAAACATAAATGGAAAAGCTTATGACAATATTTTTTAAAAGAATTTTAATTTTTTTGTGTATATAAACGTTTCAATTTTTGTAAATACGGGGTCCATACACGTCATTATAAAACAAATAAAAGCGGTAACAAAAGTGTGGGGTACAGCATACCCGTATTAAAATGAGAATTTAATGCGGGTTACACTGTCCACAAAACACACGCAAATTTCAAGAAAAACAACACGATAAAGAATGTTTGTAGAAAAATAGAATATAGTATATTTAATAACATTCATGTGGAATAAACAAATTTGTATATTAATGTCTCCTGTTTGCATAAAAGTTAAATGCATTTTAGTCCATTTAAGTAAATGCGATTTGAAAAAAAAATTATGTGAAAAAGGAAAAAAAGGCGATCAATTTAAGTTGAAAAAGAGAGTGTAAATGAGAAATAAAAGATAAGAGGAAAATGTACTTATCGGGTGGATTTGTTTTTGGAGTCAGTTGTAAATGTTTTGCTGTTGTTGTTGTTCTGTTTTCCTACCCCACTTTCTGCTCTTAGTGCCGGGTTGAGTCAGTGATGGACTTTTGACTGTCCGTCCCATGTCCTCTTTGATATCTGCGCCCTTCTGACCCTGATTGATTTGAATGTCTCTAATTATGGCTGATTTCCTTTTCACACTGGCTCGTTACTTTTTTCTCAGTTTAGGAAATCGCCTCCTCATTGGTCAGAAAATTAATTTCACACCTTATTGCGAAAAAATGTTTTTAATCGTTTTGATCCGATTTTGCGGGTGTGCAGATCTATTTTATGTTTTCTAGTATTTTGTTGGAATGTTATAGGATTTGTATCCTATAAAAGTAAATTTAAAATTTATTGGTAATTTTCTAACATCTTCAACAATCATTTTCGAATGACTAAATTCAAAGTATAATAAAATTAGATACAATATTAGAATACTTAAAATAATTAAAAATAAATTTTTAAATAAAAATGTTTTAACAGTGTCGACATAGAAATGAATATTGCATAGTGACTGGTAGTTTCACATCCTAAGCGATCATCAAAGTATGGTCTTATGAGCGAGTTTGCTGTGAAACTGACAGTCACGATAAATGTTGAGTTCTATGTCTGTACGCTCCCCTGCCATCTATAGCAAATGTTAGTGTGTGTGCCCGTGCGCATGCACAAATAGTAAACATTTCTTGTAGTTGCTCGTTTCAATTCTCGTATATATTGACAGAGTTATGTCCCTTAGACACTCAATCTCCAAGCAGAAATAAAGACCGGCTGTTGAGGCGGTAAGGTAAATATTTATTTATTGTTACTTGTCACCTGAACATAGACATCACCGAAGAATCCTAAAAAAACGAAACGTAAGTACATTAGCTGCAGTTAAAAAGGTTTATGAGGTTAATTTCATGGACGTCTTTTAAAATGCTGTAGTATAGAGATTATATGAGTATTATTGAACTTTTAAGGTCATATTCACGTGCAATAAATAACATTTTTTAAATAAAAAAAAACTGATATTTGGGGATTTTTTTTTTTTTAAAAGATGTGACACCCGTCATTTACTGATATCTTCTTTAAACAATACTTCAAACACATTTTGTTTTTTCATTTTATATATATTTTTTTTATGTATATCTGTTTTGCATTGTGCTTGGATTTTTAATACATTTTGTAAACATTGATAAAAAAAAAAAAACACATGAAATAAAGATCTGCGCTTTTTAAAGCCTCGGTGCCCGATTAAGTGACTTTCGCGTTAAAAAAATAATTTGTGTTAAAATTGAGGCCTGGACTGAATAATAATAATTTGAATATCTCCTGACTGTACATTAATTGTACATTTTATTGCCTTAAATCCCATTTACATAAAAAGAACCCCAAAAACAGACAAATAAGGCCTCCGCCTAACGAACCACAAATTTAAAAAGGTGCGCTTTCTTTATGTTTTTTTTTTTTTTTTAAACTAGAAAGGAGGATGAATTATTTAAATTATGTTGATTATCAGCTTTTTATTCTTTCATTTTTATTGTCAAATTTCATCATCCAAGTTTTAGTTGTTGTTACCATTTTTTTTTTTAAAAAGAGAAAGTAAACTATCCTTGGAATTCCCGAAAACCATTTTTGTGCGGTCGCTAAAAAAAAAAAAAGAAAAAACAACCTTCAAACATTGAAAAAATAAATAAAATGAAAATGACTATTTTTGACTTCCCCAAAAATTAAGAGGGTAATTTTTGTCGAATGTTTCTGGTTTTTTTTTTTTTCCTAAAATAAGATTTTAAAAAAATCTTTTTTCCCAAAGAAAAAGCAATTTACAAATTTTACTCTCTCTCTCTTTCTCTCTCTTTTTTAAATATTACTACTTTTTTTAGGAACAGCTGTTGCTAATTTCAACAATAGTTTGTAAGATATGGCAAGTGGCGTGGGTGGGGAAACTTATGTTTTGATAAAGTAAAAAACTAAAAGTGTGAGTCGTATTTTTATCTTTTTTTTTTTTTTTAAATTGTTACTGAAGAACTTGTGGTGAATGATTTTTTGCGAGGAAAATTTCATTCTTTCTCAAAGATATTCCTCTTGAATTAGATTTACTTTTCATTTTTTCTTATGCCTCTTTTTAAAAAGTGAATTTACTTAAAAGAAATTAAATTGTCTTTTAACTAGGTATGTCCAATATTTCGCTAAAAAGTGGTATACCTTGACGACAAAAGGTCCCCAAATTGATAACGTAGAAGACCGACTCTATCTCATTCAGACACTGACTCTAGAGATACTTTCCGGCATTTTTTCTGGCGCTAAAAATAGGAAATGAGGCACCCATAACATCGGACAAGTTCTACTGTTTTAGCAACAGCCAGGCGAATAACTTCTTAGTGAAGATACTTTCGTATAAAAGTCGAGTTTATTCACGTTAATAAAAATAATAAATAAAAATTGAATGAGACGAGGAGAGTTACGACTGCCCACCCGGAAAATATATGCAGAAGTTTTTGTAATTATATTATATTTTACCATTTAGTTTTACTTTTATTTATTAATAAATTAGAAATAAGAAATTATTAATTACATTCGTTAAAAAATTCTTTCTATTTGACTTTTGCACAATTTTTGTAATGTTCTTTAAGTAAGATTTTTTTATGGGACAAAAAAAATTTATGTCTCTTCTTGTCTTATGTAACAAAAATTTGAATTATTTGAAAATAAATTTACAAGTGGTAAACATTTTCTTCACACATGTCAAAAGGAATTGGAATAAGGATCACGAAGACCATTTTTGTCAATTCTTCTTGTGTTTAATTATTAAACTTACACGCTAACAGTTATAAAAAGAAAAGAAAAAACCTTTAAAAGTTCCTTGCTTCATTGAAACGTTTCTGTCGGACACAACTTTATTCATTGTTAATTATTGTCTTTAGTTTAAAAACATGAATTCTTTTTAGTATCTGTTTTGTTGTAATTTGTAAATGTTACCACATCAATTTTTCTTTTAAAATACTTGAAAAAAAGTATAAAGAACAAAAGTTAATAATGAAGTTTTCAGACCAACACATAAAAAATAAATTCGCTTAGGCTCCTCTATAAAATCGCTAAAAAAATAATAAGCATAACATGATGAAAAAGACGCCAAACTTGACGAAAACAAAATTTTATCGTTTAAATGTTTATGTTATTATTAAGAGGAAAGAACAAAGTTTTTTAAAATTAAAAAATACTTTGTTCTTTCCTCTTAAAAAAATTTCCTTCATTTTAGAACATTCTAACTTTTGATTAAAAAAACTTGTTTCTCTTTTTGTATCAGCGAAACTACTAAATAACATAAGATTTTAGCGCGTTTTTTTTTTTACTATGACAGACATTAATTTGTAAAATCTTGCAAAAATAAAAATAATTGTCCGATGTCAATGAAACTTTCAGAAACTATTCACAAATGATGGAAATTATTATAAATATGTTTTCCTTTTTAAAAGTCATGGCAAAAATATTTTTATATTTATTACTCCCTCTCATAACTAATTTTATGAGAACTCTAGAAATTCAATACTTCTCAATTTATTTTAGTGATTATATTAGTTAAAAGCACAAGGCTTTGAGGAAAGCAAATCATTTTTTTAATCGGACCCTCTATACCTGAAAATCATCTCTGAATTGTAACATACAAAACAGAAACAGCCAATAAAACAAAGATATTATTTAATTTCAAATGCTTTTAGTTCCTTTATGAATATTGTCTGGAAGCAAAAACTTTTTGGATGACAAATAAATTTTTAAGACAATTATTTATTTCTTAAATTATTTTATTTTACATATTTAAGTTGTTAAATTAAATATTATAAAATTAGTGAAAATGGTGTTCAGTTTACTTTAGTTAGTCAATGGTGTTATTTCTTTTTAGCATTATAAGTTGTATAGCTTATAAGAATCGGAAGACAACCACTACATACATATATATATATATATATATATATATATATATATATATATATATATATATATATCAGATAGTTTTTGTGTTCATAAAATGGCTGTAATTCAAATGTACGGAAGACCAGCAAGAATGCAATAAAAAGTAGCGTCATTTGAGTTAAGTGCTGTTCTCCACTGTTACGGCCTTTATTTTTGTGAATTGTTATGCGAAACACGTGGAAAAGTTAATTTGATTTTTTCAATTTCAACTGAGAAGGATACCTATCAGCTTATGAAATTTATATGATCTTATTTTTATATCATCTCGGTTATGAAATTTATCCATAAATGAAATATCAAAATTAATAATAATAAAATGAATGGAAGTATAACACAGTAAAATTTAATAAATATATATAAAATTATAGTATTTTATATACACTTTTGATAAAATTTCATAAGAAAGGTATCTAATTAATTTATAGGTACCTTTCTTAAGAAATTTTATCGTAATCTCAACAGTCTTATTTTAATTTTTTTTTATAATATATTTTCCATAAAAGCATCGTAAACGTAATGTAAGTAAAAAAAACAAAAACGTAATGTAAGTAAAAAAAACAAAAACAATTAGAGCGCTGAAAGTTTTCCTTAAAAATAACGAGATGAATAAGTGGGTTCACTTAAAACTAAATAATTATGTCACTTCTGTCCTTCCGTACAGTAACTTTTCCCTTGTGTAAGCTCTCAATACGTGATGAAATCATCACACATCCCCTGTCAAGTGATACCAAATGTATGAAAGTAAGTATTGTTTGTTTCAAAATATTTTAAATTTTCTTAAAATAAATTTTGAAAAAATTATAATTGATGTTTTGAATTTTTTTTTTTTTTTTTTTTTAAAGAATTTTAAACAGATTTTCATTTTGTTTATAAAATGGAGGAAAAGAATGTTTGACATGATTAATATTCTGTCAATTTTGCTGACTTAAAAAGAAACAATTTTTAATGAAAATTTAGGACGTGCTATGAATGATTAAAAAAAATATAAAAATTACCCCAAAATATTTTGATCTTTCCTCTTAATAATAACAAAGATTTAGAGAAGAAAAAATTATTTTCATAAAGTTTAAGGCTCTTTTTATTCATGCTATGCTCTTTTTTACTGATCTCATGGAAGCATGAATTTTGCTAAAACAAGATTTGAAATCAGTGATTTTAAAAATGTTTTTCCAGTAATAATGGCCATAAGTTCAACTGAAAATTTATGGAATAAAAAAAAAATGGATTACTTTTTAGCTGAGAAAATAATTTCAGAATCCAGTGGTATACAGTGGAGTAATGGCTAACAGATCGGATTGAGGAATCGGAAAGCCTAGTATGAATTCCAGCCGAATCCATTCCATTCACTTAAGTGCTAATACCCTTTGGAAAAGTATGAATCCTCTTCTCCCCCCCAGCTATGGGTAAAAGTAGCAGGACAGACCGGGTTGTATAGCCTTGTATGGCAACTGGTCTACTACAGAAAGATATGGCAACCTACTATGGGAAAAAAATCTGTCTCATCAGTCATGTATTGAAAGATACATGATTTGCCTAAGCATGTATCACACATGGCACATAACTGACTGACTTATTTTGCAATGGTATTCCTTTTATTTTAATTTTAGTTTTTTTACTTTTAGTTTTATAATGAAACGATATATATTTTAGAATAAAATTTCAATATATTTTATAATAAAACTATATACATATTTAATATAAAAAACTTTTATTATATAAATACTGGGCATAATAGTAACATTTTAATAAGATTTTTAGAAAAGTTTTTAATGGCTTTATGAATAAAATATATAGACACTATTGTCTTAAGAAAAAAAATTTTTCTATGAATAATGAACCTTTACTATATAAAAATTTTAATATTGATCAAGTATGGACCAAACATGTGCGAAGGAAAAAAAGCTTTTGCAAACATAAGGGTAATAATTAGAAACAAGGAGTATAAATGAATGGCCTCAGAGGCTTACTCATAATAATACTGGCCTGATGCTTGTTTTTTCTCTTCTCTCTTCTTCTTATTCCTTTTTTTTTTTTTTTTTTTTTTTTTTTTTTTTTTTAGACTAATATGAAAACTGGTTATCAAAGGGATTAAAAGTCTGACATGTCCTTGAGATATGCTAGTCATTTTTTTGTGTCAGACTTATATTGATGGTGGTTTTGACCACCAAACAATTTTATTCTGGTAATTTACTTCTACTTAAAATAAGTCCACAGAATCTCTCTCTCTCTCTGCAAGAGGAACAATGTATGTTTTAGGTTTATGAGTATACCAGGTGTACCTTGACAGTATCTGGTTGTAAGCAGGCATATGACCTCTGATGCAGAGGTGGTTGGGGTGGATGTAGGTATATAGTGTAAGATGATGTGACTTTTGTATTTATTGTGGCTTGTCTGTAGTATTGACGTGCCTTGCTTTGCATTCAATACTACTTGTAACAATGGGTTGGAACCAAATCTTTTCTGAGCTACGCTAAAGTGAGTCCCAACTTGGCAAAGGGTGAATTTGTCATCCTTGTTGATGAGTAAGGAGAATCCTATGTACTCCCCAAGCCAAACAATGTTTTGTTTATATAGGCCACAAAAAATGTGGGCTCATGTTGTGATTTTGGTAACATCTTGGAACTGTAGGTAATTTCGAGTGTTACCAATTCAAACATCAGACTGAGCAGGTTGAGTAGCTATGTCATTTCTCTGCAAAAACAGGACTCTCAAGGATCTTTGTGTCAAAATCTTCAATGATGACACCCTCAAAGTGGCATGATGTGTTTTCTCTCTCCAATGTAAACCAGGTCTGCCCGACTACATTTGAGTAGTGTAGGGATATCAGTTGATATCTTGTAAAGGAGCCCCCCCCCCCAATGCATCATAGAAATCACTTTGATAATTATCTGTCTTGGTAAAGAAGGTTAGCTTAATAGCATGGACTACCCAAGAACAACATCAAATAATCCTGACAAAAGGGTCACTGAGTGAAGCTAAACTCTGAGTTCTTGATGAATTATGTTTTAGATAGAACTGACAAGACAAAGAACTCTGTCATCTATAAGATGGTGGTTATTAGCAGCCAAACACAAAAAGGCACAGTGAGGGATGAGAGTTTACTACCATGCGAAAAGGAAGATGCCTGTTAGACATCTCCCCCCCCCAACATCCTCAACTACACTCACCTAACCTTGCTTATCTACAGGAGAAGGTTACAACAGAATAAAATTTGCCTACTGCTACAACTTTGTCTCAGGCTTTTATTTTGTGGGTAATGATTTGGCCAAAGAGTTATTTTCTAAGCCACAAGCATTTGACTGGAAGAAGCTGGACCCTGAGAACACCCTGGGGTCTGCTCTGAGCTGCAATGGTGAGGAGCCATCTGCCTGCTTTGCTGATTGGGAAGTGTCCATGATTTTCCTGCCTTGACATCTAACTGTGGCATGTCTCATCATATATCTTAGGTTCCATTACCAAGGACAACTCTTACTGAGTGCTTGTTTGCAAACATATCAAGATGGGGGGAGGAGCTGATCTATTTTCACTTACTATACGGTTGTCTTAGCCTTGTCATCAACATGCAGCTTGTCCAAGAGTTTAATTTACTTGTGGGCTTCGTCATCAAGAATGTCTAGGATCTGATTGGCTCTAGCCATATACTTTCGGATTTAGGAAATAGATATGCTGAATTAAAAAGTGGTTACTGTTTAGCCCCTTTTAATAAGGGCTGCACAGACGGGGTATTTGGTGGGGGGAGGTTTGTTATAAGCTTTTGGTGTTTCTATACAGGATGGTGAATGTCCAGTTTGCAGAGTTCTCAGTTTATCCTTTAACAATAACAGAGATCTTGACTGGACCAAGTTTCCAGGCAAGAAATTCCATTTTGGTTCTTGATTATGATTGATGTTGTTTAGCAGTATCATGTCTCAACTTTCTCAAGAAGACAGGTGCAAACAATTTATGATATCTATTTAAAAACAAAATCTAGTCCATTCCCATTAAGTGATACCATATCAATCTAACCAGTAATATTTTTGTACACTTTACAGTACATCTATATCCTTCTTGTAGTATGGACTCCAACTGGGAGCCCCATATTCCAGCATTGACCATACCATAGATAAATATGTTTTTATTTTCTGGTGAGTAAACACTGTCAAATGATGGTTGTTTTGTTTTAATATAATATCCAAAATGTGCTTCCTTGGACCATTTCAAATTACGAGTCCCTAGTCTCTTTACCCCTCAACCCCATCTAAATAAACACCATTTAGAGAATATTTATTGTCCTGTTTGAAGTAAATTAATGACAAATTGGAAAGAATTCTCTGTGACATGTATTGTCTTTTAAGATTTCTCCACTTTAAACAACTAATATTTTGTCCTGATATATAAACATTTATACATCATATTCTCTCCAGTATGTCACCAATATTTTTAAACCATGCATTTCCCAGAGTTAAATTTTAACATCCACTTCAGGCAGCTAATGATTTGAAGACTTTCTGAAGTAATGCACCATTTTGGGGTTTTCTAATCCTGTGATACAGCACATAGTACCATCAATAAACAGTTTAGCTGTACATATTAAAAATGCTGAATATTAGAAACAAGATGGGTGGACCGTTGTGCAACTCCACTGATAGAATTAGCCTATGATGTGAGTCCATTTTGGAGTGAACCTCTCTGCTTTCTGTTTCAATGAAATAATTTGATCCAATTCCACATCTTGCCTCTAATTCCAACTTTTTTCAGTTTGTGCAGAAGCCATTGGTAAGGAACTAAATCAGTCATTTTAGCAAAGTCCATATGAATTGCATCTGCCTGTATGGAATTAGTTACAGTTATTTAAACAAGACAACAATGGAGATATGTAGTTATACCCAGATAGGATTCTATGTTGTTGGCAACTAATAGTTCCATTAACTTCAAGCAGTTGCAGCAATAAATCATGTATTAGGCAATCTAGAAGTTCAGCAATTTCGCTTGTAAGTGATACAGGTCTTGGTAATTCTTATCACACCGGGAGCCATTTTTGTATAATGGAGTGTCTTGATGGTAATAATTAGTCTAGACTGACATATCAAAAAGTATGCTGAGGGGAACATCATTTGGATGACATTTTCAAATTAATCTATTTAAACATGAAAAAAATATTTTTCATTAATTTGTAGATGCCTAAAAAAAAAAGTTAAAAAATATGTGTGATTACAATATGAGGTTAGGTAAACAAGTGTGTGTAAGGAAGGAAAAAGGTGGGGGTTGATTCTATGTAACCAAGCTGGTTATTAGTCATATTTTGTGGATTTTGTTTTGGCCCCAAATTTGAGATACTTAAGCATTAAGTCAGTGTATTACAAATCCTTTGTTCGTACATATTTGGTGCCAAGGTAGAACTATGAAAATCCAGTATTGTAGAAAAGAGATGAGTCATAAATAAAATGCAAAAGAAAAAAACCAAAAAACATAAGAGGGCCTTCATGGGTTAAAATTGTTTTTGTTTATAATATTTATTATATATAACAGCCGTTTTATTTTATTCTATATTAATTAATAATTTAATACCATCTACAACCTTGGTACTTATTAGGTACCTTATATATATATATATTATATTTTATATTATATATTATAATATATATATATAATATATATAATATATATATATAATATATATATATAATATATATATATATAATATATATATATATATTTACAAACGCTGTAAACAAACACACAAACACAGTATCTCATTTGATTTCTGAGAAAAGACCTAGGTGGTCTGAAATATTAAATAAATAAATATATACAAAAACACAGAAATAAATACTTTCATAAAAAAAAAACAATTTTGTTTCATTTATTTTATCCAGATATTATATATATATATATATATATATATATACAGTATTTACATTAGTCGGACTATTGTCCTCATCTTTGTCGCCATTTTTGTCACAACGTTTCGGCCGTTGTATGCTCCGGCCTTCTTCAGATGGTTGGAATTTCGAACCGAACCCTTTATTTCGATCACTGGGGTAGACTGTTCTAGTTCCACGAGCCATGTTTGATGGATGTCAGTTATCAGTTATCTCCTGCTAATTTATATATATAATATATATATATATATATATATATATATATATATATATATATTATATATTTTTTTTTTAACATACAACATGTATTAACACGTGCGATACCCTGTCTTCATCAGCCGCCGACCAGGGGTGATATCACGGTTTCGGTGGCTATGGCGGGACCGCCACCCCTGGCGCCACCAGCAGCATTTGCCACCAGGCAGGGTATGAAGATAAGCTAATTGATTGTTCCTATTTGTAGATTCTTGTAATGAAATAAATAAGTGATTGTTCCTCGTTGCAGCTTCTATCCGTAATGAAAGTTCCTGAACGTGTTTGCCGTTATCGACGCGCTCGTAAAAATCGTTATATATTTTACTTGCGCATGTTAGGTTGTGATGTTGCGTGCATTTTATTTGCTTGTTTTGATCTCGACCAAATCCAACCTGACGCATTCTGAACTGTTTTTTGAATGTGATGCAAAACGCTCTTCAACCAACGGCCAGTGATGACTATTTTGAAAGGAAGGAAATGACCGAATGTCCCAGAATCCCACGACACCCAATTTCAATAGGCATCACATGACACGTCCAACTATTTTCCACACATTCGACACGCAGTGACTTGTACCGGTTTTTCTTTAGTTTGTGCGTCTCCACCCTGTTCTCTTCCCAGGGGACTGTTAACTCTATTAGGAAGACAGTCTTTTCTGATTTGGACCATAACACTTTCCAATCAATGGCACCACTCAGCAGCTTCATATTGGGGGCTGTTTGTTTTTTCTTTGCAGGGCATTCACCCTCCTTATGGAACTCGATCCTAGCTTCCTTGACTGCCACAAGCTGTTGGTTTGCCTTTTCACATTGTGTTATTATTAGATTCCTGATCACCTATAATACCTTGTTGTGTCACCACATGTACATCTGTAGTTATAGTGGACAAGCAGAAAGTACATGACGCAAGGTACCTCGGTCTTTTTTACACAAAAAACAGAGATCTGTATCTGTGTATCTCCACATTTTGAGGTTTGTTTCATTTGGGAGAAGATTGTATGTTGATCGAAGAAGGAATGATATCACCAATGGTTCCATTGCAATTAATGAATTCCACGAAAGTGTAATGGGTTTGATATCATTCCAGGTTGTCCACTTACATTGTTTAGATTGGGTAATAGCAGTGGCTATTCTATGCTCCTCTTCGACCATTTTGAGCTCTTCAATCACCATACGCCCTTTTCCCTTTGCTTTCTCTTTGGAGAAATACTTGTGCGTTATGTTTCCCAATTCAGCCCAATTATTCTGAATCACGCCCATGATATCTGACTCACAGGCTGGTTTCTGCTTCTTGTGTGGCCTCTGCAGCTGACCACTTTGTACCAGATTTAATCTCTGGATGCACCCTCCATATGCAATCATCAGCTGAGTCCCTCATCATCATATGAAGGCTTACCTTCCCGACCTTGAATTCATCCACCAATGAATGTGTAGGAAGCTGCAGGTGTCCGGAGTTGGTATACAACCCCACTTTCGAAAAAACAAGAAGGAACTCCAAGCCACTTACGCAAATACTTATTGATTGCTTGCTCAATGCGAGATAATGCAATTTCATACATTTGCAGAGGCCACAAAAGGTGGGGCAGTAGACCATGTTGACAGCACCACACCTTCATTTTGCTGGGCAGATAGGTTCTATCGATCGAAATTAGTCCCTTTAAAGCTGATTTATGAACCTCTGTACCCCGATGTTGATCAGTCAGTGGGATTGTATAGAGCTGCCTGAGGCTCTTTACTAGCATTTCCTTTACTGTTGGTATCATGTCATCACCAATTTTGAAGTGGATTTCCTTAACAGACCCCCTGACTAATGACAGACTTCGACTTTTCTTGGGCTTTACCTTAATTCTCACCCATATGAAAAGATCGTGATATTTTTCTAACAGATCATTGGCAGCAATTTTAGATGGGATGAGAATTGTGATATCATCCATAAATGCCCTAGAAGGGGGAAGGACCAGTTGTTCTTCAGTCATCACCCCTTTGGCTGTGGTTGATGCACCTCGTAAAATCAATTCCATGGCCAAAACAAAAAGAAGCGGGGAGATCACGCAGCCCCTCATGATGCCGATCTGAAGTGGTTGCCACTTGGTAGAGTAATCTTTGATGGTGAATCTCATGAAAGCTGAGTTGAAATACTTCATTATGATTTCTTTAATCTTGTCAGGGAAATTGAAAAAGTCAAGAGCCATTCCTATTAATTGATGTGGGACTGACCCATATGCATTGGCAAGATCAAGCCATACTACATGGAGTTCTGTTTTATTTTTTTTTGGCTGATAGTATAGAGTTCTATATCATTTGTGCATGCTCCAGACAACCAGGGAAGCCAGGTATCCCAGCCTTCTGGACAGATGTGTTTATGTAATCATTTCCTATAAGAAAATCTGTCATGCGATGAGCGAGAACTCCAAAAAATATTTTCCCGTCTACATTAAGGAGGGATATGGGGCGAAAATTGGAAATGGCTTTTGAATCCACCTCTTTAGGTATCCAAATACTATCAGTCAAACACCATTCTTGTAGTACAATATTCTGCTTCCACAGCCGCTGAAGGAGGACAGTAAGTTTCCTGAGAACACAAGGGCAGTTTTTATATAGTTTATATGATATCCCATTCATACTGGGGGCACTACCAAATTATATTATATATATATGTATATATATATATATATATTATTTACATTTTCATCATATTGGGACGGGGAGAAAAAAAAAAGAAAATCATTCGCCTTTGAAAAATTTATCAAACATCGGGGGGGGGGGGGGGTTACTTCATTTTACTGGATTTTATTTTTATGTTTTATAAAGAATTTTTTCAGGTTAGTTTTACTATCCTTTATTTAAGTTGTAACCAATCCATTTGAGTAAATTTTGGATTAACCTAATTTTTATAAAACAAAATCCCCAAAAGTGTTATATTAGTAAAAAAAAATATATATAATGTGAACATATTGACACTATTCTCCAAAATCGTAAAAGAATTTAAGAAAACTCCCAAATTATTTTTTGCAATTTAGAAGTCTATGGTGCCATTTTACTATGAAAATATATCTTCACCAGATATAGAATATTTCTGGCTCACAGTCCTCAATTTGGGTAAAACTCAGGACTCACCATTTTCCATTTGTGGAATATGTTTTTGATAGCGGCATAGCAGATAAATCTGGCCCACTGGAAACATGAAGATGGCTTCTCCAGAAATATGGAAGAATCTTGTTGTTGTGTACATGTTATAGTTTCTCTGCATGGGACACATGTAAATATGTATATATAATTTTGTGTATGACATAGTGGCATGAAAATCTCTGAGAGAACAAAACCTGTTAGTCATTCTTTTTCTTTCAACCATTCTGTCCTGTCCATGAAATAAGGTATCATTATATCATGGATATAATAATGCTGATAATGGGGGAAATTAAAAACTGAGGAATATTAATTTCTTCCAAAACTCACCCATTATAAGGTTATTTAATCTTTCTTGGTTCATTGTTGACTACTGATATGTCTTTATTAACTTTAATTTTGAGAAACTCCTTTCACAACTAGCATTGGAAACAGTAATTGTTAAAAAAATATTCTCACTGCCACAATGTTACTTAAGCTTTCTTGTAGTTTCCACGTAATTATTCAGCAAAGCAAATATAAAGCTGTTCATATAGAAATGCTTGATTCTGGATGAACATTTTTAAAATCAAACAATGTGTTATCTAAGGTGATGTACTTCATCAGTCATAGCTGTGGTGTTTAATTCAGAATATTTCACATATAAATGCTAATTGTATCAAACAATGAAGTCATCTTTTTTTCTGCATCTAACAATGTTTGAATTTGCAGAAAAGCAAATGGTTCATGATATCTATTCATCTGTACTGTACATGTTTTTATTTCAGTTGTTAGCTTATCTATTGATTCAAGTTGTTTCTGATGTGTTTCTTGGATTAAACTTAAGCCATAAGCCCTATTTGTTTTAACTGACGACAATTCTTCTGTGTAACTCTCTCAGCTGCATCTGTGACTAGAGAATCATGTCTTTCTTTATAAAACAGTGAATAATTTTAGCTTTTGAACACATTGATCAAGTGAATGTCTGCTTTTGTTACAGCATCATTCACTTCAATAAGTATTGGGCTTCTAAAATAAAGGAATGAAAAGAGAGGATAGGTCATAATGCAAACTAAAAAGCTGGTTAGAATTTCCTTGGTTTCTGAGATGTCTCCTAATCCATCCCTCAAGACTTCCCACCTCTGAGTAGAGTTTGAGAAAAATGTGTACACATTTTGCAGTGTCCCAAAAGTTACAGATTTTGTACCAACACTAGTTGCATATCACAAACAAGATAAGTAATTGTTACATGGCACTGCTTTGGGGTTTATGTCAAGAACATGTTTCTGAACACCGCTTTTGTGTCCAACAGCATTACTTGCAGCATTATCATATCCTTGTTTATAGCAGTGCTAAAGTTTTAGACAATCTGCTTGCAACTTGTCACAAATTTGTTCTGTAATTTCATTAGCTGATTTCCCATGTAACTGAATGAAGTTGATAAAAGATTCCTCAACTATCACTTCTGTATCTTCAATGTGCGCATATCGAATTACTTCATTTTATTCACACTGATTTCTCAAGGTGACTACTCAGCAATTAGATTTTCTGAAGGACTACTGCCAGCTGGTGCAAATTGTTTAGTCAAAATGGTATTGATGGTTCGCCTCAATTGGATCCTATCTCCTCAATGCTTGGTTGATATTTACTGTGATGCATATTTGTTTTCACTAAAACAAGACCTGGATGGGGAGGCACTTAGCCAGGATGGTATTGACTGTCCAGATCTTTTGCCTTGCAATGAAAGCCACTCATTTGGGGGGTAGGGTGTTAATAGAAGTGCACAGTAGAGATCAAATTGTATGTAGTGCACACCTGGAAGAAGAACACCACTTTCCCATGATTCTATAGGTAAATGCCTTGATATCAAGGATAACAATAGTGACCTCTGTTGTATCATTCAATCTGTCCATTGCCTGTGGGATTGTAAGGTGGTGTTGTTCTACTAGTGCCTATTCCTCTTGAGAAGAAATATTCTTTCATCTCCCATGAGATAAGTGATCTTGTAGGTAATTCAGTTTGCCCGCCGTTAGCGATGACTGAAATGGATCAAAGTGCTTCCTTTCTTCTCCTGTCCTCTGCTCTTTCAACTGAGCTGTCGCCAGTGACCTCTTCCTTATTCTCTCATTCTCATCAGTAATATACGTACACACCGTCACACCAACAAAAGTTCTGCCGTCTTCCTCACAGATTCGCTTTTATGTCTGCGTCGGGGGGCAACTAAAATTTGCATATGAGACTTACTTCTTGTTTGCCCGAAACTTCCTATTTTATAAATTCGAGCTGGTTTGAATTCTTAGTCTTTTTTTTTCTTTGTACATCTGCCCACAAGATAGGAATTTTGGAATAACCCATTAACTCTTTTAATGCCGGTTGTGATCTTTCAACAGGACCTGACACACCAAGCAAATTCGTTTTGCGGGAGATAAGTTTTCTCGTTCCTCTCAGATCTGTCTCTGTGTGAATGCACATATGAACAATCTACTCCATTTGTCACACCAAAAGGCATTTAAGTAAATTCATAAAGTCTTCCATTACCTTCAAATGTAAGCATGATCTTCTTTAAACAAAGGAATTTGATAATAGTCATGAAGGAATTCACTAGTATTGTATACTTTATGCAATTTGAATAACTATTTCTTCTATTCTGGGTAGTGGGTAGACATCCACTTCTGTGTACTTGTTTTCAAATAATCAACTAACATATGATGTTTGCTTTTATTGTTTACAATAAATACCTGCGATTGTTCTCGTGAATTACTTGGTTCTATCTCTAGTCTTAAGAAAGTGGTTTACTTTGCATTTTATGTAGTCTGTGTAAGTTTGTGTATTTTCATGGCCGCCATCTTGCTGTCTTTGAGCAAATGTTCAAACATTGGTGGTTCTGTTTTTCTGGTTGTTAAGGCACCGAAGGTTAAAAGCTGGCCTTTTGCCTTCCTAGCCAATAGTAATGCATTTATGTAACAACTGACAATCTGATCTGAGTACGATAATGATACATGAATTTTCTAATACAGTTAGTTTCATCTTTCATTACTTATCTTTTTGTAATGTCAATGAAATGAAACAATATCCTACTGATATACTAAGCGATGTCAATGTCTATATGGCTTGATGAGATTTAAGCTTAAATGTTAAGCTTCAATAATTTTACAAGTTTTGCTCTAATAAACCTTTATCTTTGCTATCAGTATCAATCAAGGCATTGGCTGTTTAAGTATCATTCATGATTACTTTCTGACAAGCACAAAAAAGGTGAATCACAGTTAGTAGACAAACAATTATTGGGTATTGTCACAAAAGAATTGTTCTTATTACCTGTACCTGAGTCTGCAGCTTATGTTGATGACTTACAAAGTTTTCCAAAATGCCCTTTTTTCTTGCATTTATGGTGCTCATCATCTCTTGTTGGACACCGACTTCTTGGATGGGGCTTATTTGCAAAAATCCCACACGTCTCTTTTGGTTTTGCAGCAGTTGCAGACAAGTGCTTCAATAGGGTTTGATAATATCTGTGAAGAATGCCTTGGGAGTATTTTTGCTGTAACACTGATAATTTCAAAACTATTTGATTATAAAGATTAGAGCTCTTTGGGCAGAGTATCTAGAGAACAAGCGGAGTTAAATTTATCATCTAGACTTAATAATTTGTGTTCATCTAGTCTCTGTTTGTTGGTGTTTGAACTGATTACATTAATGAAGGCATCTCAAATAGATTCCGTCTTATACTGTTCAGCCATAACAGTTTTGTAATTGCAGTCCATTGCTAATGTTTTCATTTCTTTTATGAATTGACCCAGTTTTTCACTAGGCTGTTGTTTGCATGTGGCAAGAATGCAATGGGCAAATATCTTTTTGGTTTGATATCCAACTCTTTGAGGGTCTTTAGAACATCCTTGTAATTATGACTTAAATATAATATAGTTGTAAATATTTGGCACAAGATAGTGTATCAGAAGGTCTAGTTTTTTTGATATAGCGTCAGTTGGTAATAAATTTATAAAGTTGATAAATGTTTGCATGTCTTAGCAGAACCTTGTAAATTAGGATCTGCATTGAAGCATTCTTGTTTTCCATTGTCTTTGAATTAGTGACTTTGTTAGTGATATTACAATAATAATAATTTTGCTAGGTCAAAGTCACTAGTATTTAACTAGATGTCAAGACCTTGTATGTGCAATTTAATAGCTTATGTAGCAATACAATTTCTCACAAGTCCTTAAGCGGTAAGTAGGTTCTTTTCCCTTTTAATTCAATTTAATGACCAGTATTTTGCCGGAATCTTGTATTCAGCCAGCTTTTGAATGGCAAACATAAAATTTTGTTAGTGATTTTATGTAATCATAAAAGTAAAGTCCATTGAAAAACTGAACTCCCTCTCCAAGCTGAATGTGTGGTCCCCTTTTCTGAAACACAAGTGGACAGATAGGGGTGGTGGACCCTCCAGCCAGTATCCATATAATGAGTCGGTCAATGAGTAAGTCAGTAGTTCGTGAGATGCTCAGGCAGTGAGTGTAAGGGTCTTTTATCCGTGGCCAGAAGTTAGTGAGATAGCTGGAGTTTGCCTTTTTGGACTTGAAGGAAGACCTTGACAAGTAAGTAAGAAATCATATTGTTTGCTACTTCCCAACCAGTGTCTTGAAAAGCATTTTTCATTTTTCTTTGTTGAATTCGATTACAGCCCTGATATTGAGACAAACCTGTGAACATAGTGAGCTGGGTGTATAAACATATGGCTAACCTTGGATGTCATAGCAGCTTGTGCAGTGATGTGCAGAAACGCATCATCACACTTAAAACAAGTGACAAAAGGGCTAAGATAACTTCTAATCACAAAGGAAGCAAGTCAGTCCAGTAACTTCTTAAATCATCCTTGTACACAAATTTAGACAGTGTTTTGAATTTTAAACTTAATTTCACCACAAAATCTTTATTTAAAAACTTAAACTATTTTTCTTATTTCATGGATTAACTTCAGACTATTATCTTTGCAATAAGACAAAAACTTCAAAGAAAACATTTAAATCATTTAAAATATGTTTTTGAGTCTTTTTTTATTTTATTTTTTTTTTCCTTAATTAAATATGTGGAGGTTCCTATTCCCTATATGTGTTTTTGAGCATTTTTAAAAAAATTTTAATTTATTTTTTTAAAGAAAACCTGTGGAGGTGCCTACTCCTTACATAAAATTAAAGATATAAAAACCAGACAGCAGACTTTCATCTCTTTCCTTTCAATCACTTTTCTTTTTCATTGTTACTCACTTCCTTCTTTTTCTTTGTCTCAATTCTTTTGAACAAATTGGCATTTGCTGTGTCTGTGACACTGAGGGCCCCAAAGTAGTTAAATGTTAATTATGAGCAGGAAAGAGTTAAACCTAAAATGGAATATAAGGTGTGAGAAAGTCTTGGAGTCAAATGTTCAATAGGGTGGAAGTTATGAAAACAAGTCCTGCCAACAATGATCTGGTTTATATTTTCACTGGACAGAGATAAGCCTAGGAAGTGAGAAATAATTTTATCTCTTCCTTTAGAATTTAGGCAAACAAATATTGGTAGGAGAGATCTGGATTGTTTTTATAGATGAAAACAAATTGAGAAACCATTTTGTCTCTTACTTAGAAATATAAAAAAAGAACAAATCCTTTTTGAGGGTTGAAGTTATGAAAACAGGTCCTGTCATTGACAGGTAGGTGATATTGTTTATATTTTCTCTAGGTAGTAGATAAGTCCAGAAATTGAGAAATAATTTTATCTCTTCCTTGAAGAATCAAAAGAATTAAAATTAACGATTAGAATAAAACTACACCCTTTCGCCTACATGTGTTAAAAATATAATTTGTCACAAATACATTTATGCCTGCCTTGGGAAGTAAGCTTAGGTTGAATGCTGAGAAGGAAGGAGGAAAGAGGGAGAATATAGTATCACCTGTATGGAGTGATGGTACAAGATGTAAGTGAAGTAAGTTGGAGTTGAAGGGAGCAGAAATCCCTGTAACTATTCACAAGAAGGTGAATAATTCTCCAAATTTGGAAAGTTGATTAAGAAAGCAGAAATAAGGAACAAATAACTTTTATTGGGATTAATGTGAAAATTGAGGAATTACCAAATCTCCAGAATCCTTTCGCCCCATGCCAGTTTTGGGACAAAGTTCATATAAGCAGCTAGCTTTGAGAGCTCAAAGACTTGCACTGTGAATCTTGCATTGAGTGCCTTTGAAATCCACATCAGCTGCCAACAGATCTCCTGATTTTGAAGAACTTTGGACCCAAAACTTTAGATGAGGTCTGGTGTCAATATAGAGATTAATGTGGCAAGGGCTGTTTTTTTTTTTTTTTTTTTTTTTTTTTTTTTACCAAAAACTATATAAAACACTTGAAGATTAACCCAGCAAATCTTTCATTTTTATTTTTCATTGTGAAGATATTTCTTTCCTTAATATAGCGCCAATCATGGCTTCAACCAGTGCTTCAATTACTATGACATTCGATCTTTCGTTGCTCTGAGATCAAGAACACAATGTGGGTAGAGTTGGTGTGGATCAAAGTGGCCAGCAACCAACAACCAGCTTAGACCAGCATCAGTATTGACCTGTGCAGAGTTAGCCCTGTGATTAAAATGTCATCCTAAGACCCTGAGGACCAAACCA
Source organism: Acanthosepion esculentum (assembly GCA_964036315.1). Taxonomy (NCBI): domain Eukaryota; kingdom Metazoa; phylum Mollusca; class Cephalopoda; order Sepiida; family Sepiidae; genus Acanthosepion; species Acanthosepion esculentum. The sequence continues at coordinate 124,510,752 of OZ038488.1, read as the reverse complement.
CTAAATGTACAGGCAGTGGTAAAAGGGTTATGTGCCTCTTACTTTTTATAGAGTACACTAATACTACACTGACTCTCGGCAGAAGTGCTGATGCATACATAATTTTGTGATGTCAACAAATACTTGTTACTTTTGTAATGCTCGTTGTAGTAGAAACTTTGTAATCACAGATACAACTATAGTAATGTTGTTGAATAATACTGGCGTCAGACGCCTTTGAATAGCACTGACATTAATAGTACTTGCTCAATAATACTCGCTCGAATAGTAATTTGTATAAAGAAATAGTAAAGTGAATAGAGTAGAGAATAGCGGTCCATATAGTAATATAGGATAAAGTGGAAATAGTGATCTGTATAGTAATAGTGGATAGACTAGAAATGTCAATCAATTAGACGTCATGTGACTTCCTACTTATGTGTTTCCTCTTAATTCAATAATGAGATCACCTGTGTTTACTCAAGTGTCTGCAGTGACACTTTATTCCTATATATCATCTCCCTGTTGAGATGACTTATTCTGGAGTCTATATTTCTTCAGCTTCAGTTCAATATTTAAATGTTCTGCTGCTGTTCTTTTTCTTTTACTGTACCATCTTGGTTCATTCATTTCTGGTGGCGTCGTTACGTCAAAGATGTCATACAATATTTCCATCGGTACCCCTTTTTGTGGACTTAGTAAATCAATGAATTTCCGTTTTAACTGATTAGGGTGTTGCTTATGTTCCCACCTTTGTCCCTGTACCATGTATGTCACTTTTCCAATCCATTTTTTTATAACTCCATCTTCCCAGAATTCTTTTCCACATTGGTACATTTTAAAAAACACTTTATCACCAGCTTTAAAATATTTATTTATATTATTTTGATTCCTTGATGGTCTTTTCTTCCATTCTGGTACTAATTTTTTGCTTGTCTGATTTAACATTGAGGAGCATGTCTATATATATATATATATATATATATATCACTAGTCGAGAAAAAATCCAACACTCGCAGCTTGATGATTGCATCTAGCATAAAACAGCCTGTCGCTTCTGAGTGTTAACTTCAATGTTCACTTATATATATGCAAGACAAAAGTAGGCAGAGAAAGCGTAATGAGGCAAATAGTTCTGCAACTTAAAATGGTGTTAGCATGCACAAAAGGGGATACAGACAAGTGATCACAGTGTTCTGAGTTCAAAATGAGAAAGAACAAAAATATTGCTGATGAAACCAAGACTCTAGCATGATTTGTCTATAAATTTGAGGAGGGTAGATGGCTTTTGCAGCAGTTCTTATCCAGAATGGGAACCAACCATCTGGCTCTTTAACTCACAGTCTGATAATAATTGCTACAACTGTTGCGGATCACTGTTAAGGTTAAGATATTTATCCAACCTTTTATTTTATTTTTTTTTAAATCCAATAAGTTGTTCTGGATCTGACAGTAAGGCCTCTGATTGGGAGATTGGTGGTTGTTTTGAGGAGCATGGAACCACCTCTTAACTGGTGTTGTCCTCATGTCCACCCTGACCTGGACTGGTAGCACCTGTTAGGATCCCAGCTATAGGTAAATAGAAAACTCCCAAACAAAAATCAACAGTATATTTGTATAAAATTATCAACAATACCTTTTTTTAAAGTAAAGTAAAATTACCAACAATACATTTTTATATTAAAATGACAATAAATATTACACTAAAAAAAAAACGTATAAAATACATTTTTTAAAGTAAATATATGTAGTTGATGGTATAAAATTGCATACAAGATATTTAGATTTTGGCATTAAATAACTCATATAGGGTCTTATGCTGGTAATCAAAATCAGCCAACCAAAATAAATCAAGCAAGGTGATAAACTCTCTAAGATGCAAGGAAAACTGAAAAAATGTTATTGAAGAGAAAGGAAAATAAAAGCAGATTCAAAGTGACAGAAAGCGATGATTGGTATTAAAATTTTTGAAGATTGTAATTGACAAGAAAGAAACTGAAGAGAATTACAGCAGCTGCGAGAAGTACAAAAAGAAACTATTAGAAAGAACCAGTTGTTACATTTAGTAATTTCAACAGCAAAATGATGAGACCTAACTGCCAATCTAGTACTATGCTTAAATTCATGAAGAAGTGCCAAAGAGGAAAAACTCAATGGAACAATTACCATGAACATCTAGAAAAGGCACAGGGTAGCTACCTTGTGGTGGGAAACTGATTAAAGCCGAATTGTTAGATTTTATCTGTGGTTTGGAGTTCAAGCAAAATCTATCTGGCATGTCGTTTATTTACAATGAATTTACATAACAAAATAAACATTTCTATAAATGTTTTAAACTTAATTATATATTTATGTTCGGGTGTGCTTAATCTATGTATAGCAATCAGAAAAGAATTTTGAAAAAAAAAAAAAATTTCTTATTGCAATGAAAGTTGTACAACTCCACCCAACTTGTAGATGATTTTTTGATGGCCTAGTTTTGCATTGCTATTAACAGTGATTCAGATTAGCATTTTAACGTTACCTTACAGTGCCATGTCAATTTCTCTGGCAATTTTTCTTCTGAATTGCCATACAATTGTTTTCTTTTCATTTTTGAGTTATTATTTTTTGATGTTTTTTTTGTTAAGCCTTCTGTTAATATCATTGTAATTTTTGGTTATTGTAATCAGTCTTTTCTTGCTTTATTGTATATTCTTCAATTCTCTTGATTGCAAAGTCACCATAAACTCTGATGTTGACTAATCCTCTCCAGAATTTTCTATTAATTTAGTCTGTCTCTTGAGTGTAGCATTTATGCTATTTTCATCATTTGTATTGAATTTAGTTCAATTTTCATCTCTTGTCCAGTTTAAGAAGGATTCTGAATACATTGGATATTGTAAAGTGTATACTAAATTTTTGCTGGAGAGTTTGGTTTCTAATCTTTTGTCCTTCTGATGGATTCTTTGCTTGCTTTTTTCGTATCTCTTTTTGATTGCTGGCATCTACTTCTAAAATAGCAAAATATTTGTAGATTTCTTTTCTGTTGACAGTCCTGATGATTTCCTGGTTGGGTAGTTCTGTCTGATGTTTCACATTTGTTTAATACCACAAATACATGTTTATGTCTTTGATGTGGTTTTTCAATCTTTTTTTTTTTTTGTTTTTAGGCAAAAAATTTCAAGGTTGTCAATGTATGTGGGGATCCTGAAAAGTTTTTGGCTGAACCTACTCCTCAGAATTTGACTAAATGACCAAACATTAGATTTATTTATTTATTTATTTAGCTTGGTTGAGCTGAGAGCTTTTCATTGTCCTCCTTGTACATCAGGTAGCGCTTACATTTTCTCACAGGTTTGTGAATCTATAACCTTGGTTACATTGCCTTAATTCAGTCATATTGTTTCTATGATTAACGGTTGTGATCATAGTGAATCAACTTGTAAGATCTCCTTCATTTTCTTTTTCAACCATTGATACGTATGTTCTTGTAGTTATTTCCAGTGTTCCATTGTCTTCATTATGAAATTCATTATTTACTTTCAAACTTTTGATATCCTCAGCCATTCTATTTAAAGTTGTTGGATTATGTTCTAAGCATTTTCTGCCTTCTCTTCATGTCTTAGTGACATTTGTCTTTCTTTAACCTCTTTCTTTGTTTTGACTGAATTATGGTTGATCACTCATTACTCTTTCCTTTTTATCTTGTCTTTTCTTCCTCAGGAAAATGTCATCCTCACTTTTCAGGCAGTTTGTGTGGTTCTTTGCTTATTTGTGTTGCTAGCATTATCATCATTTCTTTAGCGTTTCTTTGCTTATTTGTGTTGCTAGCGTTATCATCATTTCTTTAGCTTTCTTTGCTTATTTGTGTTGCTAGCGTTATCATCATTTCTTTAGCTTTCTTCCTTTCTTGGAATGTTTCTGTATCAGGATAATTTCTTCCCTTGTTATCTATTTTCTGATTTTTCTTTCATGTATTTGCATAACTATTGTGCCAGTCTGGCTGAAACAAGAAGCTAGTGAAATTAGTAAATACTAAACACTTAAAATATGTTGGTGTATGAATGTCATAACAAATTTCATATAGGAGATAAGTCAAAAGTTCTTTTTTTTTAATTTAACCCCCAAGCAAGGCAAAAAAGTCACTAAGATGCACAAAGTTACCAAGTATGAAAGAATACAAGAAAAAAGAAACATTAAAGAGTGAGAACAATAAAAGAACAGGAATTAAGACAGAAGATAGCAATTGACATTGCATTTAAATTTTTGAAGATCAAGCTTGACAGGAAAGTAAGAAGCATGAAGTGCAAGAAAAGAAACTGTTAGCATAAAATTTATGGTTAGATCTAGCTGCCATTTCAACTTTAAGTGGATAAGGCCTTACTGCCAATCTAGTAGCATTTAAATTCATACAGTCTAGGTGCCATTGAAGAAAGTTCATCTGAATAATTACCATTAAATTATTCAACAGAGAATTGGTTACATTATAAAATCAAAGCATTAACCTAAAAACTAAAGTTATGTTCTTGAATATTCTCATCAGATGGAAACTTTCATATTCATAGAATGGCACCAAACTTGTTCAGAAATATCTAAACTGTCCGCTGTATACAACTGCTTTCTTGGATCAATGATTAAAAATGGCTTTGGGTCAATGAAACTTGTAAGTCTTGGTGAAGACCATCCTTTTTCAAACCTCATCAACTGTTGTTACTGAATCACAAAGAACTGTACCAGATAGCAGAAACCATATCACTTAAAGACTTTTGATAGCAACTTTTTTATTTTTTCTCATCATTTCACCCTAAGCAAGGCAATAATGCCACTAGAATGCAAGATGGTACTGGGTGTTAGAGAATATGAGAAAAATTACTATGAAGGAGAAATGACAATAAAATAATAAGAATTAAGAAGACAGAAGATAATAGTTGACATTGAATTTAAATTCTTGAACTTCAAAGTTGACTGGAAAGCAAGAAGCCAGAAGAGCTCCACAAGCAAGAAGAATGATAGAAGAAACTGCTAGAATAGCATCTCGCCATTTCAACTGTAAACTGATGAGACCTTACTGCCAATCTAGTACTGCGCTTAAATTCATAAAGTCTATGTACCATAGAGGAAAGTTGATCAGAACAATTGAACAACTAAGAAATTAAAATAAAGTAAGAGATTGTAAGAAGAACTCTACAGAAAATTGTTAATTAGAAAGCATCTGGCCTTGATGAGATCCATAGGAATATTTTTCATTTCCTTATAAGGAAACATTCAGCATTCTTTGACTGAGCAGTTGTGCTACTTTTATTTAAAATTTATAAACTCTTTCTCTTAAAACAATTTTTCAAGAAAATCTGTTTCTCAAGTCCAGTAACTGTTATTGCTCTTTCCAGCAGTGACGGGAATTTCCTTCTTAACCTTTTGCTTGAAGTAGTGTGGAACATCAACATATTGAATCATCATTATTATTTTTTTTTCAAGTTACATGTAATAACCATTTTAGATGTTGCTTCTATTGAAAGTCCTCAAGTGATATGGTTTGGGTTATTTTCTACAGTTCTTTGTTGGTGATTCTGTAGCACCAGTCTACAAGGTTGAAAGAAGAATGTGCACCATTCACTTGAAGCCATTTTTAACAATGGTTCTGAAAAAGCTGTTGTATACAGTTGACAGTTTAGATATTTGTGAATGGGTTTGGTGCTATACATGCTATCTATATGAAAGTCTCAACACAACAAGACTATGTAAGAACATGACTAGGTTTTAGGTTAATGTTGGAGTTTTTTTTAGCAATTTGTTGTATTGTTTTGAAAGTAGTTGAAGCACAGCTTATGCTATGTACAACTTCCTTATCTTCTCGACTAAATTTCTTATGACTGATATCCATTCAGTGAGGATGTACGTGGAATGGATAATGGCCTGGAATTAAAAGTTGGGATCTAGTTCAGTTTATTACATTCACTTGCATGCAAATAACTTTGGGAAAAGTATAAATTCATCTCCTCCCTCAGTTATGGGTTAAAAAGTTGGAATAGTATCTAGAATTAATCATTGTTATTCTAAAAAAAAATTGTTAATGCAATATTCACTTTTGCAAAAATCAAGAATTATTCTTGCAATCTATGAAATGTTTCGGCTTTAAATAAAAAAAAATAAATAACACATAGAAATAGAAGTTTAAAAGATTTAATTTTGAGGCACGTCTTCTAATTGAATAATGATTTTTTATAAAGATATTTTAAAGTGATGGTGGAAAGGCCAAACCAAAGAATTTCTCTTTTTTGAATTATTTGGATTTATTTATTCTTGCTCAAATACAGAAGAGTGAATTTTCCAAAATCTAACCAAATCATGGTACATTACAATTTATTATTTGAATCCTTTTTTGTGAGGTCAAATACTTTTTGGTACCCCCTTCATATATGTTAACTTTATGATGTTGAATTTATGAATGTAAGTGATTTAAACACAGTTTCTTGCATGAAGTGAATGTAGTATAAGATTTTGCTACTACCTTTTATAAGCAGGTCCAAAAAAAATAGGCAATGATCGACTTGAAACGTTAGGAAATCGGTGTTAGGACTTGTGTCATGGTTTTTTCTCTTGTAGCATTTTGTCTGTATTATATATTGATCTATCAATGGAGAATGATCTAAATATTTTAGACACAAATACTTGCAACATAATCTCCTCTGAAAATCTGATATCAACATTCTAATTTTCTAAAGAAAATAATCTTCCATGTTAATTTACTCAATTTTCAAGTGAATATGATTAAACACATACACTTTGGTACATATTTTACAAGTCCCGCTGAATTATCAACTTGTTAAATGTGCCTGGGGCTGTTTTATTACAACTATTTGCAAATAATATATTATGTGGTTTGAGAAACATTTTTATTGCTGTCTGTCTTGTATATAAAGACATTGGGTTGTCTCCTTTGTTTTGTTGTTATTGGTTTCCTAGTTTAGAGAACTTGTACAGATATTAAGATAGTTTAAACAAGGCACACATATTGTTGTTACTGTCTTTATTACTGAAGCTGTTATGAACTTCCCTGCCTTATTATGAAACAATGTCAGTTTCTGTTTTAATGGGCTTTGCTTTCTATTTGAAAATGCTGCAAAAAAGACTCCATTATAAAATACTCTAAAACCATGAAAATTTTGCTAAAAACTCTAGAGAAATTAATCACTTCTTATACTGGCAAATTTAAGAAGGATCCTCTTTATGTAATTTTACATAGAAAATCCAGCAAAGTTTAATCTTGATATCTGCAAAAAAAAAAAAAAAATGGTGTGTTGAAAGAACGTTTTTTTCCTTTTGACGTCACTATTATTGTATATACTTTAGATAATGTGATTTTTTTTTTTTTTTAAAAGCTATGTTTAGAATTTTAATAACAACCAAATGTATAAAAGGATTTATACATTTTCTTTGTTCTTAAGAACTGACAACAAAAATAAACACTATTAGCTTTGTTCATTTACAAGAATAGTTTTATAATTACAAGGTTATAAAAAAATATTTGAACCAACTACAATGTAATGTTTTATATAAAGAAATATGAAAATGAATTTTTTATTCATAAATTTAAAGAAATGTTTGAAGTTAAATAAACACATAACAAGTAACTGTAGAGTCTGTCTATATTTCTGAGATGAGGTATTATGTACAGTATTTACATTAGTCGGACTATTGTCCTCATCTTTGTCGCTATATTTGTCACAAATGTAAATACTGTACAAGTAACTGTAATTATAAATGAAAAATATTTTTCAGACATTTTCTTTTCATTTGTTCTTGTCACCTAAATTCACAAAAATAGGTTTAGAGCTTCTTTTCCTCTGAACCAAACCTTCTTTTAATTTTATATTTTAGGTGAGGTTATAAGCCTTATCCTTTCTGTTCAGCCCATGTTGATGCTGCCATTTTGAGCATCCAAACTGATTGGCAATATTGCTAATCATTGCAAAATTCACTGGCTTGTTTAAATATTCTTGTTCTATAGTTGAGACATTGTTTTATAAAGAAAGAAATTGATGGCAAATGTAGCCATTGATGAGTTAAGGTCTTGAAGTGTGACGATACCTTTTGAACAAATTATGCTTGTATATTTGGTGTGGTTGGTTGTTGTGATCTAGCTCTTTCTCGTGGGTCATTCTTTTTTGTAGTTTCAAAGTTGGTCTTGTTGGTGTTTGAATCTTTGCTTCTGTGGATGTTATTCCTGCTGATGCCAGTATAGGTCTTTCGATAACAACTGCCATTTTTCTGAACAGTGAAATGTTTGTTGACCCTGTTTATTCCTTTATATGGACCCTGACATGCAGGATGCAATGGCTTCCAAATCGCATCGTTATGTACAAACACGTATTCATTGTTAAAGAGATTTTTTAAAAATGTACCATTGTCTGTTTGTCAGATGTGCTAGAGTAAACTGTATTTTGGACATCCTGATTTTAAATCTTGTACAAAGGATGATGTAGAATATATATCATTGTTTTTGTCAAAATACTATCCAGACACAATGTTGTGCCAAAGACAAATTCAGCTGATGTACAGCGTAAATTTTGTTTGATGATTTTCCTAACTGACAAGAGAACTAGAGACAAATTATCAACCCAAATTTCTTTGTTCAGTTTCATTGTTTCAGATGCTTTAAGTTGACCATGAAAATTTTCCACTCTGCCACTGGAGCATGGCTAATATGCTGCTGTTGTTGATGTGCTTAGTGCCTAGTAGAAAGTAGAATTCTATGAAGATGTTCAACTGAAATGATGTGCCTCTGTTGGTTGTAATGACTGTAGATCCACTGTATACGGTGATCAAGTCTTTGGCAATTGTTTTTGCAATGGTGTCAGCTGAAATATCTTTCACTGCAATTGGTGTCAGCCAATGAGGAAATCTATCAAAAACTGTTAGTACATATGTAAAGTTTTGACAGATTGGTAGAGGTCCCATGATGTTGACATATAAGTGTGAAAATCAAGCACTGGGAATATTATATTTTATCTGGTGTGTCTATAAATATTGCAATGCTGACAGTCTGTATAATTACTTGTCCATAATCTATTATTTTTGTTCAATTGATGTCAAACAAATCTTTCACAAATGACCTTCAGCATGGCTCTCTTGCTAAAGTGGGAGAGTGTTAAAATGGTCAAATATTTGTTGTTGCAATGATGATGGGATCTAAATTCTAAGGATGATTATCCAGTGTCAAGTACACAGTTTTTTCACTAAATTCTATTGACACTTTTGTTAGGTGTAAAGATGTTTGCTTTATTTCTTAGCTTATGGGTGATTAAGCTGTGACTGACAATATCTTGGGTGATAGAATGTGTATCTATTTGAGAGAATGAGTCTGCAACAGTGATTTGGTTATCTTTAATTATATTTTAGAGAACTGTGATATACAGTCCAGGTAACAAGTTCCTTGAAGCGTGTACTTGTCAGTGTGAAGACCAAGTGTGTGTGTTAAGAGTTTCTGTAAATTGTAAAGGATTGACCCTTGAGTATGTGCTTGAAGTGTTTAATTGCAAAATAATTCTTTGTGTGGGACTGAGTTTGGTAGAGAATATAGACATATAAGGTTTCTTACTGTTATCTATCTTCTGATGTCTATGTGCCTGCATCAGTAGTAAAAGTAGGTACCGCCACAAGATTGCTAAAAAAAGAGCATAGCATGATGAAAAAGACGCCAAACTTGACAAAAACAAAATTTTATCGTCTAAATATTTGTTATTATTAAGAGGAAAGATCAAAGTTTATTTTAATTATTTTAAAAAATTTTTCCTTCTTTTTAAAACAATCTGGATTTTTATTTAAAAATCCTTTTTTCTCTTTGTATCACCGGAACTAGTAAAATAACATATACAATTTTTAGCACGTTTTTTTTGTATGATGCACATTAATTTGGAAAATCTTGCAAAAATGAAAATAATTGTCGGTTGTTAATGAAACTTCCATAAACTATTCACAGATGATCAAAATTATTATAAATATGTTTTCTTTTATTAAAGTCATGGCAGAAATATTTTTTTAATATTACCCCCCCCCCCACTAATTTTATGAAAATGCTAGAAATTCGATCGCATCGGATTTAGTGATTACAATAGTTGAAAGCACAAGCATTAGAGGAATGCAAATCATGTTTGTTTTTTTTTTTAATTGGACCCCACATACCTGAAAATCAGCTCTGAATTGTAACATAAAAACCTCAATAAAAGAAATATATTATTTAGTTTCAAATGCTTTTATTTGCTTTTAGTTGTTTTTATAAATATGGACAATATTTTCTGAAAGCAAAAAAATTTTTCGATGAAAAATGAATTTTTAATACAATTATTTGTTATTTTTTAATTATAATAGATTTTTACATTTAAGTTGTTAAAATATTATAAAATTAATTAAAAGCCGCATCGGGTTTTGTAAGTGTCCTGATGAGATAGATCTTTGTTTAGTGCATTGTAAATTGTATCGTTTTGACTAATCAGAAGACCTGCAGTGATTAAGAAATGTAATTTTGTGTTTATAATCGGGCTCTAATTATAAAGTATGGAAGACCAACCAGAATACAATTAAGTTGTGTTATTTGAGTTAAGCATTGTTCTCCGCTGTTAAGGCCTTTAATTTTGTGAAACACGTGTGGAGAAGTTTATTTGATTTTTCAATTTCAACTGAGAAGGGTACCTAAAAGTATCAGTATCATCTTATGAAATTTATATGATCTTATTTTTATATTAATCTCAGTTATGGCATTTTTTTCCATAAATGAAATATCAAAATTAATAATAAAATGAATGGAAATACAGATAACACAGTAAAATGTAGTAAATGTGCATAAAAGTATAGTATTTTATGTACACTTCTGATAAAATTTCATAAGAAAGGTACCTATAAATTAATTAGATACCTTTCTTATGAAATTTAATCTCATTCGTAACAGTCTTGTTTTAATTTCTTTATAATATATTTTCCATAAAGCATCGTAAACGTAAAGGTGAAAGCTAAGTACAAAAAAAAAACAAAAAAAATTAGAGCGCTGAAAGTTTTCCTTAAAAATAACGAGGTAAATAATTTGTTCACTTAAATGTAAATAATTTCACTTTTCTCCTTCCGTAGAACAAATTATCCTCATGGAATCCATCAATATGTCATTCAACACCTGTCAAGTGATGCGAAAGTTTATGACCTGCTTTGATTTATTTTCAAATTACCTCTTTTTGGCGCAGAAGCTAAGTTAAGCTTGGTTCAAAATATTTTAAATAAACATTATAATTTCCGATTTTCTTAAAATAAGTTTTGAAAAAATGATAATTGATATTTAAAAGAATTTCAAACTGAGATTTTCAATGATTCTATAAAATGGAAAAAAATGTTCAATTTTGCTGACTAAAAAAAAAACAAGATTTTTAATGAAATTTTCGGACGTGTTAGGAACGATTAAAAATGTAAAAAAAATACCACAAAAATAAAATACTTTGATCTTTCCTCTTAATAATAACATAAATATTTAGACGATAAAATTTTGTTTTCGTCAAGTTTGGCATCTTTTTCATCATGCTATGGTCTTTTTTTTTTAGCGATCTCGTGGAGGTACCTAAGTAAAAGTCAATTTTGCTTGAATGTCGTTGGTGAGTGAAGAGAGTTTTGCAAAGTTGTTCAGTGCAGACTCACCTCTGCTGAATGCATTCATTGCTTTTTTTGCATCAAGTGAGAAAGTTTAATTCTGTCTCTTCACTTTGTCCTGCAGGATATTTATCAGCGGTGACAATATAAAGAAATTTCGGATAAACCTTTGGCACTAATTGATGAACCCTATGAAACGTCGCAACTAATGAACTAAGGTTCATATTTGGAATCAGTATGCTGCCTCTACCTCTGCTGTTAGGGGAGGAGTAATTCCATTTTTTGTCAATTTGATGACTCCAAAATTGCAATTGATCAACACTAAATATGCACTTCTACATTTACATTTAAGTCCTTCTATGCTAATCTGTGTAGAACTTGATACAAGTGGGATATATGTGTTGTGCCTTATCTTGACTTCAGTGCCTGCATGCACACTGAGCAATTCTCTTAATATTTTGTCTATCAGGCGTCGGATTGCTTGGGTAGCATTTTTCCAGACAAAAGGCATTTGTTGGAATTGAAAAAAGTTCAAAGTGCATTGTAACTGCAATTTTTGAGATATCCTCATCAGTAACTGGTATCTTGTGGGATGCTTTTGTCAGATTCAGTTTAGAGAATATAATCATGCCTTGCAGTCCTAAGTTGAAAATATGCAGAACAGGATAGCGGTCTACTGTTATTGAGTCATTGGCAGTTCACACACACATGCTGAATGAGTTTCAGTCACATTAAGGGATGAAGCATATGGGCTTTTCAACAGTTGGATGATTCCAGTCTTAAACATTTGTTAGAATTCCTTCTTGGCATATGCATATTTTGCTGGTGATAATTGGTGGGGAGAAGAAGACACAGGAGGTCCTATGGTCCTAATATATTTTTGGTATCATGATTACCCATTTGCTATTGAAGAGTTGATTAAGTTTCAGGTAATTCCTGTGGAATTGAACTGGGTTTGTTTTTCTCTCGCTTTGATGTTTGTCATATTATCTGAGGTTTTTGTTATGCATATTTATGGACAATTTATAGTGTGTAACAAACAGCTCCTAGTATAGGGATTTTCGTTTGCCTGCATAAATATCCAAGTATGTTGGTGCAGTTTGAGGGTTAGAATGAGTTCTCATTTAACATAAGACTGGATTTAAAAATCATTTACTGCTTACGGTTGAAATGTAGAAGAGGTTAATTTGTAGTGATAGAGAAATAAAAAAACAAAACAAAAAAAAAACCCAAAATTGCTCAATCTCTAAATAGAAACAGATATGAAAAATCACCAGACAAACAAAACCTTAGTTCAACCAACCAATCGGAAGACTTTCTCAATCCACATGTAAGAAATAAACAAATAACAAGATCAAAATTTAACCATCTCTAAAAATAGGTAGTTTGACCAACCAATTAGAAAATTATTATAAACATGCTATAGGGTCATGAGCCAATGAGAAGCAGTGGCACTTTCAAAGTGGATTTATAGATGTGTATATAAACAGATGGCAAATCAACCAAAACTAGAATTGATAAATTAATCTTGTCCATTTTCTGATGCTGCGGTTATCACAAGATACCTAGAAATGAAATACAGCATACAACATTTGCATGATTAGCTGGAGACCTGAGACTGGAAAACCATCCTTGTAGCATTGAAAAACCAACATATCTTCCTTCATCACATTGTCAAGCAGCGGCGACTTTAGATACATGCAAATACATATATTCTCTCCCTCCCTCGCCCCTCCCTCTCCCTCCCTCGCCCCTCCCTCTCCCTCCCTCGCCCCCTCCCTCTCCCTCTCCCTCCCTCTCTCCCCCATCTCTCTTATATACACCTGGATTTTTATACTTGGATCTTCAACTGTCACCGTATCCTTCTGTATTATTATTGTGATACATAAAGATTTATTTTGTATATTTAAACACACACTCTATCATAGGATAAATAACTCCTCCATAACTGATAACCACCAGCCCTCTATAAATTTGTCCTGGTCGGTGTTGAAAAACACTCATTTCTGCTTCAGTGTTTACAAAGAATGTGTAGCCACTGTTTTATTCCTTATATGGAACAAACAACAAGTGACTACAGTTGCTGTCATTACCGTTAATGACTGGAATGGAAGTTTCACTGGGTGTTTGGGTTTTTGAAATTGCATGAAGTAGTGCATTTCTTGGCATTTTTGTCAAATGAGGAATAGTATTGGCATTCTTTACTATGGGGTTGTCTATTTAGGTGCCTTTATCTACTCAAGCTCCTGTGGGGGCTGTTTGTGAAAAGGTGACTCCTGGGTTTACTGTTTTGAAATATGAAAGACTGTAATAGTTTGACCTTCATTTGATGGATTTCATCACTTTTGCAATTGTCTTTCATGTCCCTTGTGTATATTGTCTGCTGCATTGTCTAGAGTTATGACATTTACCATTGGCACTAGAATTTATGCTGTAGTAGTAGTATTAATAGGGAGTTTATCCAACCACACAGTTGTTGCATTATTTTCTGGGACCTTGAATTTTGTCCCAGGTGCCTCATCATGTGTCCAATGTTGTTAAAAATTTCTTGGAGAATGTCTTTGGGTCTATCCATTCTCTTCATTATCACTGCTTTGAGAGTGTCGTGTGGATTAATTTCTGGAACAGTCTCAAATATCTGCAACTTTGTCCACCGCTTCCAGTGGTAGAGCTTTCACAATGCAGGTGAGTTTTGCCTTTTGTGAAACAATGTTCTCATTGAAGATAGTACTTGAAACTATAAAATCTATTTTTTTTCTTTTTATATTGGAACCACCATAAGATGTTATGGTTCATTGATGTTACTAGATATAATGTTGTGTACAGTGGGTGACTTTTTCTTAAAAAAAAAACAAAAAAAAAACTGAAAACATCTGTTATGAAATTATAAAGCTATTAAGTGAATAATGAAGAAATCTTGGTATTTAGTTAATGAAATTATAATTTCATTCTTCATAACAGCTGTTTTCATTTTTTATTTTTTTTTAAGGCTATGAAAAGGTTTTCATAAGTTGAAAGTTCAGCAGATCTTATAAATATACACCATACGTGAATATTAGACACTGAAAATTTCAGATCAAATTTAGTTTATAACCTCTTATCAAGCTACATAAATGATTTTTGAGGGGTGCCTACTGTAGTGCAATGACTAATAAGCTTGATCTGCAGACTGGTTTATTAGTTTAATCCTCACTGAGTGCTATACTCTCCTGGCCTTGTGCCAAACAAATCTAAACTTAGTAAATAATAATGATGGAAGTTGTAAATGAACCACATAAATTTTGTTTTGTTTGAAATTTAATTTTTTTTTTCATTTCATGATTCCTTTTTGAATTTGTGTCTCCTTTCTTCATTTTATCGTTGCAATCTGTCATTTTTCTATCATTTTTTTCATCATCATCACTGTCTACCATGTCTGCTATTTCTGTTTTTCAGCTTTTGTAAAAAGTTTAAAATGGATTGGAGAATTGCAACAGGCATTATCTGTTGCTTTGGTGTCTTCAAAGACTTTCGCCCATCCGAATCGTACATCACGGCCTATCTGATGGCACCAGAGTGGAAAAACCTGACAATTGAACAGGTGAACAATGAAATTTATCCAGTGTGGACATATAGTTACCTGGTCACTTTAGTTTTTGTATTGCTTTTTACAGACTTTCTTCGGTATAAAATGGTCATTATTTTTGAGGCCCTGAGTTACATCACCACCTGGATTTTGTTGCTTTGGGGTCAGGGAATTGTCTTGATGCAGTTGATGCAATTCACATTTGGCTGCGCTACATCAACTGAGATCGCCTACTATTCATATATCTATGCTGCCATCAATGAGACCCACTACAGGCAGGTTTCCAGTTTTGTCCGTGCCAGTTCGTTGGCTGGCAGATTTGTGGCGGCTCTTCTTGCTCAGCTTTTGCTTACTTTTGCTGATGCTACTTATTTTGTCTTGAACGTCATCTCGTTTGTTAATGTCTGCATTTGCTTTTTTATTGCATTGTTGTTACCAAGTATTAGGAATTCATTTTATTTTGATAAGGACACTGATAAAAATTGTCCAAAGACATCAGCATTTCAATGCCCAAAACAAGGGGATGAGGGAAAAGTGATGATTTCCAAAAATGAAACAGAACTTGCTGAAATGGTGAAAAAAGGTTCAAATATTGAAGATTACTCTAAAGAATCTGATGAAGGAAAGTTAATGATTGCAAAAGATGGCACAGAAAATTGCAATTCTTCTACAGCAAATTATCAAGAGCCTGTGTCTGTCTTAAAAAATGAGGAGGAGGAAGATGTTTGCTCTGTGGAACAGGAAAACAAACTGATTTCAGATCATAACAAGGATCACGCCGTAAACACTGACAGTCTTCTCAAAAGGACCGAAATTCGTGACATGTCTGATAAAAGCCATATGACTCTGATAAAAGACTCCTTCCATTTTTTCACAAAAAACAGATTAAGACAAATTGTTCCAAATTCAGTTTCAATCCAAGAAGGATTGTGTCGAATGTGGCTTGATTTTCTTTCGGCTTACAAAGACAGAAAATTACTCATGTGGTCTGTTTGGTGGGCATCAACAACCTGTGGAAAGATTCACCTTGGTAATTATATCCAAAGTCTGTATGAAGTAATCCGTGTGGATCATAACAGTGCCTACAATTACAATGCAGCTGTAGATGCAACCTCTTTGGCGATATGTTAGTATGCGATGATGATCACAATTTTTTTCTTTCTAACCTTCCTAAAACATGATTGTAAATAATCAGTATTTGATTAACAAATGAGAAAGTTTGATTATATTTTATTAATTTTCCATGTTGATTAACATCCTCTTCCAAAAATTTTTTTCTTAAAAAAAAAAATCATCTTTCTAATCAAGTACTTTACCCAATTTATTTGTGTGTCTCTTCTCCACAAGACTTGCTATAATGAGGAGTGTATATATTTTTTGTTTAACCATTATCTCTGATGTCACTTTCAACTGATTCTAATTCCAGCAAACCAAATATACCAGAATTTAGTAAAAACATGCTTATATAACACTCAGTTCTTGACCCATTATTTGAATATAACAGGAAAAGTACATTAAATTTGGGATTGAAGTTACAAATAAATTATCCATTTGTAAATTGGAAAGATGAATAAAATGTCGAATAGGCAAATCTTACTGGTGGAATTTGATAAAACTTGTTTGAACAGCTAATGAAATAAGATAAAAGATAATTTTATGGGAGAAAAGAGTTCACTATCAGTGACAAGGCATATTTAGATATAATGAGTGTGGACATAGGTATTAACATTAGATAGTGACTGTCTAGTTCATGCTTAAATGCAATTGTCAATTCATACCTATACTCATGCTGTTTTCATATATATATATATATATATATATATATATATATATATATATAAATATATATATACAGTGCTGTTCGATAAAAGTGACTCACCTGATTTTTTTTTACTTAAAATTTTTTTCGCATTTTGTTTTGGGGGTCAAACTAATTTTTAATCTTACTAATATAAAGACCCCTTCCTGACCACCTAGTAAAAAAGTGTAATCACCATAAGGTATTCTACTGATAATTATAATTTTGGATATAAATGAGATTTAGGGAAAAGCTCTGTGCAAAAAAAGTGACTCACTTATTTCCTGCAACTAGTAATCAATAGAAACATAACCGAACAGCTTTAAATAAAGAATAATAGAGGTATAATTTATTTATAATAGGTAATATAGTTCAAAATATTTAATTATCTATGGGTCCTCCTTTATTTTGAATAACCTTTTCAACCCTTTTTGGCATTGACTTGATTAGGTTCTGGCAAATCTCATCTCCAAGCATTGAATTCCATTTGGATATGAAATTCACAATCAAATCCTCTTTGTTGCTCAACTGCTTTCTCGAGAGCCTGTACTTTATAATGCTCCATAAGTTTTCTATGGGGTTGAGGTCAGGAGATTGGGGCGACCATGTCATAACACTCACCTGCTTCTCATCAACGTATTTGTTCATCAATTTTGATTTGTGACAGGGAGCATTATCCTGCATAAAAATGAGCTTGGTGAGTTTGATTTGCACCCTTTCAGCAGAAGGGAGCAGACAAGACTCTAAAATTCTCGTACTGCTTGCTCCTGAGGGTCTTTTCAATAGGTTTTAAGAAACCAGTCCCATGAAAAGAAAAGCATCCCCAGAACATTATACTGAACGGATGCTTGACAGTACTTAGTGCTGAATTCAAAGAGCTTTCAAAGCTTCTTCTTCGGATTTTAGATTGCTTATCCTTTGAATTTAGCTCAACTTTCGTTTCATCGGAGAAGAGAACATTTAGTAAAAAAAATCAGGTGAGTCACTTTTATTGAACAGCACTATATATATATATATATATATATATACGAGGGTCATTCAATAAATAAGGTAAATTTTTTGGTATAAGGACTTCTAATACAGATAGAAGCTTACTTTTTTTTATTTTTAAATGTAGTCTCCCAGCACTGTCACACACTTTTCCCATCTGTGCACAAGTTTCCGTATTCCCTCAGCGTAAAAATCTTTGGACTGATGTCTCAGGCAGTCGCTCACAACACTTTTGACTTCGTCACTTTTAAACTTTGTGCCTCTCGTAAACGCTTTCAAGGGACCAAACAGGTGAAATTCTGAAGGGGCAAGTAAGGGCTGTAAGGGGGATGGGGGAGCAGTTCCCAGCCCAGCTCTTTGATGGTCTGCACTGTTTGGGCTGCTGTGCTGTTTGTGCTCTGCAGTAAGCATCTTTGGCACTCACCGGCAGCTGACCTTGTGTGCTGTCCCAACAGATAAGCTCAAAGTCCTTGCAATGTCATCCACTGTCTCCCTTCTCTCAGACTGAATGAGGTCATTGACTGATTTGATCACTTCAGGAGACCTCACTTCTGTAGACCTCCCAGGCCTGTCTTCATCCTCAACACTGCTCCGTCCTTCTTTAAACAATTTAGCCCACTTGTAGACATTTTTTTGGCTGAAACATGTGGCACCATACACAGTTGACATTCTCCTATGAATTTCAACTGGTTTGCACCCTTCAGCAACCAACAACTTGATAACTGACCACTGTTCAATCCTGGAGCATGCTTCTTGGTCGGCCATCTTTGTTAATCACCAAAACTCTGAAATTTTTTTTTTAATCTACAAAAGAAATTAAATCCATGTGAAAAAGAAGTAAAACAAAAAAAAAATTAAAAAAAGTAAGCTTCTATCTGTATTAGAAGTCCTTATACTGAAAAATTCACTTTATTTATTGAATGACCCTCGTATATATATATATATATATATATATATATTCTACAAAAAGGTGTATTTATGCTGCAAATATTCATCCAAATGAGTTTTGTTAAATTCAATTGACAAGGTCTGTTTATTTTAAATTTTCTATAATTTTTTCCCATTTTCTGAATGGTATGTTTTATCTTGGGATTGAAACAAGAACTTTATTGTTTATTCACAATTTCAATTTCTATATGCAGCATGTGGCAGAAATACGTCCCACTTAATGTTAAGTCAATAGTGAAAATGGTGTCGTCATTTAGCTGATGTCGTCATATTATGTTGTGTATATTTCTGATGCTCTCTGTACATTTCATTTAGAAATTAGAAAAAAGTAATAAAAGATTAAATAATAGAATTTGTCAGTTGAATTTAACAAAAGTTGTTTGAAAATAATTCTTTGTTACATTTATGTTGGATAAAATAATGTTGAGAAATTCTTCACATAAAAAATTTATTTTCAAATAAGTAGTGAGATGTCTGTGATTAATTTGAAGGGGAAACAAAAGGGAATTTTATTTGCTATTTAGTACACTTTTGTTTTTTTAATTTTCTTTTAGCAGCCAATGTCAGAAAAAGTAAAGCAACCAAAATATGTTTATCTATTTAAAGAAGATGAAATTTTTTAGTCAAGTCGAAAAGGATAAAAATGCAGAAGATTTTTTATTAGGAATTTAATTATTTTTTGAAAGTTCTTGAAAATGAATATTTAGGAATTTTTCTCAAGTTTATATATTTTAAAATTTCTAATCCCCTTAATTTTTTTGATATATTAAAATATATGAATTTTTATTCTGCTTATAAATTGCAAAACCTCACAAGTTCCATGAATTGAATCTAATAATATTGGATTTCTTATTATTAATTCTTATTAGTAATTCTTATTAGTAATATATAGCATTGTATGATTGCATTTATGTTGGTCATTGAATGAAATGAAAGAAGCTTTTTTTTCTTTTTTTTTTTGGCTTTGGATTTATAACCGTGATTATTTTTGTTGAGAAAAAGTATTCAGCACTTGTAGGTCATATCCTCATTTGCTGTAACTTGATTCCTTCACCGATAATCTTTTTCCTCTGTGTGTGTGATGTCGGCCATTTCAAGTTTTATTTTGATCAAACTTGATTTTTCTTTCCTGACTTCTCTATATAAAAAAAAACTAACAATTCATTGTTTTTCTGATACATTCTTGCTATGGTTTATTAATTTTTTCGATTTATTATTTTCTAGGTTTTGTTTTTGTTATGCAATGTAATAAATTATAAAAAGTATAAAAAGACATCAATACGACATTGTTATCTCGCTGAATTCTGTTTTTTTTTTTTTTTTTTTTAAATAAGTGTTTGAATATTCACTGATATTTTTAACACATAGACCCAGATTTATCAGTGAATTATATTAATGGACTGGCTTTGATCATTAGATCATCCATGATAAATTTACGTCCAGATTCTTCCAACATTACACCGTTATTGGCAAATCTTCTATTATCACAATGCGGAATATTTAATAATAAAAGTTATAAAAACAAAAGGAAATCAAATTAAATTGGCTACACTACATGCTCAGGTGTATGTGTATATATCAATATCGAAGGAAAAAAAGGTATAAAAAAAAAGAAAGAGCTGAGAACATGAACGCCTGTTGAAAACAATTGTTCAGCATGCAGGTCCAAAGCCCAAAGAAAAAAAAACCAATACAAGTACTAAATAAAGTGCTCAATACAGGTCTAGGTCTGCTCTCTCTCTCTCTTATATATATATATATATATATATATATATATATATATTTCGGCAGCAATTTTTCATTAATGCATGTTTCATTAAATAATATAGACAAGTTTTGTCTATTTAAAGTAAGATCCTTTCATATTGTCTGATAAGCTTAATCACATTATCGTTGAAAGATGAAAAGAAAACACCATAAAACAGTTGAAACCTAACCTGAACAAAATAAACTATGAAATCTCCACAAATATTCTTAAATTCCTATAATCTATAGCAGAAGCCATTGGTTTATACCAATGGCTTCCCATACTTAATACTTCTCATTTTCACTCTCGCGTGGTCATGTGTGACGTCACAAGCTGCGACACGATTTTCGCTTCCTTGTCTCGTAAATATGAGTTTGTCGTTACTTTGAGCTCATTCAAGCAGAAAGGGTGGGCTATTATTGTAGTTTCGTCTGTGTGTTGTTTGATTTATTGAAATTGTCATCTTTGATATCGGCTTATGTAAGCCGAAAGCTTAGATTGGATTTAAACATGTATCAGTATGGCGTTTTCCTTTCGTCTTTCAATGATAATGTGATTAAGCTTATCAGACAATATGAAAGGAATTTACTTAAAATAGACAAAACTTGTCTATATTATTTAATGAAACATGCATCATATATATATATATATATATATATATATATATATATATATATTATGTATATGTATGTATGTAAAATGAAGAAAATGTAAATTTAAAATTTTGACATTTCAACATCTTTAACGTTTCTTGTTGGTACATTATTATAACCAATTCTTGGCCTTTTATATACCTTCCCTCCCACACACAAAACTCTGACAAAAACATTACTTTAGTTTCTAGAGGAAAAATGTGGTACACATAATTTTTTCTACTTTATCATTCATTCATCTAACATTGATGGTTGTAGTTGTATACCTTGTGCAGTGTGTGTGTGTGTGTGTGTGTGTATGTATGTATGTATGTATGTATGCATGTATGCATGCATGCATGCATATATATATATATATATATATATGAGGAAAAATATGAAAAAACAAAATCCGAATATGCAAGTTTACTGTTTTAATGTTTCAATGTCGACGTCAGACGTTTCGGTCTAGTAGACCTTCTTCAGGACATAGTTATTAAAACATAATTAAACGATATTCAAGTCAACATGAAAAGACGATAGACATAAGAATAATCAAAACAAAATGACTGAATTTTAAGATCAGCGTTCCGTTTTGCAATGCGATCACATCGGCGTCACGTGGGTGATGTTGTGAAAACGTATTCCTAACATAGTTTATTATAAAAGAAAGAATTTTACTTGAAACTAAAGTTTATAAGTACGTTTGTCCAGCATTAATCTTGCCAGAAAAGGGGAAATATTGAAGAAGCCGGGTCAATATGTCAATATGAATCCTATCACAAAGCCGACTGCATCAATGCCAGGACTTGATGGAAGCTAAATTGACTTGTCAGAAAATACACAGGAATCTCTCTTGCACCAATTCAGCATCAAATTGGCAGTGTATGTGAGAGTTCCATATGTGGCTGGCAACCTGGGCAACACATCTCTCTCCAACATTTACTGGTAAACTCTATTTACTTTCATTCCTTCTTCAATGAAAAACCAGGGTCGATTTTTTTTTTTAAACCATCAAAAGCAGCAGCAGGCCAAACCATGACACCAGTTGGTTTCTGTTGCTTGAAATGTATTCTGACACCTTTTGGGAATGTTTCTTGATGAAGTGGTACAAACCCGATCATTTTGGTAGTTGACTACAGCCTCAACAGTGAAAAACTTCTTGTCTGATCAAATGAAGTTTTTTCTCTGCAGCAAGTTTCTTCTCCTTGAACATTATCTTCCCTCGACCAAGTTGTTTTTTGTATGAGAACAACTCTTACCCTTGAACTTTGTATGGTTTTAACCCTAAGTCCTCCATCACAATCAATATTAGCAACCTTTCTGGAATATCTAGCTCTTTTGTCATCTTTCTCATGCTTCCCCGTGGATTTCATTTTACTCTCTTCATAATGGTTTCAATGATTGGATCTGTTGCAATTGTTTGCTCCTCTTTAAACTTTTTCAACATATTGATTACATTTTGTTTTGGCTGCAATACTTAAACTGTAAACAATAGAACAGAAGAATGTAAAGAAACCTTATACAAAATTTGAAACTAATTTTATGAAGAGGCATGTTTCAATTTGTTTAAATAATTGATACGTTTTTATGTTTAAATAGTACGTATCTATTTATGCGACACTAACCTCTTTAGTATGGGTGAATGACCCAAAATTTCAAAAGCTGGTTTTCAAGTTGATCATGCACACCTTGGAAGATTGATACAACAAATACAACTCATTACTAACTCAATACTAAACTGATATAACTCAATACTAACCGATGCCACTCAATATTAATAGGCATTATCGGTTTATACATTTCTATCCTTCATGCAAAACAAAAAAAAAAAATCAACTGATTTTTATATGTTTTTGAAAACATGTAAAACTTTTCCAAATGTCAGTAACTCAGTAACTTTCTTTTCTATTTTTAGATTTTTTTTCATTACCCATATTTTCACATATATTATGGAAAAAAAGAAAAAATAGTTTTCTGAAGCCTTAAAATAATATTAGTCTAATTTGTATAATAATTCTAGACTGCAGTTTTTATAATAAATCTAATAACTTTAATGTTGAAACTACTTAAAAAATTAACTTTAGCTTTGTTTTGATGGTGAAATTAGTAGTTTAAAATTTGACAAATTTTTCAAAGCATATTCGAGCTATTGAGGTTTATGTGATTTGTATAATAACTTCAGAGAGAATGATATATATATATATATACATATATATATATATATATTTTAAACATGTTGTGTTGAATGTCAAAGACAACATAGTCCTGCATATTTTCTCTTGAATTTTGTCATATTTTCTAATGAGACTTTTTATTTGAAAATTATATCGAAATAAATATTGTCCGTACGATAACCAAGTACTTTCGAACATCATTGTTCATCTTCAGGGTCAAAATTTTTAGTCAAAATTTTTTAAAAACATTTGCCAATTGTCGTGTAGCGGAATCATGTTGCTACATTTTTTACAAACTAAATAAACGTTACAAAATCCTTTTAATTTCAAAAGACGCGATGATGTTATCACGTGCATGGCGAAGATTTTTAATCATGTGACAGCATGAAAAATTACACATACATATATATATATATATTGGAAGATCAAGAGGTTTTGCACCTATAAATATAAATATATTCTGAAAATCTGGCGCAAATCTGTTGGTTAATATTAAATTTGTTGTGGAAACCTTGATGTGCAGAATTAAATCCCATATGTTGATGTGTAGAGCAGTGTCCATTTGTTGACATTTCACTGAGATTAAATGTTGACATAAATGAAAAGATATATTCACATAAACATCCTCATCTTTGTTATGATGACAATGATTTGTCCTGCAGGATCTCTAGCTGTCATGAGGGGTATACTGCATCTTCAGTTTTCTATTCAATCCCATCTCTGAAGTAACCAAACTGGTGCTGCAAATTTAAGATTACCATATGAGATACATTTGAGGAAGGTTCAGAAGCAGACCAGCAAAAATGATCCAAACAATAAAGGTAAAGATACCGGTTCAAATAATTCTTCAAATATGTTGTACTTTAGAAAAACAAAAACAGATATATGATACTTGGAAAATATTTATTCTAAAACAGTTATTATTGTGTGGTGTCATGGTTAAAGAACTTTGGATATAAACCATTGTTAGTAAGTCAGAAACTCCAAATTTGAGGACTTCAGCCAGATCTTAAAAATATCTATTCATTTAAAATATTTTTTTTCAAAAGTCAGCTAACTGAAAATTTATTAGTTCATTCTATAACTGCCTGTTAGATAACAAAAGTTATTTGAAAATTTTTTTTTTTTTACATTATAAATTAATTAAATATTGTTATGGTTTGAAGATAAAATAATTTTAATCATGTTAAATTGAATTCTCATCTTGTTCAGCTGATGGGTACTTTCCCTAACTAATTTTGGCTCTATCAATAAATAAGTAAATAAATTAAGTAAATTTAGCAAACTACAAACAAACATAAGTAAAAATAATAATAGCAATGAACAAGAAATAATAAAATAATAATAAATAGTCATTAATAAAATAGCCACAAAACTGCATTTGGATCTACAATTATTTCCACTCTTAGAATGGATATGAAACGTAACTGTTACCACTCACCCAATAACCTTTAGAATACAATAGATCTACCAATAATGTACCACTTACCAGCATATCTAGTCAAGCCAAAACACTTATGGCCCAATGATTATGTTTAAGCATGAAACAGATTGTCACCACTGGATGTTGGCATCGATGTCTAATTATATATATATATATATATATATATAAAGCATAATATATTTTTAAAAAATCCACATTACAACTAAAAACGTTTGCAGTTTCTCTCTTCTTTTTATTATACACACTTTTCTTTCGTTGGAACAACTATAACCTCTTCCCTTATATCGATGTCGGGCTCTCAGTTTCTAGGAACTGATCTGCTTGACCCTCATATGTCGAATTCGACGGGAGAGTCGATGATATATTTAATAATTTTATATTTTATCTTTCTTTCTATTTTTTTGTATCCTGTTTTCTTATATTATTATCCCCCCCCCCCCGAAACTCAATAATTGTATTTACTATTTTATTTTTTTTATTTCTTTATATTCTTCTATTTTTTTCTGAATAGGTGTAGATATGTTCACACTCCTCTTTGATCTTTTGAACCAGAATAGAGGTTTATCTTGTTGCCTGTTTAGGATTGGGATTACAGTCCATTCTAAAGTCTTTTCATTCCCTTTTACAACCAGTAGCCACTTCTGTTGTTGTGGCATTATTGCCTTGCTTGGGGTGAATTAAAAAGAAAAGATGACGAATAGTGAAAATTTCTGGGCTGAGATAAGAAATCCCCCCAAATGTTAAGCTACTGGGTTAGATTTTGGCAAGTACGATAAATTTTTAGCATCTTCTTTTATATATAGTGAAAAAAAAAATGTTTATCTTTAAGAAATACATTTCAATCTTCAGACATAAAATTCTTTTTTTAAAGATGCTCAGATTCAACATAGGATTCCCAATGTTCCAATGTTTCATAATGTAGTCTTAGGAAAAAAAAATTCATTTGACATGTTTTGTCTTTTAGGATTCCATTGAACTAATATTTACATTGGTGTTATTACACATACCTGAAATTTCTTTTCCACTTTTGTTTATAGATTTTCCTATGATGGTTGTGATATATACAAAACTATTTATGTATCATTTTCCTATAACGGTCTGAATGATATTTTTTTATTTTTTTTTTTATTGATGTTTAAGTTTTTCTTTTTTTAAAAATAAATATTCATTCTTTTTTACTTAAAAAGTAACTGGCAAAATATTAATATTTTTTATTTTTACATTGAACTCTTTTTTGTCACCAATTAAATATTTCTGCTCATATGAATGTTATACATTTTGATTTGCATGTTTGACAATGTTTACATACAGCATATTAAATCATTGTTTTATAGAAGTCTGATTTATTTAAGTGAGATTTTAATGCCTTATGTATCAAATGTCTAATATGATAATGGTGAAATGTAGGTTGAGATTTACATCTTTTTTATAAAACAGTTTTTCATGAAATTAGATTTCTCAACTTCACTGTTATCAGTTGTGAATGCAGAACATGAAGTGGTAAAGTCAATCGCAGTTAATATTTTTTAAAATGGAATCTTAGCTATGCATACTATTGTATTATGCGTACTTGGTTCAAATGCAGATAAGGACTAATATACAGGGTGTCCATAAAGTTTGTGTACACTTTAAAAAAATTTATAACTTTATTTGTATTTGCGATAGAAATAATTTGTAAAAAAGATTAGAAAGAAGTAAATCTATATTTTTTAAGGTTTTATTGAAATTTTATTTAAGTTTCCACATGTCCTCCATCATTAGCAATACAAAGGGTAATACGATTTTTCAGTTCACGGAAAACATTTGCCAACTGATTTACAGTAATGCCTGAAATCACATTAGTTATTTTAGCTATACTTAAAACTAGGTACATTAAACTTTATAACATTTTTTATAGATTATTTCTATGGCAAATACAAATAAAGTTATAAATTTTTTTAAAGTGCACACAAACCTTCTGGACACCTGTACACCCATCCTATTATAATTGTGCTTGTTTCTTTCTTTCTTAGTTTGCACATCCATTAAGCTCTGCCGATACCTAATAAATAACGGACTATTCCATTTTGATTGTGCGGAAAGAGAGAAAAGACACTACTTGGTTTCAGTGAAAAACTGAATGAATGAAAGGAAGATATAAGTGGAGAGAGAGAAAATCAGATTAAGCTGATAAGACTAGATCTTTGATCTTAGCTGAGAAGTGATAACAATTGATAAAAGAGCCATTTTCCAGATGTACAGTATTGATCAATGGAAACTGAGTAATGCAATCGCCAAAAATCCAGTTACCATAAATAAATAATTATTTTTGATAAGAATTATTTAAGAGAAATGTTCATAAGAGATTTAGCTAGTTTTGAATTTTTCCAATTCTTTTATTTATCCCAACAGAATTTTCTGTGTCAGTTGATATTTAATTTGAAAGTTTTGATGCATTTGCTTAATAAATCCTTCATGTTATATCATTAGTTATATAAATGGTTAGATATGAATAAATGAACAAGATGGACAAATCTAGGTTCCAGATACTTAAGGGTTACAAAGCAAATCCTTCTGTTTTTCTTATTTACACATGAAATAAAATTTTATAAATTTTAAGAAGGGAGGAAAAAAATAATTCATCAATGTCCAAAAGTTAATCTCAATCAACTTTTATGTGTTTTTTTATGACTTAAATTTGTGATATAAATATGTAACGCTTTAGGCATTTTTAACTCCTGAGGGGTGGGGGGAAATTCCTTCTTCAGATATTCTAGCATTAACCAATCTCTTCAAGAAATAAAATTTTAGTAAAAAGAAAACCATAATTATCAACTTTTAAAAAATTCAATAAATAATAGAGCTTTTTTTTTGTTCTTTCTTTTTTTTTTTTGCCCTTGTCACTTGCAGGTGCTGCTGCGTCATTTGGAATTGGTTTTGTCACAGTGGATTGGAGCAAATATGGAGAATTGCTGCTCTTCTTTGTCAACATGGTCATTGGAGGATTGATGGTGTGGATGAGTTTTACAGATAGCATTTGGGTGGCTTATGTGGCTTATTTAATTATCCGAATTATATTCCAGACCGTTCTTACCATTGCAACGTAAGAATATATATTTTTGTTTTTTTATAGATTTCTCAAATTTTCTTTCTACATCACTTCACCTTCATTAGAAACATTTATCCAAATTGAATCCAGTTGTAGAAATCGGTGGCTAAAACAAAATTTTACCAAAAAAAAAAAAAATTAACTGCAGTTATGTTTCTAACCATGCTACGGTGAGAGAAAGAGAGAATTTGTTATTCATGTATAATCTTAATACAAGTTATTATGTATGTAAAATATATATATATATATATATATATATATATATATATATATATATATATATATATAGTTCCATAAAAACATGATATATCTAAGGTTTAAAATGAATTTTTAAAAATGAAAAAATCTTACTTGAAGCTTTTATTTTAGTTTTAATGTCAAGCTAATAGATTAAATGTAATATTTTCAATAAGCAAAATTTATTTCAAAAACTAATTTAAATTGACTGAAAGGAATTTTTACTTTTATGTTTTGCTAAAATTGCTAACTAGCCCCCCTTTTTTTAGTCATCTTTCATTGTGATGTAATTCTCTTTATTAAAAATTCATCCAAAAATATACTATATTTTTCTGAAACTTATTACTGGAGAGGGGATATACACATATATACACGCATACTGACCAAAACACGAAAATGGAAATAGATCTAAGAACACACAGGGGTCATTAAAAGATAAGAATGCCAATAACTTCTCCATTTCTCGGACTGATCTTAATTGTTTTATAACCCTTCATGCAGAACTTTTCACTGCTAGTTCAAGAAAGACATTTGGGTCACTAACACTGAAAAAGAGAATGTCTCATATCGAGAATATTTTACATCGAAAAACATAAAGGGAAAAATTTAATTATTTTTAATAATGTGTTGAAATCTCCACCTTTTGCCTGATGACGGTCGCAAGACCGGAAACTTGTGTAGCAAAATTATGGAAAATAAAGCATAATATTTTTAAGAAAAAATCCACATTACAACCAAAAACGTTTGTGGTTTCTCTCTTTTTTAATATATATATTATAAATAAATGACAATAAGAAAACAGTAATTGCTGACGTGTTTTGTCCAATGTGGACTTTTTCAAAGCAAAAAACGAAATGAATTTAATTAAACAAAGAAAATTAATTAAAACCAAAAAACAGAATGTTCTTAGCAACTGGAATGTAGGAAATGCTATTTTCATATTGTTAACTGAAAATAATGACAGTTAATATCACGCGTGGAGAATATTTCATTAATCTGTGTTGATGGATTTGACCATTTTCTTTTGATTTTAAGATGTTTTTGTGTACATTTGTTTGTGAGAGCAGTAATTTTGTTAGAAAAGGTGAAATAGGGAAAAAGCCTGGGCGTAGATTAATATTTGGGTATTGTTCTATGGCGGCACTCTCTAGAATTTTCCTTCTGAGTGAGTTATTTTCTTTTTTTATAAGTATAGAATTTTTAAAATCACAATTATGGTTGAATTTATTCCTATGTATTACTAAGGCATTATTTAAGTTGTTTATTCTAAGGTCTCTTTTGTGTTCATTGATATGTTTTTTTATGTTTCTCCAATATATTGGGAGGAACAGTTTTGGCAATTTATTATATAAATGCCTGCTTCAGAAATGTTATTGCTATTGTTGTTTGAAGATCTTATATCTATAATTGTTTTCGAGGTGTTTGTGACTATTTTAAGATTAATTTCTAAAAGTTAACTTTGAGAAATTTTCATATATATATAATATATATATTGCACATTGAACACTATTTTATTAGCACCAGCACTCAATGTAAAATAACAGTGCTATAATTTATATATTAATAATATGTATACATTTTTCCCTCAATGAAAAGGAAAGGAAAAAATGTATATTTAAGGCAAATTTTATTAAAGACAATAGATATTTTATATTGATTAATTTTATTGATTGACTTTTCCAAATTATGAATAATTCTTCTCCATTAAAGAAATTCTGTCAGAAATTGTTCAAAGTTCATTTTGGACGAAATATGATCCAAGCTTTTGTCGTAAGTCATCATCAGAGTAGGTAGTCAAATGTTGAGTTTTCTAGAACAAGTCAGTGTAGTGATATGAGTAAAAAGTATTATATGATGTAAGGCGATGTGTGTGTTTATTTATATTTATTTTATACACATTTGATGATGCAGGCTCTTAAATTATAAATTTGCTTTTATTTATAGATGGTTGTTTTCATTGAATGAGTACTGCTTCGAGGATCATGTTTGTTTTTACTGTTGGACAATTTCTGACTTAATTTCCTTATCTGAGATGAAATATTCATAATTTGGAAAAGTCGGTCAGTTAAATTAATTGACCCAAAATATTTGTTGCCTTTTATAACATTTGCCTTAAAAACAGTTGCTATCTAAACACACACACACACACATGCACAAAATGTGTGTGTGTGTGTGTGTGTGAGGGCTATGGTGATAACTACATCCATAGCAAGGCCTCTGAACAGGAGATTTGATATGAAGTATTGATCTAAAAAAATTGACTACTGTGTGGAAGTCTCACATTGCTGGTCGAATGACTAAGCAATATATGAAAATAGTCCTGTGATAGATTAGTAATACTAAACCAGTGAGACTAGCTTCTGCTTGTGCCTTTCATTTTGTGCTGACAGCTTATACTGCTACTTGTGCTGCCCAAACAAATCTGATACATTGAGAAATTGTAAAATGCATTCATTATAGTGGGTAGGTTGATGGTTATCAGCATTGTGGAAATATTGGGCTGTGTTGAAATTCTGAACTAGTCTATAACATTAATTTTACACGCGTAATTTTGGGAAAGGCATGTATCCATACCCCCCTCCCACCAACTATGATTTAAATAGCAGAAAAGATTGGGCTCTCTAGCCTTGGTTACCAGTCAGTCTAGGAGAAAGATTACTCTGAATTCAAAAGTATGGAAAAGGTAACAGGGAAAGCATTCCACTATCTTTCCCAAGAAAATATGGCAGCTGAGAGATAATAAATAAAAAGAAACCATGGGGAACCATGATTGCTTATGTTTTGAAGAGTCATGGCATTTAAAAAAAAAAACAAAGATGAAAATATCTCATTGTCTGACTTAGGGTGTTCAGTCTACCATTGAGTATGGTGTAGGGTCAATATCCAGTTAAGGAAAAGATAAAAAGCCTTTCTGAGCTTTTAGTCGAAATAGCTATGATTACTTTCTCTAATAATTTCTAATGCAATTCTGAAACAATCTGAAGAACAATCATTATATAAATCCAATATAAACAATGAATAGGAAACCTGATATCCATTCGGGGGTTCAAATCTTTTGATTTGAAACTTTTTATTTGCTGTGCCATGATCTAAACTTGGGATGTGATTTAATAATGAATACAAAGTGAGTTACCTTTGTTATTTGCCTGGTGTAAGCAATAGCATTTGATAAGGCTGATTGATCGATTCATTTTCTATGCCTCATCAACATTATGCAGAGTATTTAAATAGTTTTAGATTATAAGAATTATTATTATTACTATTATTATTATTTTTTTGATAATGCTTTTACTGATATAAGTCTTGATAATTAACCCATAGCTGGGGGAGAAAGGTGGATTCATATTTTTCCCAGGTGTATTTGCATATAAGGAAATATAATGGACCCAACAGGAATTGGAACTTAGCTCTCCGATTAACAATTCTCAGTCATTATCCATTACACAAATTACACACCCACACTTACAGCACCTGGTATTCTGCAGTGGTCACATATCTAGGGGTGTTGATGAGGCTCAACATGATGTAGCTTTAAGCCCATTCCATTACAGAACTGTGGTGATTAGATGACAGTCTGGATTAATTAAGGCAGGTAAAGTTTTACCTCATTTAATATTGTTATCACTAGTAATATATAACATTACACAGTGCTGTTTGATAAAAGTGACTCACCTGATTTTTTTTACTAAATTTTCTCATCTCTGGTAAAATGAAAGTTGAGCAAAATTCAAAGGATAAACGATCTAAAATCCGAAGAAGAAGCTTTGAAAGCTCTTTGAATTTAGCAGTAAGTACTGTCAAGTATCCGTTCAGTATAATGTTCTGGGGATGCTTTTCTTTTCATGGAACTGGTTTTTTATAACCTATTGAAAAGACCCTCAGGAGTGAGCAGTATGAGAGAATTTTAGTCTTGTCTGCCCCCTTCTGCTGAAAGGGTGCAAATCGACCCCACCAAGCTCATTTTTATGCAGGATAATGCTCCCTGTCACAAATCAAAATTGATGAAGGAATACCTTGATGAGAAGCAGGTGACTGTTATGACATGGCCGTCCCAATCTCCTGACCTCAACCCCATAGAAAACTTATGGAGCATTATAAAGTACAGGCTCTCGTGAAAGCAGTTGAGCAACAAAGAGGATTTGATTGTGAATTTCATATCCGAATGGAATTCAATGCTTGGAGATGAGATTTGCCAGAACCTAATCAAGTCAATGCCAAAAAGGGTTGAAAAGGTTATTCAAAATAAAGGAGGACCCATAGATTATTAAATATTTTGAACTATATTACCTATTATAAATAAATTATACCTCTATTATTCTTTATTTAAAGCTGTTCGGCTATGTTTCTATTGATTACTAGTTGCAGGAAATAAGTGAGTCACTTTTTTTGCACAGAGTTTTTCCCTAAATCTCATTTATATCCAAAATTATAATTATCAATAGAATACCTTAGGGTGATTAAACTTTTTTTACTAGGTGGTCAGGAAGGGGTCTTTATATTAGTAAGATTAAAAATTAGTTTGACCCCCAAAAACAATAGGCGAAAAAATTTTTAAGTAAAAAATCAGGTGAGTCATTTTTATCGAACAGCACTGTATATAATGATTTGTTATTGACATTGGCAAAATTAACGAATAATTTTAAAGTGTACCATTTTGCATTGTAGTTATCAAGTTGCTGTTCATCTGAGTAGTCGATGTTATGGTTTGGTTTTTGGTCTCAATACCTTTCTGGCTTTGATTCTTGAGACAATTATGACTGTGATTGTTGTCGATAAACACGGACTTAATCTTGATGTTAGAACACAGGTGAGTATTTTGATTTCAACTCGTTAACTTTGTTGCATGAAACGTTTTTCTCAGCTGAAAATTGTCTTTCATTTAAGACATTTGGATTGTTGGTATTGCATCAGCATTTCTTCCCATCAGCACACTCTTTTACTCTTTTACTCAGACAACTGGAATCTGGACACTTCTGGGTAACTCCATCTTTCTTTTATCATTGACATCCTATTGTTTTTCTTTTCTTTTTGCGTGGTTGTTATGTTACTTTGAACTGCTCGGGTAATCTAGTGACATGAGTCAACATATTTACTGATAAATATCTATCCCAGTTTATTGGGTCTGCTGCCATGTACCCAAGGATAGACGGGTACAAGAGGAGAGCAACAACACTCAGAAAACAGTCTGCCTGCCTTATGTGAAGGGGTTATCAGAGAAAATACAAAGGATCTGTGGTCAATACAACATCAGGACAACCTTTAAAAGCTTGATGACACTTCGCAGATATCTCTCCCGAGTAAGACCTCCCATCCAGAGGAGAACATGACAAAAGACTGTGTGTACGCCATCCCGTGCAGCTGCGGAAAGAAATATAAAAGGGAGACAGGCCGCCTCCTTAAGGTAAGGCTTCAAGAACACCAGAAAGCTGTAACACGAGGGCAAGTGGAAAAATCAGGCGTGGCTGACCACATATGGTGAGAGAAGGGAGATCATCACCCTCTGTGGGATCAGGTTGAGATCATAGACAAGGAACATCATTGGAAAATTCGTAAACTTAAGGAATCAGCACATATGCTAAGCCACAAAAATCTCCTGAGTCGAGCAAGCATAATTATAATAATAAGTAATAAGGAGTGCCAGAGAAAAGCGATAACAACAAAAATTGCAATATGAGCAGTGGTAAAAACAGTTGCTGAAGCCATTAGGTTTATAATACCCAGAAATTCATACACAGGCAAGGACACATGGCACAGTGGATAAAGGCGTTAGTTAGATCCAGTGACATTACCCAAGGAGTGTGAGTTCAATACTTGGTTAAGGCGGTGGAGAACTTGGTGAGGGGAATTAACAGGAGATAACTGATAACTGACATCCATTAAACATGGCACGTGGAACTAGAACAGTCTACCCCAGTTCAGTTTGACATTCCAACCACCTGAAGGATGGAGCGTACAATGGCCGAAATGTTGTAATAAATATGGTGACAAAGATGAGGACAAATAGTGTAGTATTTATTTGAGGCTTTTTTTTTTCAAATAAAAAGAAGTCTTTTAAAAATGTGTTATCAAATAACATAATTCTTAAATTGTAATATTTTTAAAGGGAAATAAATTCTGACTGACTTCATTTTTGTTAGCATCAACCTCATGCCTATTACTTTATACGATGAGATTGCTTGCCAGACAGAAAAATTTCTCTGAAGGCAACCTTGGTACCTTATGATAGAATATTAGATGAGAGAATTGAACTCTGTTAAGTTTAATAAATTCCTTGATAAATTTTCAAGTCTTTCACAGTTTACAACATTTGTTTTTCTTTATCTTTCAGTTTGTTGTCTATGGAGGATACTTTGGATGTCTGG
The DNA here is from genome assembly GCA_964036315.1 of Acanthosepion esculentum. Classification (NCBI taxonomy): domain Eukaryota; kingdom Metazoa; phylum Mollusca; class Cephalopoda; order Sepiida; family Sepiidae; genus Acanthosepion; species Acanthosepion esculentum. Next base: position 124,476,175 of record OZ038488.1, on the reverse strand, counting down.
CTTTACCGTTTCTAATGAAATTCATTTACAATCGTTGCTTTTGCAAGAAAAATCAAATGGAAGTTTCTGAAGTCTGCTGATGGCAGTCTTGAAATATCTTAAATAAAAAAATTGTTAATTTCAATATTGTGCAAACACATTCTTTAATATCCATCCATCTCACTTTGACATTTATCATGATTCTAATTCAATGACCTCCATTATTGAGAAAAGAAAAATATAGAAAAAAGACTAATTAAAATATAAGTGACATTATTTTCTAGACATTTAATTGTTATTTCAATAAACTTACATTTTCAATTTTGTCTTTTGTTGAATTGGCATTTAATATTCAATGTGTTTTGAGTTTAAGAGGATAAAGTCTTCATTTTTTTTATGTGAAAATATTAATTTTGATATGTGAAAACAGTTGCTTGTTTTTGAAGAAGGGGAATTTACTTCAGAAAAACAAAAATAAAACCCTATTTCCCTTTAGGAATAGTTTTCATCTTTTTTCTGCCTAAATGTACATATTGTAAATATTTTTAGTATAAAGTTTGAGCACAAAGCTTGTGAAAGGAATGCTTAACTCTGTACAGAAGGCAAAATCTAATCAGATTTAACATGTCTTCAAGTTAAAAAAAAACAATCTTCAATAGGCTGTGTCACATGGCGAATAAGAAAAAAGGCAGACTAAATCTGCATAATAAAAATAATGATTGTTGTTCCTCTTGAGAAAATTGGGATATAAATATATAGGAATTTTGGAGCTAGATTTAATTTTGAATGAAAAGATGAAAGTATAGCGAAATAGGATGAAGGAATTTTAACCTTGAGGAAAGCCCATCTTCAGGTTTGCATGGATGAATCATTGTGGCCATACAAAACATTAACGATAAATGTCAAAAGACATTGCTTGATGCATTTGCGATTTAGTCTTAAAACTACTTTGATTGTACACCTTTAACAATTGCTTTCATGATCTCAAGAAGACAAAGTGAAGGAAACAATTTTCGCTTACACTGACGACATAATTTTGAATGGAAGGAAGTGAACAGCTTTGGTGGACACTGGTTGTATGCAGACACTGGTTAGCAGGTTTGTGTGTCACTCCTGGAGGTCCAGAGAGGTGAACACGTTGACAGCTGACGTAAAAACCCTGAAAGAGATGGATAGAGAAATGAAAGTATGGCCAGAAGTAGTGACAGCGTCCTCCTGTAATCCAGCTACATGGAGGCGTGGCCACTTTGAGTTCAGGGGTTTTTGTTGTATGTTGCATTATGGTGATCAGGCATCCACCCTAAGCCTGGCACTGGATGCTCCATACTTTCGGCCTTGTGCCACATCTAAGCTACACTTGGAAAATCACTATAATCAAACCCCGTCTGTGGTTGGCTCAGTGGCCACCAGATTCATTAAACAGTGGGCAAATGCAACTTCCTGCAATTGGGTTGAAGAGCTGATTGATGCTCTGTTGAAGACGACAGTACAAGAAACAATTGCCAGAGTGAAACAGAATTATCCTGTGAAAGGAGTATGGTATGTTACCGGCCAGCTAATGGACTTGTGGGTCGACGTAGGATATTGCTGGAAAAAAAACGGAGCAGTAATTGGTTGCGTTCAGACATTGGCTCCCAGCATAACAATTTGGTTGCGCTCTATGCAGTAATAAAAGGCCTCAATCTGGCTATTTAATGCTAAGCAAAAGTGTTCCATCTGAAAACTGACTCCTTGTGCATGTATCATTGGCTTAAGAACAGCTTGGACGGCAAGCAAAAGTGTGAACCAAGGCAGCTGGAGAAATGTTGAAGAGGAGGCTTCAAACATTCTCGCAGCTAATTGAGGAATATCGACATTACTGAGGTCAGCACAGAACAGTCAACAAATTAGCAAGAGTGCCGTGATAAGGCGAACCGCCTACTTTGTAAGATAAGTTAGTCCATATAAACCCAAGACAGCTAGAAGATATTTAATAAAATCTTGTATTGAATGTCAATCAATAGATCCGGCGACAGTGCACTGGAGGAGGGGTAAACAAGATGTCAACATCAATTGGAACCGATTAGGAATGGATATTACTCACTACGGTGGGAGTAACTTCTTAATCTGCATTGACTGTGGACTCTCCCGATTCACTATATGGCAGCCCATTTGTTGCCAGGACACGAGCAGTGTGAGTCGTCAGTTGGAAGCTGTTTTTTGTAAGCGATCTGGGATTGCAAACGAAATATTTGTCGCAGATTACTTCCACAACGCAGAGAATAAATCACTACGTTCAGATTTGAACATCGTGGGCAGAAAGAAGTGCCGAAAACTCGATTCGCCGGTACTATCTCACAAATCCCAATGCACGTAACCAGTCAGAAAAATAACTCACTCTCCGCCAAACCAGGTAGCCAAAATGCCCGAATTTTTCTTCCCGTTTCGAGAACACCGACTGCTTTTATCTGCCGAGCATTTTTTTCCATTCGTCGACAACTGGGAGAGGACGCCCAATTTTTGCATGTCAAAATACTTTTACAGTAACTCCTGCGACGGACTTGTTTTTAATTTACATATTCCGTCTTCAACATGTCATGCGGAATACGTACCCTTTTTTTTTTTTTTTTTTTTTTTTTTAAGTAATTTTCTTTTTCGCCACATTTTCCGTCGTAGGATACACACGACGCGCTGTCGCTTGGTTTGACGAGGTAAATAGCCGTTTTATTCGCTATATTTTTATGATCGGGGTCCGCCGAAGAAAATTCTGACATCAATGCTGCCTTCACTTGCGGGTTCTTCAGAAACTTCCTGAAAGATTGGGGTATGCGGCTCCAGCTATGATGTGCATACATCCCAGTCGAAAATGGAATTATGGGGAGATGCCACTGGACCATAGCGGCCGGGAAGCAGTGAACTAGCACAATGTGACACCCAAAGACAGTGTTTCATCTTCCTGCAGACATCATACATAAATATCAGAATCGGGGTGATTGATGCTGTTCTCCCACCTGAACTGCATGATGGACGCGGGTCTTGTCTGGGCCAACGTCCCGAAGGGTAGATGCACTACAAGATTCAAAGTGGGCCGCGTGATCGGAGTCAGCAGTCGGTGTAAGATGGAGTTCCGAGTTACGTAAAAGACGTGCGTCCCTTCTCAGAGTCAGACTCATCAGGAAATGAGAGCAGCTCTGTGGAAAGTGCGAGGTTGATACAGGTAGGAACAACCTCGCCAGAATCTGATAAAATTTCATCTGCGTACGAATTTACTGCAGATGAACCAGCTTTACCAAGTAGTCCTCCTGTCACCAGTCGTCAGGGGGTTGATACAAGAGCACCTCACAAACGCCTAGACAACCAAGTTGGAGCTATCCCCCTCCTAAAGATTATGCATCAGAAGCAACTTGCGCCCGGTTGGACTTTTTGTGATCATGTGATCATAACCCACTCGGTGCGCTAAGAGGTCATGATGTCTCGCCTGCCCGGTCGGATCTACTATTTGTAAATTAAATAAAGTCCGTGCATTGTTCTAGTGCTTGTATAACTATCGCTAATTTGCATGTGTCATCAAAAACCTTGTTATATAGGCATAAAGTGTCGTTGCCGACATTAGAGTTTGAACACAGATCGCCAGAGAGAAAACATAGGCGATCCCATTTTGAATAAGTAGATCACGTGATAGTGAAGGAAATGTATATATGGGAATCAGCGTAGCGTCTAAACAATTACAATTCCTCGATACTATTCACTATCCTATTTCTCTATTACTATACAGATCACTATTCGGTGGTTACTATTCGAGCGAGTACTGTCAAGTACTATTAGTGCGAGTGTTATTCGAAGGCGTCTGACACTAGTATTGATCAACGGCGTTACTATAATTGTATTTACAATTACAAAGCCTCTACTACAACGAGCATTACGAAAGTGACAACGAGTGTTTGTTGACATCACAAAAAACCTGAATAAAACGTGAGCCACATAGATGAGTTGGGAGAGGATGTACGGATCTTAACCAGTGCTAAAGCGGGGTTCATTGCGAGTCTCAACTACAGAGAGTTTTAGAGGAACATACAGGGGTTGGACAAAATAATTGAAACTTGTTAAATTCAAAGAAAATTTATTTAATATGGAGTTGATCCTCCTTTAGCCCCACATACAGTTTTAATACGTCTAGGAATGGGATCATACAGCTTCCTGACTTCATTCAGAGGAATTTTCAGCCATTCTTTCATTAACACCTGCTCCAGCTCTTTAAGACACGACGGTGGAGGATAGCGGCTCCTAACTTGTCGCTCCAAAATGCACCACAAATGTCCAAAAATATTGATATCTGGAGATTGGGGAGGCCACTCCATGTGTTCTAGCTCACTTTCATGCTCTTCATACCAATTCTTAACCCCTCGAGCGGTATCTATTGGAGCATTATCGTCTTGGAAGATGCAGTCACCATCAGGGGATAAAGTCTGGGTCATTGGATGAACATCATCTCCCAAAATGTTCAGGTAATCTTTGCTGCTGATTCTGCCATGAAAGGCAACTACTGAACCGAGACATTTCCATCATATAGCGGCCCAAACTATCACCGATCCACCACCATGCTTCACTGTTGGAAGAAGGCAGTCAGGGTTGTAAGCTTCTTTGGGCTGCCTCCACACATAAACTCGCCCTGAATTTGGGAAAAGAGAAAAACTGGACTCGTCTGAGAATATGACTTGCTTCCATTGGTCTGCAGACCAAGCATTGTGATATCTGCACCACTTCTGAATGTTGCGAGTGGAGAGAAGAGGTTTCCTCACGGTGGCTCTTTCATGATATCCAGTCTCATGGAGCTCACGACGAACAGTTTTAGTTGAAACTGGACTATTCAGATGATTATTCAACTCAGCAGTCACTTTGGCCGCAGTAGTCCGATGATTTTTCGCCACATTGCGTTTCAATGCACGTCGGTTCCTGTCAGTAAGTTTGCAAGTCCGGCTCGAATTGCTATGCTTGCTGGAGGTTTTACCCTGTTTTTTTTTTTAATTGCGTCATAGTTCTTGATATGGTAGCTTTGAAAAACCAAAGAGTTCAGCAACCTTAGTGATCGAGGCTCTTGCCATGCAACCTCCAACAATTTGCCCATTTTCGAACTCAGAGAGGTCACGCATTTAGCTTAAATTTTACTAAATTCTAAAAATAAATAAGCCAAAGACAGTAAATTAAATAAACGTATTTACAATAGATATAACCTGCAATTATGAAGTTTTAGTTAAAGTTCTTAATACAATAGGTCTTTGAAATATAGGAGTGTAATTTGCACCTGTTTCAATTATTTTGTCCAACCCCTGTATTTGCATAGGTTAGAATTCTTGTTGAAAATAAAATGGAATGGCAAGAATTTAATGGCAGCTATCAGAGCAGTAAGATACAGTGTGGATCTTTCTTAAACTGGACAAAAGCATCGATAGAGGAAATGGGCAGAGAAACAAGAAATATTTTGGTCAGATTGATACATTGCTTCGAAATGTAAACCTCATCAGATTATTTAGACGTTTTGGAGGAAGAGGATTGGCCAGCATAGGATATTTATGTTTTGGTGTGGCGTAGGAATAGAGTAGGAAAGATGGCAGTTCAATGACACATTTATTAATAAATATAAATTTGGTAGGGGAAGATATTCCTGTTGGTGTTCCAGTTTTAGCAAAAGATAATGTCGAAGTTATCTCCTCCTTAAATTCCTAATTGTCACTAGGGCACGCTTTCCCTACACTATAAATACTGGGAAATTTATTGCCTCGTTCTCTTTTTACTTTGCATTTCTCCAACGTCCAGACGTTGTTTCGTAAGGCATTATATCAGGTGTTAGTTAGGGGGCCGTTCGTGATGATTTGATTGACGAGCTCGGTATAACGAAGCAGGAGGCTCGCTCGATATGGCCTTGGGCGCCCGGGTTGAAATGCCTCAATAACAATGAGGTATCACTCATCTGACGATGTATTGGACCCTCTGGGTCGCCAAAAGACTTTGCTTAGCGGGCTTGGAGAAATATCCAAACTGCCGCCGCTGTAGTAGGGAAGTCGAGACCATTGGTCACGCCTTTTTTCATTGCACGGTTGTAGCACCGCTGTGCAAGTATGTTGAAGGCCTCATGGTTCGCATGCTGCCTGGAAAGTTCTTTGTCCTTGAGGCCGCTTCTAGTCGTAGCAATGTGGCCCCGCCGCTGACGAAAGCTGAACATTGTGTTCTTATGCTTGCTAGGTGTTATGAGAGTCGTGATTTGGACGACACATCAGAAGGGATGCTATGGAGGCGAGAGGTTTACCTCTTCCCAACTGATCTTGTACTTTAAGCATCAGCTTAAAGTCAAGATTAGGTCGGAAAGGCGGCGACTCACTTCATCTGAATTCGGCAAAAGGTGGGTGAATCTTGCGCGTTTGTGTCGTGTGAAAGGGGATGACCTGGAGTGGCACTTTGATGCTGGTTAGGCATCAGGGTATTGCATTGCCTGGGTTGAACACGGGCAACCCATCCCAAAATTAGGTTAGCTTAGGTTAAGTTTTGATTTTTTAGTTTTCTAATTCCCGAATATCCTGCTACGAATAACTTTCCACTAACGACTTAGAGTTTCATCTCCAGAGTCAAATGAACATTTCTGTCTAGGTATATCTTCCAACAACTTTTTGTCTGTACAAAACTTTGCACACCAATTTCATACTTGCTGGTCAGGTATGTGACTCCTTGACTATAAAGGACCCAGATTGTTGGAGTTACCTCCTCCTTAGTTCCCTAATTCTTCACCAGGAGTCTCTCTCTCCCGATACTATAAATACTGGGAAACTTCTCGCCTTTTCTCTTCTTTTCCCGTCAGGCCTCGTGCCGCATTCCACCTCGCGTGGAGCTGAGGTAAATCTCTCTTTCTTTTTCATTTCAGCGACAAGATGTGAGCTTTTAGAAGACCAGCGTTTCCCATTTCTGGGAAAACGCTATTAACTTTACAGACATACGTACGTACGAACATTCACTGCAATAAAATTTACCAAAGAACAAAAGAACACGATGTTCCCATATACACATGAATGTTATGTCTAGGTGCCTTGTAATTTGTATAATACATATTTGTTGACATATATATGTCTTGTTTTCTTCTTTCATCTTCGGTTGGACTAATTAAGTCCGCCAATTTCTATGTGGTTGAACCTTATAATATTCTACCAGGAGTTACACACGTGTTTCTAATACAGCACGTAAATACACACAAGGTCCTCTACAAGACTGTTTCGAAAGCCTTATTCTCTTGCTTGAACTTCCATAATATTATTTTAATATCCTCTATTTTTGAAGTTATTGAAGAAAATTATACATTAATCCACTGTGTATGATGACATTACTGTGCAAAAAAAAAGAAAAGCTATTCCAAATTTCTACTTCACTACCGCATTTGATTTCGAGAAGTTCGTCTGATACATTTTCTCATTTCAAATGGTTTCCCCAAAACGGAATTTACTTCTGACTTTGCAGGAAATTCTCTCGAACAGATTTTTTATATTAAAAATCTGAATCTCCGAATTCCAAACATTAATAAAATAAAAATCAAGAAAACATGGTCTTTTAGCATCCCGCTACCACTTTCTTATAAATGTTAAACTTTTTACAATTTTTGTGCAAAAAAGGTGGATCAGAGAGCCTACTCAGCTTAGTAAATATTTTCAGGAAAAATCAGCTTCTAATTGGTCAATAAACACACAAGTGGACGTTACAATCCACCCACGTACAGATATTTTTCCAGCGCGTGACCAAGCCAAGTTTTCCCGCCAATTTGCTGTAAGGCTGTCACGTGATTACATTATCTATAAATAGCAGACACAAGCTTGCTGCTTTCTTTTTTCTTTTTTCTCTTTTCCTCTCTCTTCTGGCTGCATGATATAGTCCCAAGGTTTCTCGTCTCGACCATAGGCGGTCAGACGTTAAAAGCACATCCACGCATGCACGTACGTACGAACTTTTCCAACCTACATTACAAACATACAGAACATTTCCAAACATGCAACAAGAACTTTTCTCTTTGAAATATTCTTCTAAAATTAGAGTTTATTCAGCATTTCTCAGCTTTATAATTAATTCAACTTTTGTGAGTTCAGATAAAAATATTTACAGTCTAAGTAACATAACACCAACAGAACTTTAACTTCTACGCATGTACATCAATATACACAAATAAATACAAATGTTATGTTTTAAAACCATTTTGTTCCTTCTTGTATTTCATGTTTTGTGGCATTTTATGTCAAATATAAATTGTGTGGCCATGTTATTCACGCAGCCGTAAACAGACATCTACAATGATCCATTTTTACCAACATACCAAAACAGTCTCATGCCTGTTAAATAAATAATTTATATTTATAAACATATGTACATGAATTCAAAAGAGTCAAAAAAGAGTGAAAATAGTTTTTGTTGAATTAGTCTTTGGGTCGTTAACGAAGATTCATTGACCGTCTTTTTTGTTGTCAATGGAAATGATTCGTTTGAAATAACCGACACCCGTTTCTTTCAGTACAAGTAGCGGAGGGAAGGAAAAAGCTATGCAGCCACGTTTTCGCTTCTGTTTGGCTTGAAGGAACAGCATCTTTGCTCCTAAAAGTGGAAATCTGTGAGTTTTTATAAGAAATTTTTCTCGAAAGTAGGCTCGAGAAAAATAGGCTTTTAGTTTTTTCTGATTGGTCAAATATTTTTCATGGTAATGTAAATTTCTAACCAATAGACACTTTGGTCTAAAGTAGGTACCTCCAAAAATTCGTATGCCTAAGGTTTAAATGTATTTTTCATAAAGGAAAAATCCTTTTCGAAGCTTTCCAACCGCTTCAATTGAAAGATAAAATATAAAATTTTCTAATCCCAGGAAAAAAAAAATACTGTGGAAATAGAAATTTAAATGATTTTTAGTCGATTCTTTTAAAAAACCAATCGAAAAGGCCATTTTAAATTTTTTTTAGAGAAATTTAGATAAAACTTACTTTTTTCCTTTTTGAAAATCCCGCTAAAATAAGATATACATTTCTGCAATGTTACTTTCGTAAAATTAGCAAATTTAAAGTTAAATTAATATATTCTGAAACAAATAATAATTTGCGAACTGTTTGAAATTCTAGAAAATTTCATATAATTAATTTTCGGGTCAGGGGAAACAGATGTAAATAAATATTTTTACCAAGATTTTCTAAAAATAAAAGTTTCAAAAATAAATTCATTCATTTTTGAATAAGTCCTGAAAGTTTCATTAAAATCAGACAATTATTTGATTTTTTTCAAGAATTTCCAAATTAATGGGTTTCCCAACGGAAACTGCTTCACTAAAATGGCCATCACCACAAGTAGTACAATGTTGACAAAAAAAGAAAAAAGAAAAGAAAGAAAACTAAAACAAAAGACAAAAAAAACGAGATTTTTGACCCAAATTTAGAACGTATTAGAAGGAAAACATTTTTTAAAATAATTAAAAAAATACTTTGTTCGTTCCTCTTAATAATATAAACATTTTGACGATAAAACTTTGTTCTTATTAAGTTTCGGGCCATTTATCATTATATTGATTTTTAGCGAATTATTGGAGGTAGCGAATTTAAACGATGTGTTGTATTGTGGAATCTTTCTGGTGTGTTTGTAAATATTGTCTGTTATTAGAATATAAAGTTTGGATGTGTTTTAATATGGTATGAATGTAGATATGTAATTGTGTTAGAAACAGGCTTTATTTCTGATAACTCTACTTAATATTTAGTAAAATTCGGAAGGTTTTTTTTCTGCAATACCAAATATTGGGAAACAGAAACATTTTCTTCTGTCCATGTTCAATTTCTCTTCTTGTATTTCGTCCAAAAAAAAAAAAAAAAAAAAAGAAAAGAAAAAAAATCATCACTTTTTTTACTTCCATCATCTGAACAATTAATAAATTGATTTGAATGGCAAATTTTTTTTATTTTAAGTGTAGTTTCTGCAAACAGTGGATTTTCTTAAAATTTACTAAGCTTAATTCAGCATGATAGAAGGTTAAATAAAATTGGAAAGACTGTGTTGCTACAGTTTTCTAGTTATAAAAGTTGGCCAACATTTGAGTAAAAATATACATTTCTTTACCTTTAATTCTTAGTGGAAAGCAAATTTAAGTTTCTTATTTTAAAGAAACTTATCTACCGATGTTTATATTGAAAACATTTTGTTGGTGTCAGACAATTTCACAGTTAACAGCATTGAAAATAGAATCTGAAATTTCATATTCAGGAGGAGATAGGTTCGCCTATCGTCCACTTTACACTCCTCCTCGTCTTTTTGAACAGGAGTAGAGTGGAGGTTAGGGGTTAAAATGAACAGTTGATTTACCCACGCCAAGAACATTAAGGAAAGATGATAATGACAAAGAAACACAAATAATTTTAACAAAACAAGGACATTTATTCACGAATTTATACGCTTGAAGTAGTGTCAGTAGCTCGTTTCAGGAAAATAAATAATAATTTTTACAGTCCGTAGTTTTAACGTATTGTCATGAAGAGTAAATGTTCATACAACAGATTAAATGATCTTTAATATTACAAAATGTTTAAGGGGAAAAGGTTCGTTGCCCACTGAAAGGATCTATGGTTCACATACGTTCAAAAGTAAACGAAGAGAGGTTGTAATACTAAAAGCTTTCTTAGCTTGGCGAGAGGAAATTCTTTGAAGTCCTGCGTGCTGGTTAGAGGCCGACAATATAATTGGCGAGTAATTTTACATTAGCGAGTACTTCAATGCTGGTCGCAAGGAATTGAAATGAAACCTTTCACATGAATTCAGACACTTTTCTCTCATTAATTTAATTTTCTCCTCATTTTATATCAAATGGAATTTCACTTAGACTCGTGAATTTATTTCCCTCTTGGCTGACTGGTTGATTCCTGTGAAGGCAAGGTTTTCATTGATCTAAAAACATTTTCACATAGGCTCGCGAATTCTTTTCCTTCTTCTCAGCTCATTGGTTAATTTCTGTGAAAGTAAGGTTTTCATTGGTCCAAAGAAAATTTCACACAGGTTCGCGAATTCTTTTCTTTCTTCTTTCTCAGTCTTCCGTATCTGAAGGGAGGATTATTCTTCCTTAGTCCTCCGTATGACGAAGAGAGGATTATTTCGCACTCAGTAAATCCTTGTTTCCTGTTAAGGATTGTGTTTCCGGTTCCTTCTAAAGTTTTCTCATTCTATTTCACTCCTAGTAGCCACCTGCGTCTTCGTGGCATTGTCGCCTTGCTTGGGGTGAATTGATTTTTACTTCCATAATTTAGAAAGGCATGAATCAGCGGATCCCTTGCCAGATATCTTGACCTATTCTATTTCAGTAGTATACGTTTTTATACTGAAGGTCATTCAATACAAAACCCAAGAGCCAATCAAAGTCAAGGTTTACTGAAGGAAATGTGTGATATGAACGCAAGAGAAGGGACAAGGAAGTGAAGATTACGCGGATATGGTGGGCAGATAATATTGCTTGACATAGAAGAAGAGTACTAAAAGCTAATATCTTCATTGCAGTAGCATGCAGAGCAACGGCCCCCGGACATCTATATAGGGAGGGCATCCAATTAAAGAGTGAAATAAAAAATCAGTTTATATTTAATTCGAATAAAGTATTTATTACATGTTTCATTTGTTTTCATTTGAAATGTCTTCCTTTCTCACATTTCTCAATGCTAGGCCCTATAGCCCCCCCTACTTGTGTCTTAGGGGCATACAGTCAAGAAGTTGGCCCCGGGCGTCACCAAACCTTTGTACGTCACTGCTTGACAAAGAACACTTAAATAAAATTAATATCATCCAACCCAAATATTTTTAGTTCATTTTCCCCGTGTTGACCATCTTCGACTTAAAACAATTTTTAAAATATTTGTATATGGTTAAAATATCAGCTATTTTCATCTTCATATGTTTAAATGGACAAAGTCCCTCACAACATTTATTATGGGGGTGTTTAAATAACACTGTAATTCGTTTTAATTTGATTTTTAATTAAAATTAAAGAGCAACCAAAAATATTTGAAATTGCAAGTTTTTTTTTGGTGTGTTAACCAAGGTTTGTAATCATTGGCAAAGAAATAAAGAGTTGTTCCCCTTGTTTAATAAATATGAACATTTAAATAAAGTAGATTAATAATTGTGTGTACTGAGTTCGATTCTCATTGGGTACAACATTATTTTGATCCTGTGTTCACTTTTTGTCATTTAGAACCAAGTTTATCTCAGCAGTGAAATATTACTAATGAACGGGAGGTTTGTGTATGTTTGTTTGGAAATATTCGGAAGATTTCATCTCATTTTTTTTTACTTTCGTATTCATAACTTACATGGCATTATTACATACGGTCACGCTTTTGACGGAAATCGATAACTGACAAAAAAAGAAAAAAACAAAACAAAACACGACTCAAATTTCTATAAAATCTCATCTGTATCCCCCAAATCTTAATGTCTTTCGCAAGAAAAGGATTAGACATTTTCATAAAAATTATTTTCGTACACTTCACAAAATCGGAGAAATTTGGGTTTAAAAATTTATTTTTACATTGTACAAACAAAATGAACGTAATAATTTGCATTGAAAATTTTTAAAGCGAAAAACACCTAATTTTTAAAATACATTAAAAAAAACAAAAAACGAAACAAACAAAAAACAAAACAAAAAAAGACAGGGAAATATTTAATCTAAAAAAAACTTTCAGTATTTATGCATTATTTTATGAAATTATTTTTCAAAGTTTTTTTTATAAACATTTGGGAGATATTTTATTTTTAAGGTCCATTCTACCGATTTTTATTTCTTTTACAAAAAAACATACAAAAATTAAAGAACACTTGACATGTATAAGGTTTTCATAAAGAAAACTTCCTAGAGAAATATATATAAATATATATGTATGTATGTATTTTAGATACTTCCGAAAGATACTTAAAATATGCCCAGAATCGTAAGGAAAAAAATCTAGTATAATTTACAGCGATTTAAATTGTTCTTCATAAAATATACTTTGCACACTCAGGGTCGATTTCTACTACCCCGGCCTTCTAAAGGCGGGGAGTTTGATTGGAACCCGGGCAGTACTTCGTGACCCTCGCTATCTTCTGAACATTTTTTTTTTCTTCCATTACGAATTAGACTCTAAGCACAACTGACTATTAAAGGATGAAAAATTGTCGCGAATTTTGACGCCATTTTGGGGCCCTTTTTTTTGTTCAAATGCGTGAATTTGTTTCATGCTAAGACTCGAAAAAACACTATATAAAAATTCATCATTTTTTTTATCCATAATGTTGGATGTGTTAAAATTCGTCAACTTTTTAACAAGAAAATTCTCAAGTTGATATTAAAAATTGCCGCAACACATTGATTTTAGAAGGAATGATCTATTATGACAGGTCTCTAATTTGTAATTAGAATAAATTATATTTATTTTCAATTTTTCTAGTTGAATTTTTCACTTATATTGCATAGGATTCATTACTGTACATAATTAAGTTACAATAAAGTTTCCATTTTATATGAATAATACCTTATGAAATCGAGATTTAGTAGAAGTGGAGTGGGGCGTATAATAGATTCGTGGGGTGGAAGCACGAGACCACGCCCTTGCACCGGCACTGTGCACATGTATAGAGTGCAAAAAATAAAAAATATCAATAGAATAACTCATTTTTAAAAGATTTTTCTTTATTTTTAATGAAGATTATTGACTGACTAAAATGTTTTCAAATTCTTTTCTTCCAGAAACACTTCAAGAACACTCAGAATAACTATATACTACTACTAATAATAATTAATTTGACGAATGGAAGAATGTCAATTATAGAAAAATCAATGCTTTCAAAGTATTTTTAATAGAATATTTTGTCATTGCAAAATTGTTTCGCATTTAGAATCTACAGAAGACAGTTTATGATATAATCTCGATTCATAAAACAAAATCACAGATTAAAATGGTTGACTTCTTTTTAATTTCCAATAAGTTTGTAGAGGACGGGGGGGGTGAAGATGAAAAGAAAACACGTGCGTTTATATTTCCTGCTAGAAGGTCCAGCTAGATGAGAATGTTGGACTTGGATTAAGTCCAAAGAAGACAAACAAACAAAACCGATATTTATATAAACAAATATATGTATTGAACAAAACAATTACAAAGAACATGGACAGTTAACAATGTGTTTGTGTGTGAACGCTCGTATGTGTGTGAACGTTTGTGTGTGTGTGTGAACGTTTGTGTTTGTTTTTCTTTAAAATTCGTGAAATATTATTTAACGTCTGATCGCATGGTCGGGACGATAATTCTCTGGGTCTATATTTTGCAGCAGGAAGAGAGAAAAAGAGAAAAAGGTAAACTCGTGTTTGCTATTTATAGATAATGTAAACATGTGACAGGCTCACAGCGCCTTGGCGGGAAACTTAACTTAGTCATGCGCTGGAAAAATATATTGTGCGTGGATGGATTGCAACGCCCACTTGTGTGTTTATTGACCAATTAGAAGCTGATATTTCCTGAAAATATTTACTAAGCTGAGAAGGCTCCTGGGATCCAATTCTTCCAAAAGTGCACAAAATCAGCTACATGAAAATAGAGCGATTATAAAATTGTCGCATAGCTGCGATTTATAAATTGTCCATTACACAGTAGTGTTGATTTATTATCCAATGAATGCTTGTTGTATAATTTGAATTTGTGTAAGTATGTATGTATGTATGTGATGATGATCATCATTACAAGTTTATAGTTGGTCAAAAGAAAGAAAATCCTAAACTAACTCAAGGTTCTAAATTGTTAATATAACGTGCTCAAAAAGAAAAAAAATAATTTTTATTTTTCTACGTCATTTATTGACAGGAGTGAAAGGAGAAATTAATAAATCATTCGCTTTCATTAGAAAATAGCCCCCCCCCACCCTCTGTATAAAAAGGCTAATTTAATTATATTAAAAGTAAGAAGTAATTATGTTTCATCGAAATCCGATTAATGAGTTATGGAATTAACCTATTTTGTGAAAATTAGATTTCAGAGAGGTTTAAGTAATTTTTAAAAGATTTTTAAAATCAAGATTTAATTTTTTCGTTGCCAAATGCGTCGATCATCACGCAATCGATGCTTTTTATTGTTCTCTTTCCTTCAGGCCTCGTGCCGCATCCCACCTCGCGTGGAGGTGAGGTAAATCCTCTTTTTCATTTCTTGACCGGCCACTTTCTGCATGCTTCTGGCCAGACCAGAGAACACTGTCAGGGTTAATCATGGTTTAAAAATATTGAAATAAATAAAAATGTTTTCTTTTATTCGTTATGATGACGTCACACAGTGTGACACACAAGCGAAATTCTTTATTGCGTTTTAATTGGATTCGTCAGTTGTCAAATGCATATAAGATTGTCAAATGCATATAAGATTGTCAAATGCATATAAGATTGTCAAATGCATATAAAATATCAGTTCCTAAACTGAAGAAAATATTATTTAGGTTTGGGTTGCTTAATTTTATTTCACTGGATCCAAACACGCATTCTTTTGTACGTAAGGAAGGAATGGTAGCTAAAGGAACAAATCAAACGCCATTTCGATTCCTATATCCATTACTGTCTACATCCATGAACGTTCTATCTGCCATAAAGAGCACCCTTCCCCTATTAATAGTGCAATGAAGTCCTAAAGGACGAAACGCATTACACGAAATCTTTTTCCAATTTGCTATAGTTTTTCCCCCTAAAATTGTTCTTGATATATAAATCAATATAAAAAAATATATATAAAAAATTATATATAGTTTTCCCATATATATTTTGTTGGTTATTGGAATTTATTCTGTATACACCAATCCTTGGATATATATATATATATATATATATATATATATATATATATATATATATATATATATATATTAGAAATTAACTAATATAAAATATGTTTTTTTCGCTGCATGAGAAACTATATATCACTAAGTTTATAAAAAATAAAAATTTACTGAATCAGAGAAATGAAATACCTATTTTTTGCCGTCATTGTCAAAAATTTTCTTTAAATAATATTAAAAAAAAACTAAAAAAAACGCGAGCTGGTAATATACATACTAATAATTGATAAAAAAAAATAATTTTAAATAATTTAAGAAATTCTATTACATTTACTTGTTTTTAAAAAGAAATATAGTCTAGTAGTAATTAAAAAAAAAAATTTTAAATTGTAGTTGAATAAAACGTATTCTAACCTAAACATCCCCCCCAATCTTTGAGTACACAAGTAGGAAAAATAGCGAAAGACTTTTTGCCGTTAATAATAAAAAAAACCCAGACGACATGCATTTAACGGATGTCAGAATTCGTTGAAAAATACATCCTTACCCTCCCTAAACTTAACCTCTTTTTCGAACGTAACTCATAATTGATACAACAATAGTTAATAAAAATGAACACGCTACCGCCCCTTGTCTGAATGATTGGATTTCCCTGTATCCTTGGTAACAGCGAATTATGAATTTATGCGTGCGTTTAAAATTCAGTAAATTTAAAAATAAGTTATTCCCAATAATCGCTTGAAGATAAAACGGAACTAAGGCTTTTGATTTAATTAAAAAATTAAATTTGAAGTTTTTAGTTTCAATTTTTGAAACATGGTTATTATTGTGTAGCGAAAAAAACCATATTTTAAATCAGTTAATTTATAATATTTATGCTCTGTAAATTTACATTGAGCACTGTTTTGTAAAAATAAAAATAAAAAATATCAGTAAGAACACCGGATTATATATCTTACTGTTCTTCCTTTTATTCACCCCCCATATATATATATATATATATATATATATATATATATGCATATATATATATATATATATATATATATATATATATATATATATATATATGTATAAGGAAGAGAGGAGAAAATACAACAAGCACCATTTACAGTTTACATCGAAACGTCAAATAAACAGAGACGTACAGCTCTGAACTTAATTTTTGACGGCCGAATATTACGATGTCTAACAGTTTATCTTATTCAGTTTTTTTTTCTTGCTTTTGCTTTTATTGTTATCGCTACTGTTTTTAATTATCCTACACTGTATGAGACCGAGTTTTGTGAGAAGATCTTGGACGTAAATTTGCCATTGATGATGTGGTGGCACGGAGCAAGCGAAGGACCGGATATTAACCCTCAGAGGTTTAGACAGCAAATGACCAATACTGGTCTCTGCGCATCCGGCTCCACGCAGAATTTCCGGTGGAAAACTAAAAAGAAATAAAAAGAATGATAAGCAATTTTCCACCAATTAAACAGCTCCGCGCCATACCCAACAGTTTGTTTCAGCAGACTGACTCTGATCCGAAGGGCACACATAAATAGAGCGATAAATTCACTTCTAAGACAGAAAGCTTTGAAGTACCGTCAGTGAATGTCGCTACGCTTTTCTCACCCGTCAAACCCGATGCCTTCAGCCTTCCTTCACCAACGGAGATATCAAAGGACTCCTACCAACCCATTGACCTCACCTTTCATCTCCTGTGACCAGCACGTCATGAACTTAAGTATTAACAAAAGACACTTATATTCTTTTAATAATCGGATTTCTCTTCTATGAATGAACATTTTGTAACGGACTTTGTGCGTGTAAATCAAGAAACATTGTACTATTCATTGATGTTGCATTTAAATACAAAGCGTTTTTGATATACCCTTCTCTTTCGTATGTTATTTTGTTTATGTTATGGTGACCTCAATTTGATTGCTTGTTGAACCTTTAGGCCAAACTAGCGGCTGTCCCGAAGGACTGCTACTATTTATCTACCTTCTGATACAAGCAACAATTAACAACGAGAACTCTAACACCCCATCTCCATAAGTGGTGACCAAGACGTGATTTTAACACATATATATACACACACGCACAAAAAAAAAAAAAAAAAAAAAAAAAATTGAACTGTCACAAAATTAGAATTTTTATTCAACACAAACCAAAAACATGGCAGATGACGCTGAAGAAACTACAATTAATCAAAACCAACCAATCCAAGCTGTTGCGATAAAACCACCAAACTTCATTGAATCAAACGTAATAGCTTGGTTTGCGATAATGGAGGCGCAATTTAATATTGCAAATATAAGACAGACCAGTCAAAAATTTTTTAACACTTTGGCAGCTCTCCCTGTGGACGTAGTAGGAAATATACAGCCAACTATACTGCAATCAAAAGATTACGACGCACTAAGAGAAGCAGTGACGGGCGCTTACGAGAAAACAAAACCAGAGATGCTGGACAAATTAATGTCGTCATCGACTGTAACAGGTCGTCCCTCAGTATACCTGAATGAACTTATGTCATTAGCAAGCCGAATTGGCGTAGGGGACGATATCGTACGTCACAAATTTATTCAAGCCCTACCTGACTCCATTAAACCAGTGGTAGCGGCACAAGTCGATTTAGACACAGATCGCCTTGGAAGAATGGCGGATGACTTACTATTATATTTTAACAAACAAGACACCGCACATATTCGACAGATTTCGGGGAAGCAAAGGGATGAACAGCAAAATAAAAATGAAACTAAAAGGATACATGGCTGTTCCCACAGTGAAAATAAATTCCCTACCAGTGTTCGCCCTTTTAACAAGGACCAAAAACCTCTAATTTGCCGAGCGCATTTATACTTTGCGGAACGTGCAAAATTTTGTAAGCCGTGGTGCAGATGGCCAAATAAACGGAATGTTCAAATGCAACCCAACTCTCGCCCAAATTCACCAGTTCCTCGTGAGATTTCGGAAAACTAACTAGGCGAGAGGTGTTAGCTTCCATTTCCTCGCCGCTTCTCATTGTAGCCGCACGGTTAGGAGCTCAAAGTTTAAATTTTATTGTGGATACAGGAGCTGCCGTATCTATACTTCCGAAGAGATATTTAAGCGGAGCTGTAACATACCCAACCAATATCTCTTTAGTGTCTGCCAACGATCAAAAGATTGAATGCTCAGGACAAGCAGTACTGAATCTAACACTACGGAACCTCAGACGAGAATTTACCTGGACATTTATAATAGCCGAAACTGCTCAGCCACTCCTAGGATACGATTTCCTAAACCATTTCGGGCTAATGGTGGACTGCACAAACAATAAGCTGATTGATAAAATGACTAATAGACAATCCGATGCACATCCATCGTCTATTATCATGAATATAGATTTAGTACCGAATAAAGATGCTAACAAAATGGTACGAGCAATTCTGGAGAAATACCCAAACTTAATTTCTCCTCATCGCGACACGAATGCAACAAAACCAAAGATATTCCATAGAATAGAAACTGGTAGCAACCCTCCTACTTTCTCCAGAGCCAGACAATTATCAGCTCAGAGATGTGAAATTGCAAAAGAGGAATTCAAGAAACTCCTAAAGGCAGGAATAATTTCCCCTTCAAACTCTGAATGGAGTTCAGCCTTACATATGGTACCGAAGTCAGACGGCACATATAGACCTGTTGGCGATTACAGACATTTAAATACCATAACAAAAGCCGATCGATATCAAGTCCCAAATATAAATTCCTTGTCTTCGAAGCTTCATAATAAGAAGTTCTTTTCAAAGATAGACCTGTCGTCTGCTTATCATCAGATACCTGTACATCCGGAGGATGTTTGCAAGACAGCCATCTCTACCCCTTTTGGGTTATTTGAATATAACTATATGCCTTTCGGACTACGGAACGCATCATGTACTTTTCAGAGAATGATGGACAATATCTTTCGTGATACTGATTATACCTTTGTATATATCGACGATATCCTTATATTCTCAGAAGATGAAGAAACTCATTCCAAGCATATCGACCTAGTACTACAAAAACTGAGTGAGTACGATTTTAAAATTTGTCTCTCCAAATGCATATTTAGTGCTAATGAATTAGACTTTTTAGGATTTCATATTTCTGCTAGTGGTCTCAAACCCAGTGCTAAAAAGTTGAATGAATTAAGTGAATTTCCTCAACCAAACGATTCCAAATCACTACGCCGATTCATCGGAATGGCAAATTTTTACAGAAAACTTGTGCCAAATTTCAGCGATATCATACTACCTCTCACGGAAAAAATACGTTTAAACCAAAATTCCAAGTCATTAACCCTAACAAAGGAAGAAATTGAATCTTTCGAAAATATGAAAAAGTCTTTATCAAATGTAACTGTTTTGGCTTTCCCCAGCTCGAAAGCTAACAACTATCAACTTGTAACAGACAGTTCGAATTATGCGGTGGGTGCAGCACTTCATCAAATGATTGATAATCAACCCATCCCCATAGGTTTCTTTTCAAAGAAATTATCCCAAACCCAACAAAAATATTCTACTTTTGACAGAGAACTACTAGCTGCCTATCTAGCAGTACTCCATTTTAAACATTTAATAGAAGGCAGAAATGTAATGTTACTGACGGATCACAAACCACTTTGCAGTGCTTTTAAAAGCCAGTCTTCCTTAAAATCAGATAGACAACAGCGTCACCTCTGTTTTATCAGCGAATATGTAAATGACATTTCACATATAAGAGGTTCACAAAATATAGTAGCTGATTGTTTATCACGACCTGTCAACGCGATCACTATTGATATATGTGACTTACAAGAAATAATGAAGCATCAAGCTACTGACAATGAAATTCAGGCATTCAAAGATCAACTGAAACCATACACAATAAATCAAAATGAAACCATATTATGTGACACGACATTACCTTTTCCACGACCTTTTGTGACTGAAAAGCTCAGAAAATCGGTATTTGACAGTCTGCATAATCTATCACATCCAGGAATAACATCTTCAAGAAAAATAATAAAATCCAGATACTATTGGCCGAAGATGGACAAGTCAATAAAAACCTGGTGCACAGAATGCCAGCACTGCCAACAAGCAAAAATAATAAAACACACAAAGAGCAAAGTAAATCCATTTGAATTACCTTCCAGTCGTTTTGAAACGGTGCATGTGGATATTGTCGGTCCCTTACTACCAGTAAAGAACCAAACTGACCCTTATTTTTCACCATATCGATATTTATTAACATGCATTGATAGAAATACGAGATGGATAGAAGCATGCCCAATAACAGAAATTACGGCAAAATCAATATCAACGGCTTTTGTCAATCTGTGGATCTCCCGATTCGGGGTTCCTCTTCATGTCGTTACGGACAGAGGAAGCCAATTTGAATCCGAATTATTCTCAGAACTATCAAAAATAATAGGCTTCCACAGATTACGAACAACGGCGTACCATCCGCAAACGAATGGATTAGTTGAGCGAGCACACAGAACTTTAAAAACGGCTATTATAGCCAGGAAAGAATCGTGGTTGTCAGCTCTTCCTATCGTCCTTTTGGGAATGAGGATAACACCTAACGAATCAAACTATTCTTCATTTACTGCAGTAACAGGGAGTCATGCACAAGTCCCCCGATTATTAATTGACTCTATCAAGAACGAGAATAGTGAAATGACAAACTCGCACGTTAAAATTCTAGCCGACGAGATGCAAAAATTTGACATGGACAAATTATCCAGGGGACACCTGCATACAATACCTAATTCTTACATTCCAAAAGATTTACAAACATGTAAAAGTATCTGGCTAAGAACAGACAGAGTAAGAAAGCCATTGGAAGCTCCATACACAGGTCCATTCCAAGTATTAAGTCGTCATGAAAAATATTTTACTATTAAAAGATCGGATGACGTACATAGTAATGTTTCAATAGATAGACTAAAACCTGCATATATTTCTGAAAATATAAAATCAAAAGATTCCATTGGATCAAGACCGGATTTGGATAACTCCCTATCTTGTTCCGAAGAAACTAATGATAACAAACCAGAAACTAGAACGAAGTCCGGTAGAACGGTTAAATGGAAGAAAGAAAACACATATTTTTATTACTAAAAAAACAAAAAAAAAAAACAAAAAAAAAACAAACAACAACAACAACTCCGTTTACTGGGGCGAAAGTTATGTGGTGGCACGGAGCAAGCGAAGGACCGGATATTAACCCTCAGAGGTTTAGACAGCAAATGACCAATACTGGTCTCTGCGCATCCGGCTCCACGCAGAATTTCCGGTGGAAAACTAAAAAGAAATAAAAAGAATGATAAGCAATTTTCCACCAATTAAACAGCTCCGCGCCATACCCAACAGTTTGTTTCAGCAGACTGACTCTGATCCGAAGGGCACACATAAATAGAGCGATAAATTCACTTCTAAGACAGAAAGCTTTGAAGTACCGTCAGTGAATGTCGCTACGCTTTTCTCACCCGTCAAACCCGATGCCTTCAGCCTTCCTTCACCAACGGAGATATCAAAGGACTCCTACCAACCCATTGACCTCACCTTTCATCTCCTGTGACCAGCACGTCATGAACTTAAGTATTAACAAAAGACACTTATATTCTTTTAATAATCGGATTTCTCTTCTATGAATGAACATTTTGTAACGGACTTTGTGCGTGTAAATCAAGAAACATTGTACTATTCATTGATGTTGCATTTAAATACAAAGCGTTTTTGATATACCCTTCTCTTTCGTATGTTATTTTGTTTATGTTATGGTGACCTCAATTTGATTGCTTGTTGAACCTTTAGGCCAAACTAGCGGCTGTCCCGAAGGACTGCTACTATTTATCTACCTTCTGATACAAGCAACAATTAACAACGAGAACTCTAACACCCCATCTCCATAATGATTCTGAGTGTATTTTCAATATATCTTTGCTTTAATAAAGTACTTTCTCTTTTAAATCAAATCTGCACTGTTTAAGTTGAAATTATGGTCAGACCAGATTTCAGATGCAATAATTAAGAACCACAAGCAAAATGTGACATATTTTAACAAAGGTTTCACACAAGAATTAATCACTGTCATTCTAGGGAGAGACAACAAAACAATTTTTGGTTAAAGATAGAAAAATAGCCTAAAATAAAGTCTTTTTCGTCATTCAGGCAAAAAAACAAACAAGCAAAAAACAAAAAAAAAATACGGTGAAATTGTTGTTACGATAAGAATAGCTAAAATATTTTTTTATTCAGTGAGACAAACTTTTATAAAAAGAAATCGATGAACATAAAATCATTTCGGAGATACAAAAATAACATTTACATTACATTATTATCCCAACGTTTCGGCTGTTATGTCGGCTGACCTTCTTCAGATGTTTACCAATCCGGGTAACCGTCATCAGGAGAGATTTTCTCTTCCCATCCATTAGAAACCGCCTTCCAAGCTACTAATCTATTGAATGCATCGATCTAATAGAATAACTGTATCGCTCTAAATAATCTTACATGTCTGGCGAGGACCCCAATACAGAAACATTTCAGACCTCATCAGGAATACGACAAGGAGGAAATGAGAGTCCCAGTCTATTTAATCTCTTCCTAGACTCTACACTGCGCATTTACAAACACAGAATTGACGAGATGGGCACTAATCAATTAAACATTCCATATGGCATCCCAAATGTATCTACCAATACAAGACAACGGTCCTGCTTTCTCTCCCAAGGCTAATGTACCGAGGGAGAGGTCGGAGGGACGGGCTGTGCTAATGACATAGTTGTTCGCAGCTGCGATAAGAATGATCCTGAACAGAAAATCAACATCCTCTGTTAAATGTTCCAAGAAATAGGACTCAAGATAAACCTTTCCAAAACAGAAACTATAATCTGGAATTGGAATGAAAGCAGTGATGGCAGCTACCCTGAATCCATAATAAAAATACAAGATGTGGAATTGGTAAATACTAAATACTTCAGACACCTCGGTGTATAGATCGGCTATAACGAATTATGGGAGAAAAATAAATTGAACCTAGACTAGGCTGTACCAGACGTAGTTTTGCCTAACAACAGAAATTGCTATGAAACCAAATCATCAACCTGAAAACTCGAGTTATGTTCTTAAATAGCTTCATCAGGTCGAGACTTTCATATGGATTTCAAATATGGCGTCAGACATGTTCAGAAATATCTAAACTCTGAACTGTATACAATCGATTCCTAAGATAAATGGTGAAAAATATCTTTGAGCGAGTAAATCATAAGGGTCTTAGCAAAGATCATCTTCCTTTAAACATTGTGGACTGGCGCTACAGAATCACAAGCAAATAACTGTACCAAATAACAGAAACCACATCATTTGAGGACTAAAATGAATAGTCCATATAACTAGAAGAGAAAATAATGACAATCAAAATGTTGACGTTCCACAGCACTTCAAATAAAAGGTTAGGAAGGAAACTCTCATCAATACTGGAAAGAGCGATAACAGCTAATGGTCTTGAGAAACTTGTTTTCTTAAAAAAAACGTTTTAAGAAAAAGATTTTATGAATTTCACCCAGAATCAGTACTGGCTGCTCGGCTAATGAATGCTAAATGTTTCGTTACAGAGAAACGGTCAATATTACCATTA
Organism: Acanthosepion esculentum; assembly: GCA_964036315.1. Classification (NCBI taxonomy): domain Eukaryota; kingdom Metazoa; phylum Mollusca; class Cephalopoda; order Sepiida; family Sepiidae; genus Acanthosepion; species Acanthosepion esculentum. Next base: position 124,451,740 of record OZ038488.1, on the reverse strand, counting down.
TCATTCAGTGAATTGCGAACTAAACACGTGCTTCCTGGGTAAGACGATAAACTACAATATGGCAGAAAGGCCTCTGTTCAGCAGGTTTTCAGCAGCATGGACCACCTCTTAATTGCTGGTGTTCCCAGGTCTACCTTGACCCGGGGTGATAGCACCTGTTAGGGTCCCAGTTACGGGCAAATATTTAACCCATAAACTGGGGTCAAAACACTATGAACGTATAAAAATAGGTTTTAATATTCGCAATAAAATTTTGGAGGAAAAATTATTACCAGCAATACATTTTTATAAATAATTATTACCAGCAATACATTTTTGAAAAAACAAAACATTGCCAGCAATAAAAATCTTGTCGGCATTAAATAACCCATTGAGGTTGATATACCGTAAAACAAACCAAACCAGACCAAACGCGTTATTTAATCTACAGGGGTAGAATCTGCTGTCCATGTTTGGAGAAATCTCATTTTGTTCTTTTTAGAACTGTTCATTTATTGAATTACCCAGATAAACAGACAGGCCGGAGGGTACAATAGCCGAAACATTGTGATAATAATAACAAAAGTGAAGATATTAGTCCGCAGGTAAATAATGTAAATAAAGACAACGTCGTTTGCATAACTTTATTAATTTTGCTGGAGGTTTGTCAATCTTTTCCTTAACAATCCAATTGTGACCAATTATAAATGAATGCTTTTCTCAATCTATCCAGGCGCATTGAGTAATAAACCTATTTACAGTACCTCACCGTAATGAGATGAATATTTTCTACCCTCGGGGTAGTTTACTCTTTCAGTGTCAGTCTGTTCGCTATTTGGCAGTTCTCTGTCCCAAATTAAAATTCTCCTCAAAATGTCTGCAGGGATTTTTTTCACCAATTAGTCCGACTCTCTTTTTCACCATTTCGAAGTTAGTTCTTTATCACCTTTTATGCAACGATCGTCTCTAGAGATGCCTTCTCTTAGCCAATTGAACATTTGGTCGTCTAGTTGAGCTAATGCTGTTATATGTTGGCAACTTCATCGTTTTATCAGATTAATATATTTAGTAGTTGGCTGTGGGCCGGGCCTGACTGTTAAAGACATTAGGTTAGCACTTTCACTAGTAAATTGGTCGGGCTCGTGTTCAAGTTTTATGTGTTAGTATCCAAAGAATTTTTTTCGCAACGAATACGCCATAATACTGAAATTCAACTCGTGTAAAGGGAGATAAGTCAGTTTCACTTAATTTTGAATTTTGCTAGGAAACTTAGGAAATGTATAATTATCGTATATAGCTTTTTTTCGCAAAAATGACATTTGTTAGTTTATCTCAGTTTCCGCACAAATTACATTCATGGAATTTTTATATTAGGCTAACGTAAATTTCGCAAAAAAAAAAAAAAACGTATTCAAGCCACCTATAATCTGTAAACAATAAACATTTAAATTGAACAGCAATCGCCATTTTCTGTCTTCATGAAACCTATTTTTTATTGTCCTCTCTTCTCAAAAGTCTTCTCATTCTCTTTCACTCCCCACGCACCCTAGTGGCACTATCGCCTTTCTTGGGATAAAATTGTGATCTTCTAAGCATAGCTTAGATGTGGCACAAGGCCGAAATTATGGGGCACCCACTGAGAATTGAACTCGCTACTAAGACGTAACAAGTTTGCTAGCCATTACACCACATCGAAGTGGCCATGCTTTGCGGTGGGGGTGGGGGGTTGATGTGGGGGTGGGGGTGGTGTTGAATGATTAGACAAAAAAAAAAAAGAAACAGAAAAGAATTTCCAATCCAAAAGATGCAAATCAAATCGAGTTAGTTTCTGCTTTGATGTATCACCCTTGCATTGTTGTCTGGCTGTGCTGTCCCGTTTAGTGAAAAATGGAAAATTTGCTAATGACTGGAAATATATAGCTTTAAAGGCGTTGACGGAGATTTACCATGGCCATCGTTATTTTGCTTTCAATTGGATACTTTGAAGTACAGACTAACTTAAATAAGACCTAAACACTAAAAGACACCAAAATCTGTTCGAAAACCTGTCATGTTGTCCGCTACTCTATGCCGTCACTGGACCTGAAAATAGCATTAAGCACTAGTTAGTTTATAACACAAATGTTAGGCACAGACATTTCATGGTGTATTGAATACGTATATAGACAGTTTTTTCTTCTATGTGTCGTGTCTCTTCGGAAGGTGGCGATTATGGCTCTCCACCCTTTCTTATCCTTTGTAACTCTTAATAATTTTTGTATTTTTGTTATATCTCCTAAAACTTGTTCTGTCATCCATTTACGCAAGCTTGCTAGGTAGTTCATAGCACAATTTTCTTCTGTTCTTTTTGCCTTCACTATATTTTGTGAGTGTCAAATTTTCCAAGCCTTATTTCCTCATTATGTGCCCCAAAAATGTCAACTGCTTCTTTCTGATTTTAAGTATAAATGTCCTTTTTGTTTCCATTTTCTTTAAACCTCATTCGTTGCTAATTGTGTTGGGTACAAGGTATTCTCAGCATCCTTCTGTAGAACCACATTTCTATCGCCTCTTCTTCATCTGTGCAGAGATGAGCAAATATTCAGGAGAACTGGTATTGTATAACAGTTCAGAACTCTTTTCTTTGATTCTAACGAAATTTTCCTGTTTCTTAACATTTGCTTAGCTTTTGAAAGGCATCTTTTGCTATTCCAGTGCGTCTTCTGAATTGGGGTCCGCATTTTCTGTCTTCTGTTAAAGCATTTCCCAGATATTTAAATTGTTGTACTTGTTTGATTTTGTTATCTCTAGTTTGTAATTTGTATATTAGGCTAACGTAAATTTCGCAAAAAGACGTATAAGTACGTTGACAGCAGTGGAAGTGTTGCGAAAGTCACTTTGTCCCGTGTTTCTTCTTTGGTCCATTGACACATTTGGACACAATGGAACAAACAAAGCTAAACACATGAAATGATTCCGTTTCTAGCTAGAACAATTAAAACAGAGCAGTGAGTTCGATCCTCACAGGGTGACCCCTACTTTCGGCCTTGTGCCACATCTAAGCTATGCTTAGAAAATCATTTAAGGGCACCTTGAGGCTGTGTAATGTTAGCAAGTTTGTCTAGCTAGAACAATTACAACTGCGTAGTGAGGTCGATCCTCACTCGGTGCCCCGTACTCTCGGCCTTGTGCCACATCTAAGCTACGTTTAGAGAAATGATTCCGTCATGGATTATTGATGGTTCATAAGATTTTCAGACTATTTCTACTGTAATGAGTGACATGCATCTGTGGCCTTGTGCCAAACTAAGTTAAAATCTGTTCTCACTCATTCATGTAAACATACGCCCACCCCGGGAACACCTCCTGGATATCTATCTATCTATCTATCTATCTATCTATCTATCTATCTATCTATCTATCTATCACAGTCTATTAATTATCTATCTCAATTCCCCATGCACGCACATAAATATATACCTATATATGCGCGCGTGTATGTGTGTGTGTGTGTGTGTGTGTGTGTGTGTGTGTGTGTGTATGTATTAGATAGTTCCTCATAACGATGACAGGTTATTTATGTATGGATAGGTATTTCTAATGAGGGTCAAAATACTGATGAACTCTTTTTAGGCCTCTTGCTAGCCCTTTGCCTAGGATAAGTGTAGTATATGTGTGCTGTAATAGATATATTACTTCCCTTTACTGATGGGAAGATTAACTAAACTAACCGTTTTTGTTTGTCATATACATATCGTTGATTTTATTTAGTAAGTCACTAGCCTATAATGTTTATTTAGTAAGTCACTAGCCTATTGTAAATGCTGGTTGTGTTGAAAAGATTGATGTGGCTGCGTGTTGAATAGCATTTAACAATTATACATTTTTGAATTAAGGAAAAACAATGGAAAACCGATTTTTGTTTCAACGATAAAATATATATTAAAATCAACAAATACAAAACATTTTCTGTAATGTGTGAAACAATAAGAAAGAAGAGGTAGTTTCCCTTTATCTGTTAGCTGAAAGATTAAATGTAATAAAACAAGTTTTCTGAATAAGAATGTTCAAAGTTCTGTATTAGATAGAATGATGTTTTCAGAAAAACATGTAGTAATTCAGTTGTGGATTATATATAACGAACAGAGCTGTTGCAACTTGGCTTGTTACATAGAACTGATGGTGAATGATATTTAAGTTCTGTGTGCGTGCGTGCAGTGAGTAGAATGAATAGTCTGTGTAGACGCGTGTGAGTTGCTGAGTTCTACTGAGTTCTGCTTCTACTGTCTATTTCTGGAACGAATCCTGGTTTATATAACTATGGGTAGGCTCCCAGTACAACGGCGGGAGAAATTTCGAGAGAACACAAAAAATATCTGATTGGATGAAAAATTACCCAATCGGTGATTTTATAACAAAAGCATGTTTGTCAGTAGGAACAATTCAGTGTGGTGAATGCGATCAGTAAATTGTCTTGTGATAGTTAGTATTTATTATTTGACCAATCACAGTTGAGAAAAATGTAGGCGTGGCAAACATAGTAGTAATCACTACACTATAATGTTTATTTAGTAAGTCACTAGCCTATAATGTTGGTAAAATGGCGATATTCAGATGACCATATTTTATTGTTGCTAATTCATTTTTATAAGATTTTCTAAATATTTAAATTCATAGTTATTACATTTTTATCCAAAAACAGATTCAAAAAGATATTTTCACCAAGATTTTCTAAAGAAAAACTCAAAAATAATTTCATTCATTTGTGAATAGTCGTGAAAATTTAATTAAAATCCGACAAATATTTGATTTTTGAAATAATTTCCAAATCAAAGTGTTTTTACCGTAAAAAAGACGCTAAAATTTCCTATACTCATCATTAACCAATCTTTGCCTACTCCCCTCACTGAAGCAAGAAAAAACATGAGGCTAAAATCAAACTTTTTAGCAAAAACGCGAAAAAAAGCCCCAAAAACAAAAAGCACCCCCCACCAAAAAACCACAAAAAATGAAACCAAAAACTCCTTCCAGTCAATTAAAATTAGTTTTGAAATACAGCAAAGTACTTTGCTTATTGGAAATATTACATTTAATTTATTAGCTTGAAATTAAAATTAAATAAAAGTTTCAAGAAAGATTTTTAATTAAAAAAAAATAATTTTAAACATTAGGTATCGCGAATTAGTATAGGTAGCTAATCTTATAATATAAATTAAGGAGGAGGTAACTCCGACAATATAAAAAGGATTTCACAATTTTAAATCGACAAACCGTTCTCCCACGAACTACTCAAATCGATAAATTTCTTCTCCAACCTCAAGCCCAGATAAAGGTACCTAATAGATAAACTGTTTTATCTTTGTTAGATAATCATTTTCGTCCTTTTTTCCTTAACCTACAATGTCTGCTATAGCGGAACCCCTGAAAGGGGCGCGATGGCCTGTGCACCCAAATAAGTATGAGTCACAAGAGGCCCACTTATATTTTAAAAATAAAAGACGTGAAATCTGACAGATCAATAAGAAGACAACAAACGACGAACTTAAAATGAATACAAACTGTATTTACATTGTATACAAAAGTATGTTCTTTGGATTAAAGGAACATGAACAACAACAACGAATCAAGTAATGAGGGAAGAAGAAAATAACTGAAGAGATACTGACAGGCCAGAAGATCAAGATACGAGAACCGTGACTAAATGTTAAAAGTCGAATCCATGTAAGGTTAGTTGGCATGTAAGTCCACAGTTCGAAAGTTCTGTTCACATGTCCGACGAAAGTGTTGAAAACTTTCTGGTAAAGTCCAATGATAAACCTTCGAGTAGTATTTTAACCGAAGTGTATGGAATAGGTTGTTTGAGTCTGGGCAATATGCGTGCAGCAATTTCCTAAACCAGGTGAGTTAGGTTGGCAGGAAAGCCGGAAGTAGGGATCTAGTGTAGTCGGAAGTTCAGGGATGTTGTAAACAAGTCCATTAACGCCGATCACCCAAGTGAGTTAAGTTGGGATAGAGATGCCGGAAGTAGAGACTAATGAGTAACCAACATTTCAGAGCTGTTGTCCATTAACGCCGATCAACCAATTGTGTTAAGTTAAGATAGAGATTCCGGAAGTAGGGACCAATGAGTAGCCGGAAGTTCAGGATTGTTGTCAGTAGGTCTATTAATGCCGATCAATTGGTGAGTTAGGTTGAGATAGAGATGCTGAAAGTAGGAACCAACGAGTAGCCGGGAATTCAGGGCCGTTGTAAGCAGGTCCATTAATGTCGATCAGTCAGGTGAGTCAGGTTGAAGTAAGGTCTGCAAGTAATAAAAGCCAGGGATGCCGGAAGTAAGAGTCAGTAATAAAGCCATATTGCCTAAAGTAAGGATCCGATGTAGCCAGAAGTAGTAAGGCCAAGATTGCTGGAAGCTATGAGTTTATGGTAGCTGGCCTTGTGCCACAATTGCTGAACTGTCGAGCAATTAATCTCGACTCAATGATAGCCGGAAGTAATAAAGGGCAAGGGTGCCGGAAGTAAGAGTGGATAGGAAAGCCCAACTAGCGTCCAATTGGCGGAAAAAAATAAAGGGGCACATAACTCAATACATAATCCGTCCAGGCCCCCAGGTCACAAAAACCAGGCTGCCTGCATGTCCTCCTCCTCGTCTTCCCTGCTTCGGCAAGAAGTCGCTGTGTTATATGATAAGGGAGAGTAATAACATTAACTGGGCCTGCAATGTACCTAAAATCTGAAGAAAATAAATTTACAGTTGCTACGAAGTATCAAAAGGTATAAAAATGTTCACAAAGAGTGACTAAGTTCGTAATACTGAAATAACTAAAAAGACATTAGATTTATTATAAATCTAAATGAACTTACTATATTAAATTGAAGGAGTGGGGCATCGTCATGAAGAAATTGTCAAGGTTATGAAGATATATAACGTCTTCCCTTGATCACGTTGACGGAGTAGCGAATGGGCTCCGATACTACACGTCGTATCTGTCTATATTTCTGATGAGGCACTATATACATTATTTACATTATTCGGACTATTGTCCTAATCTTTGTCGCCATATTTATTACATTTTTCGGCCTTACAGTATCTGTCTATATTTCTGAGATGAGGTATTGTGTACACTATTTACATTATTCGGACTATTGTCCTCATATTTGTCGCCATATTTATTACAACGTTTCAACCGTTGACGCTCCGGCTTTCTTCAAGTGGTTGGAATGTCGAACTGAACCCTTTATTTCGTTCACTGGGGTAGACTGTTCTAGTTCCACGTGCCATGTTTAATGAATGTCAGTTATCAGTTATCTCCTGTTAATTTCCCTCTGAAAGTTCTCCACTGCCTTAACTGGGTATTGAACTCACACTCTTTGGGTCCTGTCATTGGATCTAACCAACGCCTTTATCCACTGTGTAAAGGGTTCAGTTCGACATTCCAAGCACCTGAAGAATGCCGGAGAGTACAACGGCCGACAAAGATGAGGACAATAGTCCGAATTATGTAAATAATGTACATATGTCGTCCTGGCATAAATGAATTCTGACCTCTTAATTTCTAACAACGTACGCATCGCCCTGACCTACACCTGAACACTTTTACGAACTTCAGTTGGTTTATAAATTTATATCATTGATAAACTTATTTGTAGTTTATTCATATATTTTGATATTTTTTGAGCTACGCCAACTTTGGTAGATGGTCACGTTCATGAAAAACCTACTGAGGATTGAAACTAGTAGTTGCAATTTGCTATTTTAACAACCATCACGTTAAAAAGAATGGACTGTGTACTAAACGAAAAGATCACTAGATGAAATTAGAAATACATTTATTGACCAGATAGGGTATATTTTATTTACTTTAGTAGACTTAAATACTGTATTATGTATACACGCAAATTCCTCAGTGTAATTTTACAATTTCTTTCGGTTTCCATGTTGTTAATGCTACCATTTTATTGAAAGCCGAGAAAAATGTCTACTTGTGAAAAAAAAAAAAAAATGAACTCTTTTTTATGCCATTATTTTCGGACTCATCGTTGTCATATTTTTCTTTTGTGCGGCGACCATTTCTCAGTTTAAAAAGAAAAAGTTTCAACATCAATTACTCGAGGTGATATTCCCGAGGGCGCCTGCGCTGCACGTTGTTACTTCCGGTTCTAGCGAGTGCTTCACATGATTCTATTTCCGGACGAGAAAATGGTTTCCATAATGAAAGCACTACGCAGTTATTATTCAATTCGAGATAATCCTCCCAGAAATCCAGTATATTTTTTCTCGTCTTTTGTTACCTTTAAAAACATAACACTCAAAACACACACATTTTTCTTTTCTTTTATTTTTGCATGGGATTCTGACTTTTCCATCAATGAAAATAGATGATGAACGCGCGTTCGTATCTTTTCAGACGCTGGTCTTCCGTTGGTACATTTCGTTTTTGCTGATTCTTAAAATGCACGACTTGCCTTAATAAGGATTGTATAAAATTCCCTTTCTTTGTTGCGGCTATAATAGCCTTGTAATATTTATCTATACGTCCTATTCAAATTCACTAACACACGGTATGTCTCCATTCATGTGCGAATCTAGTTATCTGTTTATATATAATATTGTACGCATTATTTGTTACGTAAAACGCACATATAGGGACCGTTAAAATATACAGGAAATACCCTAGATAGATATAATATCTGTTTATACTTGTATAATATATATTTGATAGCCGTTTATCTTTATATATATATATATATATATATATATATATATATATATATATATATATATTTATATATATATATATATTACATGAATCATTCATACAAAAACAGATATTGAAGTTAATGTATAAATGGTGAGAATACATCTTCGCAAACAAATTTAATAAATGACATTAACCCCGAACCTGTAGATGCACCTGGAATTTATAAACAGGGATCATAACATTCATCTACAGGTTCGGGGTTAATGTAATTTATTAAATTTGTTTGCGAAGATGTATTGTCGCCATTTATATCATTAACTTCAATATCTGTTTCTTGTATGAATGAATGAATGATTCATGTAATGTAAATTGAACTGCACCACATACTTAATATTAAAATAATTGATCCGACGTGCAACTTTCGGATAATAACTGTGACATTCCTCCATTTATTGAACAATTTAGTTCATGCCACATTGACTGAAAAACCTACCAGTACAAAATAATTCTCCATATTTCTTACAATTAACAATAACACATTTCTTAAAAACGTCTTTCGGATTACACATATTATTTCGTTGTCCTGTTATTACCTGGATGTAAAAAACAAATATATTTTCATACCTGATGATGTCTGTATGCCCAGATGAAAGCTTGTAAAAAAATAAAAAAGGCCTTATGCAACTGGAATTTATAAACAGAGATCATAACATTCAACCTCAGGTTCGGGGTTAATGTCATTTATTAAATTTGTTTGCGAAGATGTATTCTCTCCATTTATATCATTAAATTCAACATCAGTTTTTTTGTATGAATGATTCATGTAATGTAAATTGAACTGCACCACATACTTGATATATATATATATATATATATATATATATATATATATATATATATATATATATATATATATATACAGGGTGTCCATAAAGTTCGTGTGCACTTTAAAAAAATTATAACTTTATTTGTATTTGCGATAGAAATAATTTGTAAAAAAGATTAGAAAGAAGTAAATCTATATTTTTTAAGGTTTTATTAAAATTTTATTTAAGTTTCCACATGTCCTCCATCATTAGCAATACAAAGGGATTTTGCAGTTCACGGAAAACATTTGCTAACTGATTTACTGTAATGCCTGAAATCACATTAGTTATTTTAGCTATACTTCAAACTAGGTACATTAAAACATTCATAACTGCTCATGGCGTATCAAATGTAAACAAATGAGCAGATATGAATGTACGTATGAGATTCATGGAAGATTGAAGTTTATAAGCAGTAAATTCGACCATGCCAACCGAACGATCCTCAGTGGCCGAATCGGTTAAGGTACGTCAGGCTACATGACGGTTCCGTATAGGATACAGGTTCGAATCTCGGACATTCAAGACGGTAAATGTTATTTAATACTGTTTATTATAAACAAAGCATTTACTTAAATACTTGTATCTATAAAAAGAATGTTAAACATAAAAATGTCTTTAAATATATATATATATATATATATATATATATATAATCATTATTTGAATATTACAACATAAATATGTTATACTCTGTATTGAGCACTCTTTAAAGAATAATAATTGTTGGTTATTGGAATTTACTCCGTATATACCAATCCCAAACTTGTATATATATATTGTGTATTTAGACAGCATTTTTTCATTAATGCATGTTTCGTTAAATAATATAATATAAACATGTTTTGTCTATTTGTTTTAGAGAGGATTAAAAATTCGTATCAGTATTGTGATTTTCTTTCTTCCTTTAATGATAATGTTATTAAGCTTATCAGACGATATGAAAAGAATTTACATAAAATAAATAGACAACACTTATCTATATTATTTAATGAAACATGCATCAATGAAAAAATGCTGCGTAAATACACAGAATTTAAATATATATATATATATATATATATATATATATATATATATATATATATATATATATATTACAAAGAGTCAATCATACCTTGAACCAATCAGCAATAGGAATGCTATTATTGCTGATTGATTCAAGGTATGATTGACTCTTTGTAATGTAAATATATGCTGCCTATTTTATTATGTTCATATATATATATATATATATATATATATATATATATATATATATATATATATATATATATATACGAGGGTCATTCAATAAATAAGGTGAATTTTTCGGTATAAGGACTTCTAATACAGATAGAAGCTTACTTTTTATTTTTTTATTTTCAACGTAGTCTTCCAGCACTGTCACACACTTTTCCCATCTGTGCACGAGCTTCCGTATTCCCTCAGCGTAAAAATCTTTGGACTGATGTCTCAGCCAGTCGCTCACAACACTTTTGACTTCATCGTCACTTTTAAACTTCGTGCCTCTCGTGAACGCTTTCAAGGGACCAAACAGGTAAAAGTCTGAAGAGGCAAGGTCTGGGCTGTAAGGGGGATGAGGGAGCTGTTCCCAGCCCAGCTCGTTGATGGTCTGCACCGTTTGGGCTGCTGTGTGAGGCCTTGCGTTGTCATGATGCAAGATGACTCCTTCTGACTGATGACCCCTGCCTTTGTCCCAACAGATAAGCTGAAAGTCCTTGCAATGTCATCCACTGTCACCCTTCTGTCAGACTGAATGAGGTCATTGACTGATTCGATGACCTCAGGAGACCTCACTTCTGGAGTCCCCCAGGCCTGTCTTCATCCTCAACACTGCTCTGTCCTTCTTTAAACAATTTAGCCCACTTGTAGATATTTTTTGGCGGAAACATGTGGCACCATACACAGTTGACATTCTCCTATGAATTTCAACTGGTTTGCACCCTTCAGCAACCAAAAACTTGATAACTGACCACTGTTCAATCCTGGAGCATGCTTCTTGGTCTGCCATCTTTGTTAATTGCTAAAACTTTCAAAGTTTTTTTTTAATCTGCAAAAGAAATTAAATCTATGTGAAAAAGAAGTAAAACAAAAAAAAATAGAAAAGAGTAAACTTCTATCTGTATTAGAAGTCCTTATACCGAAAAATTCACCTTATTTATTGAATCACCTTCGTATATATATATATATATATATATATATATATATATATATATATATATATATATATATATATATATTGTGTATATTTAGGCAGTATTTCTTCATTAATGCATGTTTCGTTAAATAATATAAACATGTTTTGTCTATTTATTTTAAGTAAATTCCTTTTATATTGTCGAATAAGCTTTTTAGCATTATCACTGAAACAGGGAAGAAAATCACTATATTGATACATGTCTTTATTGTTAATGCTGTCTAAGCTTTCGGCTTACATATGCGATCATCAGAGAATAAAAGTACATTACAATAAATAATAAATTATATAACAAAGATGGTTGGTAAATTTTGTTTTTAGATTGGTTATGCGGACATTGCAACAATGATTTTTTGTTTGCATGGAAGATTGCTATGCAACGATAAATTCGATATAAATATATATAATTTGTCTATATTATTTAATGAAACATGCATTAATATATATATATGTGTGTGTGTGTGTGTGTTTGTATGTGTGTGAGAGTGAGAGAGAGAGAGAGAGAGAGAGAGAGAGAGAGAGAGAGAGAAAGAAAGTATATGTAAACATATATATTTATATATATAAAATATGCATTCTAAGCCTGGTTATTACGTTTTAGATACGTAGACTAATATGTAAAGTGGCCCCTATGTAGAGACACGCGAAGGGAAGAGTAATCTGAAGCTAGCATGAAACGTGAAGCTGCCACTCATCATACGCTGTTCATTCCTATGACCTCGGTAATCTTATGTTTTACTGAATTTTAGAAATGTTGTCTTTAAATTTACTATAATTATCCATCTTATTTTCTGGTAATGTCGTGTATGGGCGACCGTTTCTACAAAAATCGCTACGTGAATAGACATACAAAAAATTAAAAAATTCTTTTAAAATATTAATATTTCATGAGTTGTACGAAGCTTCTTCATTGATGATTAGTAAAAATAGTTTTTATTTTAATATCATCAAAAAGGGTGAAATTAATACAGAATTATTCTAATTAAAATTAAAAAAATACAATTTTTGTAAAAGTTTATTATTCATTATTAAATAGTGTCCTTAATATATCTTATTTAATATATCTTATTTAATATATTTTATTTAATATATTGTTGGGAGTGTGTGAAGATGTTAAGAGATATCAGAAGGTTTGAATGATCAGAAGGCTTAAAATTGTGCGTGTTCAATGATCTTCCATCCACAACAATTAATAAAAGACAAAAATAATGATTTAAAACATAAAAATTGAATTTATTAAGTATTTGATGTACATGCATGTGAACTGAAAAGGTTAGACAGAGTTGTGTCCCTTAGACTAGGTAATATTTGTACCTAAGCTCATAACGAATAAGTTGATTATTAAATTGTAATTTAGAAGATTGTACTTGCGTACATCGATATTATAGTTCTTTTACGTCTGACTGCATTAGTCGAGACGGGAGTTCTTTTAGAGTCACATTTTGGCGGCGTGTTGAGATGTACGAGTGATGTAGAGAAGTTAAGAAGTCGAGAAAAACAGGAACTTGAAAGAGAGCGAGAATCACACGTGTTGTGTTTATATATCTTCGCTGTATCACATGATAGGCTCCAATTGATTTGGCGCCTAAATTGATTCTGTGCGTGGGAGAGATCTGATTGGTCGAAGCTGACCAATTTGCAAGCTGGATTTACGGTGATCGACCATGATGCTTGTTGATTACTTTGTATATGATGTTGGTAAAATCGTAACAGGAAGAGTGCATTTCCCAGCGGGGGGTAAACTGGCTGTCGTGGAAGATTTCACAATATCTTATTTAATATATCTTATTTAATATATCTTATTTAATATATCTTATTTATGAAAGCAACTGAAAGCTTTTCTAATTAAATAATGTTTTAGTTTTATTGTAATATTTATTTTACGATTCAGAGCATAATTTCGGTAAATGGTGCTTTAATGATGATTTAAATTCTCCAAGGACTCTTGCTTTTGACTAATATGAATATGAAGTGGGTGAAATTTTCACATCTCGAAATTCCACAAAATTATGGGTGGGGGATTGGGGGGGTGTAAGAGATGTATATATAAATAAAAATTACCAAGATTTTCTAAAAAAATAAAAAAAATACATTCATTTGTGAATATGTCCTGAAAATTTCATTAAAATTCGACAATTATTAGATTTTTGTATGAATTTTCAAATCAATGTGTTTCTTATAAAAAAAAAGATGCCAAAATTTCCTATACGAATCAGTAACTAATCTTTGTCCCTACCCCGCCGCTGAAAACATTTCAAGCCAATCTGAAAAAAAGAAAAATCAGTAAAAAAAACACCCCCCCCCAAAGAAAATTCTAGACACTGGTCGGAATTTGTAGTTAAATTCCGTACAGAGATTATTTTTACTTGTATTTTTAATCTCTCTTACCCCCCCCCAAAAAAAAAAACGCATAAATGCCACCAACTTTACAAGCATGTTCATTGGTTTCTGCAGGTCGAGCCGGTTTGAAAACAACGCAGAAGAATGCAGACAACCACCAGACGAGAATTGAGAGGAACATCAAAGTCGTTTCCACATCAAGGAAAAGTCTTCGGCTGGTGTGCTTCATCGATTCTTTGCTGTTACCACGAACTTTGCTTCAAAAATTGTACGAATTCTTTGAAAACTATTCAGAAAAGTATTTTCGCTTTTTCTTCACTTTATGTGTTTTTTTTTCTGAGGACCTTTTTATGCAGCGTTATAATTTTGATTGTAAAAAGGCAGTCTTCATTTTCATTGATTATTTTTACATACATGTTATTGGCCATCATTTGGCACGCAAAACACTTAATTTGTAATTTCTGTAATTCATTTTTTGTCTGTTAAGAATAAATTTTTCGTATGTTTCGTCTGTCTTTGTTGTGTGCTCATATAAAATCGAAATTAATATTACTTCAAACATTTGTTTGAACTATTTTTTTTACCAAAGAAAATCCTATACGTAAATAGTGTAAACAATGGTAAATTCGAATGAAGTTGAGATAGCAAATGTGACGCAGTTAATCAGAGCAATTACCATAAAATATTTATAGAGAAAGGCACATTATGGCCGTGGAACATTGATTGTTGAAGCTGAGATGACAGGTCAGGACCCATAACAGTAGAGATTCTTGTTTGGATTTGCAGTTAGACAAATAAATTAATATTGAGTATTTATTTGTAGATATTTAACATATTTATTTAGAAAGAATATATAAATATATATTTTATAATTATTTATAAAGGATACAGAAGTAAAAATATTTGGACCCCTTCACAAGATTAATTATTTGCACAAGTTCATGATTTGAACGGTCGTGTTTCGTTACGCAAGAATCGCCCCAACTTTTGTAAGGACAAGTGGATTGGATGTTGGGAATAGAATATTAAAATTTAATAACAAAATTTAAATAGAAAAATCGATAATCCATTAACATTACGTACAATACCAGATTTAGATTTTAATTTTTTTATTTTTATTTTATTTTTTATTCTTATTTTTTATTTTATATAAATTAGTTCTTTTTATATAATGCAGCATTACGTACAATACCAGATTTAGAACTGAATTTATTTTATTTTTTATTTATTTTATTTTTTATTTTTCATTTTCTATTCTATATCAATTATTTTTTATATAATACAGCATTACGTACAATACCAGATTTACACTTGAAATATTTTTATTTCATTTTATTTTTTATTTTATTTTTTATTTTTAATTTTAATTTTTTATTTTATATAAATTAATTTTTTTTATGTAATACAGCATTACGTACAATACCAGATTTAGACACTAAATTTGTTATTTTTATTTTATTTTATTTTTTATTTTTTATTCTTTATTCTTTATTTTTTACTTTTTATTTTTATTTTTTGTTTTGTATAAATTAATTCTTTTATAATAAAAAATTACGTACAATACCAGATTTAGTCTTGAATTTTTTATTTTATTTTTATTTTATGTAAATTATTTTTTTATATAATGCAGCATTACGGACAATACCAGATTTAGACTTTAATTTTAAAAAATATAAAATAGATTTATTTGTACAAAATATTTATAATCAAAAAATAATTTTCTTTTGCTATCCTCTGCCAGCCGCAATGATGGAGAAAGCATTACCTCGAACCATCGCCAGTGAGACACGCTGCAAGAGCCACTCCGTTTCGCGAGGCTCGTCTCTTAATTGAGATGCAATCACGTCAACCCTCCGAAGGAGCGCCATCGAACGAGGGCCAATAACCCCAGAAATCTCCACTGCCACTTGAATAAAAATAAATCTGTCTGCGAGAGAAGAATATTTAACTATATAAATTTTTTTTTTATCTCCGCGTCCTGTGCGACAGGCCCCGGCTCAACTGCGGGCCTGATTATTGAAGTCAGCGGCGTACCTAGCGTCTGTGCCACTTTTCGAAGCAACATTCCAAAACTGAACATCAGCAAAATATAAAACAAGATTACACTTACGGCAGCCATTTTTTTTCGTTTCGGGTAAAAAAATAAAAAGGAAAAAAGATCATCAACAAATGCAACAACAAAATAACATGGAAAAAGATTTACAAATAGAAAAAAAAAGAAGCTGTTTTTCTTAATTAATAAATGTTTAGGATAAAACGTTATTACATTAACAATACAGACATTATGAAAAACTCCGCTAACAGTAACTGACTCTTAGTAAATGTCCTGTGCATTACTTGGCCATAAAGTGAATTTTGCCAAAAATGGCACATATAGAATAAAAGAAAATAATGGCACAACCAATTTTGCATGTTATTTCATGAAACTCATTCTCCCCAAGGCTACCCCCGCAAAAAAAAAAAAAAAAAAAACTCTTGCGAGGTGAACCGGTCCAGTTCCAGGTTCACTAATGATTGAATTGCATAATTCAATTCTATGTTTCGACTGGATTGGAAGTTGCTCAAATCGGAAGAATTTCCATACAGAAGGAATAAACGCAATTTTATTAGCGAATGATTGATTATTATTGATTATTGATGATTGTTATTGATTATTGTGAAGAAAACGTAACGACTTTAGTCCCAATAGAAAGATGTCATTACTCTGACATCGTGTTAAACATAGTTTTGTAGAAAAGAAACAATCACAAGGAAGTTCACATGTGTAATTTGTGTTGTGCGGGATAGAATATGAATGATATCCACAACTGCAACATCTTCATATTGTAGCTTAGATCATTCGTCTCTCTCTTTCTCTCTCTCTCTCTTTTTGGCCTCTTTATATTTCATCACACTTGGTCGGTCATGTGACACTTAACATCCAATCATTGAAACACTACTCCTGCCGTACAGGGGACCGTTTTGGAGTAGTCTTTGCAAAGAAAAGATGCTTTCCTGGTGCGGGTGAAAAACATATATAACTAGGTTTAGTTTTCAGGGTCGGAGGGAAGGCATGTAATAAGTTTCTACATTTCGTTAGCATGTAGAAAATAAAACCTTCGTTAGGTTATCACGTCGTCTCCCTAGCCGACATTTTTATTTAAAATGTTTGGGTACATATCTGTACCTCTACAGTCAGTACTACAGAGGTTGTCACTCACATACAGATTTGGTAAACTCAACACCGGTATTTGTTGAATAACTAACTGAAATCTCAGGTAAAATTTGTTAACGTTCATAGCTTTTGGGCTTATTCCATGTGGCCTTCTCGGGAAGCGGTCAGTGCATTATAAAGATAATCTCTAATGCTTCAATGTTATTATTGTCAGGGTGAGTACATTTATTTTTTCTTCACTGTGGGTGACGTTTGACTGAATCTGGACTTAATCATTGGGCGTATTTTATTGATTATCGATTGTTGCAATCTGTCATCGATTTCTGAAATATTCCCAGACTGAGCATTAGTCACAAATTGGAAAAGCAGTAAACACATACACACACACGCACACAAACATATAGATATAAGAGAGAGAGAGAGAGAGAGAGAGAGAGAGAGAGAGAGAGAGAGAGAGAGAGAGAGAGAGATGGGTGCGCGCGCATTAACAAACAAACGAATAAAATATTTCTATAAAGTAAGAGCTAAGTAGCAACGATGGTTGTATTTTTCAAATGGCCAGTCATGCAGAGAGTCAAACCGAGAAATTTTAAAGCTTTTTGACATTTCATTTTTGTCTGAATGGCTTCAGTGGTTTTGAGTTAAAATCACATCCAATATAAAAAGGAAAAATTCTGACCATCAAAATTGAGTAAAACAGACGGAAAATGCCGACATAAAGAAAACAACTTATAATTGATTATTTTTTCAATTTTTGATTTCATAATTACTTAAAATGATGTGAAATAGAGAAAAGTTAGGCTTACTTAGTCGGCCGTTTTAATTATTGCCAGGAAAGATTTGAAGACATTATTTATATTGTAGAGGTCCGCCTATCACGAACGGCCGAAAGTAAAACATCAATAGAGTTGTTTTATGGAGCATAGTTTTGTCTGACGCGATGCCATAATAGGATGGAACTGATTATATTTGCCAAATGATGTGTGTCTGTGTGGGTGTGTGTAGCTTGTTAGCCATTACTCTACGGAAGGCGTCCAATATATTATTTTTTTCTTTTAATCATTTCATCCCAAGTAAGGAGTTAAAGCCACTAAGATGCAAAGGGTTGAGCAAAAAAGAAACAGGGTAGACAATAAAAGAAAACATGATTGTAGGAGACAGAAGATGACGATTGATGTCGCATTTAAACCGTTGAAGATCGTATTTGACAGGAAAGCAGGAAGCCGGAAGAGAGTTTCAAAAACCATCAAAGTGCAGGAGAAGAAACTATTAGCATAGAACTTACGGTTGCAACATGCAATTGCAACCTAGCCACCAATCTAGTACTGCGCTTAAATTAGTGAAGTCAATGGGCCAAAGAGGAAAGCTCATTAGAATAATTATAGCGAAATATTTATAGAAAAGACACAGGGAGGCTGCATTACGGGGCTGAGATAGTGACTGAAGCCGAGATTATCAGGTCAGGATCAATAACTTTGAAGATTCTTCTTTGGATTTTGTTCAAAATCTCTAGAAGCACCAGACCAGATGTGGCAACAAAATTCGATTCACGCAAGAATAGTACACTTATAAATTTGCAAGATAGATTCTAGCGAAAAATTGTCTATCCCGACATTGTTAATCGACTTTCTTAGCAGCTGACTTAGCACTTAATACAATATAAACGTTACATTTTATGTTAGTAGAAAATGTGAGATCAAGAAGGCACAACGAGTCAATATCCTGGTGGTTAGCATCAGACATGCCGATGGACAGCATAAAAGGGTCTTTAATATAATTAACAGAGAGCGATTCTGTTTTTGAGCCGTTAAATAAACAAGCAATTGCTTGTGCTTATAAGTCATTATAAATACAACGATGTCAGAACCAAAAATAGTTCTAGACAAAAAGGCTAAAAGTTGAATTGTATTTTCCTACATGCAAATAAAGAAAAATATTAAACATGTTCAACAAAATTAGATCATGAGAACTTCATTAAGGTTGGCAGACAGAAATATCGTGTTACATTATTCTTCCTGTAAACACCAGATTTCGAAATCCTAGATTTTAATTTGGTTCAAACACCAAACTACTTTAGCAGTAGAAGTCATCACTTGTTTCATCAAAGAGGCAGACGCTGTGAAACTAATGAAATTATTCCCCCTATTTCAGTGTTTACAACATTAAATGCTGTTTTCTTTTGTGAAAGTTTTATTACAATATACAGATTACTTGCTCTGTTATTAAATTGTAAAGATACACCATGGAATTTCCAATGAAGAAAAAATGAATCTTGTGACACTTATGCTGAGAAAAAAAAATGGCTGTTTTTGGATTTAGAGAAACTGAGTTCAATTAATTCATTCAGAACAGAAGCAAAATTAAAATCATTTTGTTGGGAAAATTCGATCATCCCAACAATAATGACCGTTTCTCATCTTGTTGCTCTCTGCCATTGACCTGTAAAACAGATATGGTGATAAGCACCATTGTTGTCCCTTGTGAATAACAAATGGTAAAAAAAGGCACTTGGTTGTGATTCTTGTGATCTCGAATAACAGACGAGATATGATAAAGAAAAAACAAAAACAAAAAACAATCAAATAAATAAGAGAAAAAAAGAGAAGAAGAAAAGGAGAGAAATGAAACGAAAGGGGGAGGGATGAAAAGAAAGCGAAGAAACAAACGAAGATCGAGAGAGAGAGAGAGAGAGAGAGAGAGAGTAAGAGAGAAAGAGAGAGAGAGAGAGATAGCAAAATGATAAATGAAAAGGGGAACGAAGGAGACGAGGAGTATAAGCGAAGAAAAATGGAACAAACCGAAGGATGGAAGAAAAAGAAGAATATAAAGAAAGCTATGAGAAAAGTAAAAGAAACTGAGAAGAGGAAGAGAAAGAAAAATGTAAAGAGTGGGTGGCAAAGAGAAAGAAAAAGGAAAGGCGAATGAGAAAAGTGAATGAAAGAGCGAGAAGCGATTGACGAAAGAAAGAAAATGAAAGATGAAGTAGGAAAGAAAGAGGAAAATGGTGAAATGAAATGAGATAAAGATGAAGAAAAACAAACGCGAAAGTGAAAAGAAATTGAAAAAAAAAAGAGAACGGCTAGAAAGAAGTCATGTTTCACGAGGAAAAAGACTGGAAGGAAAAACCAAATGAAAAAATATGCATATGGAAAAATGAAAGAAAAATGTATGAAAAACGTCTGGAAAAAACATGAAAAGCTCAGAAGGAAATGAAAACTAGAAAAAAGAAGTAAACAAAAGGAAAAATAAAAAAAATAATTGCGAATAGAAGAGAGTGAAAGAAGGAAAGAAAGAAGGAAAGGAATAAATATATATATATATAATAAAAAAAATTCCCTGGTAAAAAATCATGAATTTATGCATGTTTTGCTATTTTTACGTCGTTCATTGTTTGCCCGAGAGAAACCAGATGACTGGAAACATGTCATAAACACTGATAGAATCTTTGTCTTGGATTTTTGTCTTTATCGAATCAAAAAAAGCTTAGCTTTTTTGATTCGATAAAGATTCATTCGGCCCGGCTTCTCAATATGAGCAAATCTTTTACATTCTTTTAGCCGTCATCGCGAGTGAAAACCCATGAAATTTGAGCCAATGTCGCCAGGCTTGAATCATTTTGACATTTCTTTGATTCCAGCTGTAGACGTCAAGGTCAACCATTGGATCCAATCGGCAGATTTATTGCGTGTGGATATTTGTCATGAAATTGATATTCTACAACCGAATATCTTATAAGAAAGGCATTTTGCGCAAAGTTTATTGACAGCATCTGAGGAGAGGGTCGTTGTTTTGGATAAATTCTTTGTTGTGCTCGGCCCTCAATTGATAAACAATTTGTGATTTTTAATATAGTAAATAACAAAGAGGACAAAGAAAAAGAAAAAGAAACCACAGGCCCACTCGGAATTCAAAAATGTATAATACAACAGCCCAACTAAAAAAAAAACAAAATTAACTTTTTCATAAATAGAAGAAAATGCTGATTATTTCTGAGAAAGAGAAGACAATTCAGTAACTGAAAATTCTTAGATGAAAAAGCATTTATTTTATATTTCAAAATATCATTTTTTGTCAATGCACTTAATACAACGTGTTTCTATAAATCTATTGACCAAACATAATACAATGAAAATTTCAAATCTAAATCACGCTGTGTCGTTAATTATGGAGTTATTAATCCACCCTAATATATGCACATTGCTAAAGCATTTAACACATGTTCATTTATTTTCAACATATTCTTCGTCAGTATCTGCCTATATTTCTGATATGAGGTATTATGTACACTATTTACATTGTTCGGACTATCTTCCTCGTCTTTGTTGCTATATTTATCACAACATTGTACGCTCCGGCCTTCTTCAGGTGGTTGGAATGTCGAAGTGAACTCTTTATTTCCCTCACTGGGGTAGACTGTTCTAGTTCCACATGCCATGTCTAATGGATGTCAGTTATTAGTTATCTCCTGTTAATTCCTCTCTCCAAGTTCTTCACTGCTTAACCGGGTATTGAACTCACACTCTTTGGGTCATGGGAACTGGATCTAACTAACGCCTTTATCCACTGTGCCATGTGTCATTGAAATAAAAATGGCGACAAAGATGAGGAAAATAGTCCGAATTATGTAAATAGTATATTTTTCGTCTTTGTAAATGCATTTACTTCTCTGGTTAATCCTAATCACACAAACAGAAAAATGCAGTGAACGTTTCAGTTTCAAATTCAGCTCCCGGCCTTATTGATTCACATTTAAATCAATGTAATTAATAATAATGATGTAACTAAAAGTAACTATATTTGTAATTTTATATAAAATATGAAAATTCCCTATTCTAAAACTTGTCTGATCCTAAAGAAATCAGGTGGATTCTGTGTTCGAACTATAAATACCTGGGAACTAATCGCTTCATGTTAAAAACTCATAGAATATCACATTAGTGATTGTCTATTGTTTATTTTTAAGAACGATAAGATTTTATAATTTTCAAGCAGAAGAAATTCAGCAATTTGTTAATTTTTTTCTTTTTTGTTTTCATCATAAGATCAACCCGAATGCAGAATTTGTTTTGATTTTCGGCTTGAATATTTGTATCAGATATTCATTGAACTCCTCCTATTTAAAACGAACCCCAACCTCAATTTGAAATTACTAAAACAAAGAAAAATCTGTTGGAGAAGTTTTCTTCAAAATAACAATAGCATAGAAATCAAACAGGATTTTCAATATACAGTGTAACCCGAATATAAGAGACCCGGATATAAGAGAAACCCGGATATAAGATATATTGTATCTGGTCCCAAATTAGAGCCTGTGTTAATGTATATATAATAGACCAAACCCGGATATAAGAGACTTCTTCTCCGGTCCCGACAACTCTCTTATATCCGGGTTACACTGTATATATTAATTAAGCTTGGCTTAGCTAAGTAAAAAGATAAAGACTTCCCAGTATATTACCTTCACATAGTTTTATAAGATACTTTGAACAAACGACAATATTTGAAGGAGTTGGGATCGACATTATTTGCGTGAAAATTACCTTTTTTATATATGGAAAAGACTTCAATTTGTTCATCAAAAGTAGCAACGCCACTCTCTTCTTTATATTGATTAAGAGAAAAATCGATTTTGATGTTCACATGAAGCCAGTTGATGTGATCACTGCCAAACTAGTTTTCATTTTATAATTCTGGTTGGTCATAAAAGTGGCTACATAGAAAGCAAATGATTCCATTTCATTTCACGAAGCCGATCCGAAGGTGTCAGAAACTCTATTTTCTTACGGTCTTTCATTTAGTCATGGCATCCATGGCGCCAGCCAGGTTAAACAATTCTTTCTTAAAAACCTTATCTTTGTATCTTTTTTCCCTAGCACCACCCACTTGAAGCTAATGATAGTATACAAAATATCTGGCCGTGATCGGACGAAGCGAAAGGAGAATATAGAAGAAAAAGAACAAAAATGATGTTAAGAAAGAAGACTAGGCGCCAAAGATTGGAAAGGTTCACCTCGTTCTTTGCTCCATTAGAGGCGTTTACTTCAGTTCACGTTTATTTTACTGTCTTTGAGTTGGAGGCCGACGATGCAAGAAGAAAAACATGGCCGCCGGCGATAAAAGCGAAAAGGGGAGGTAATTGGTTAGTCAGTGCGCAGGCGCACGCACACGTTTGGAATTAATGATGGAACGCTGAGCTTTTAACCACAGATTAACCCCGGACATTTTCACCGTAGATGCGATGAAAAACGGTGTCATGGGTGCGGAGGAACGAGAAAGGCGGAAAGTGAAGAAAGAGAAGACGTCAGCGCGGTTCGGAAGGTATGGGTTCGTTTAACTGTAATTTTCAGCCTGGAATTGGACGGAAAGAAAAGTTTGTTGGATGATATACGATCGGAGTAATGGGAGGTTGGCAGGCGCTACTTTCAGGTGTAAATTTCTGCCGGTATTGTTAGAAATGTTTGCTATGAAAATGAACGGGCGCTGCTGTTTATTCGATTCTTTTATACATGAACGGTTTCATTCAGATTTCATTCGACACGAATAGTAGATTTTGTCTTAGTTGCAAATAATCTTTCTTTTTTTTTTTTACTGTGATTTCTAATTTTCTTTTCTTTGTTATCTTGATTACCTAAATTTCTTTATTTTCTTGAACTTGTATATTTCTTTCTTTCCAAAGTATTTTTCCCTCCACTGTTCTTGTTCGCTTATAACTTGAATACATGCATATATATATATATATATATATATATATATATATATATATATATATATATATATATATATATATATATATATAAAATATATATATATATATACACACACACATACATACATATATATATACACATACATACATACATATATATATACACATACATACATACACACACATATATATATATATATATATATATATATATATATATATATATATATATATATATATGTATATATGTATATTGCAGTTTATTCGCATCTATACATAAAGCTCTATTCTTGTATGCTTAATGCAATCTCAGCTCATATCTATGTTTATATGTTTAAACGTATAATATGGATTCATTATCTATTTCAATACACCAAAACTAAGAAATCCAGGCATACAAACGCGTATAAAACAATCTCCAACTCTCACGTTCTCTATAAGTTTGGCTATTCTATATTCTGGTTCGTTAACAACTCTTCCAAATTATCTGGCATTGTACACTTGACTCAGATAGACAAAAAGGAAAATTTGGTCCCTGAGTAAAAGACTAAAGAGGAATCGAAAAGGTTATGTGTTCAATCCCATCGAGGTTGAATAAAAGACTTTTTAATTTAAATGTGAAGTGATAAAACTTTCCTATTCCGTGGCCAGTCTAATGTCTACAAAATCTACCAGTTATTAACTTATATAAAAATGTAATGAAACAAAGAGAGGCCATAAATATATAAAATTAAAAATGCATTTCTGTCTGAATTGCTAGGATGAGGACTTATCATTATTTACATTATTTATATTCGGATTATTATCCTAATCTTTGTTGTTGTTATCCCCGGCCTTCAGGTGTATATCGACCTACAAGGAATTCTCAATTGAAACTTTTATTTAATCTACGGGAGTAGACTCTTCTCGTTCCTACGAGACAATGGATTAAATGGCCCAGTGGTTTAAAGCGTTGGTTCGTGAATTTGGTGACATAGTGACTGTGAGTTCAATCCCGGGGACGGGCATTGTGTACTTGGGACTCAGTGGATACGGCTATCAATAAATAAGCAGTACTAAAAAAAAAAGAACTAGACGAGATATCTGTAGACATGGGCAGTAGAACGAGAACAGTCTACCCCCGGAGAATAAAGAAAGGTTTAGGTCGATATGCACCTGATGAAGACCACAGGCCATAACGACCGAAACGTTGTGATAACAACAACAAAGATGAGGACAATAGTCCGGATGTAAATAATGAAAATAAATTAAAAAAGGTTTGAGACAAACCCAGGATGAACCGTTTTGTATGAGTAGCTCTTATTTCTTTGTCGTGTCGGGACCGATTAGCTTCTCTTTTTCTTTTATGTGTTGTGTCTCTTCAGAACGTGGACGATCATGACTCTCCATAAGTTCCTATCCTTCATAGTTCTAAGCAATCTTTGGACTTTTGCTATTTCTCCCAGTTCGTTCTGGCATCCATTTACATGATCTCGTTATGTAGATTACTAGCCGCGTTTCTTTCTACATTCAGATTTCTACCCGCGTAACGTTATCTTAGAAGCGTTTGTTAAGAATACGAGGCCAATTTTTTTTATCTATTTAAATTATTGTCTATAAATTAACTTTGGTCGTGGACGGTATGCGATTTTTCGGAGGAAGTTCGATCTTCTTCTCACGAGTAAGTGACGGAATCTATTTCTCTTCTCACGAGACACGAGTGTTTATATATCTTATTGTCATCCGATTGTCTTTCGTGTTTAGATGGATTAACTTCTTGTTTTATATCAGCGTAGCCACTGATATCTTTTGAGGCGAGATTTACACTTGGTAGCTATGAGGGTACTTTGTAGGTTATTCCCTCCGATGCACCTTAGCTCTTTTGATATTTCGCTCTCACACTAAAGTACAATGCTTACTTTGGTACCACAGATCAACTCTTTTTAGACATAAGGTTCCTGATTAAACTTAAATTATATTCAAACCTCTGACATTTCCTGGCGTAGATCATATATTACATGTCCTGGGAGTGCCAAATTCTCTAAACCCTCTTTCTTTATTATGTGTTCCAAAAATTTAAGCTGCCTACTCCTGTAATTATTTACTATGCGTGCGTGTTTTTTTTTCCGTGTTATTTATTATGGGTGTCTTTGTTTCAATATTTAAGCAAATTCTAGATTTTTTGGGGGGGGGGGATAGAATGATATCAATTTCGAATTGTAGAAGATTTGTTATTTCGGAAGCCTTGATTATCCATGATATTCAGGGGTTGGCATAAAGAGCCATGACCAGAGCGCGTTAATTCAACTATCTAGCAGAATATAACTGCCACACATTTTATGCCACCTGCATAACGTGGGACAGGAGCTTTTATGCAATTGTGAGGGTTTGTTTGAATCACTTACATTTTGCAGTTGCTTGGTGTGCATTTCAGCTACGACAGTCTGTTCGGGTTTAGCAGCTTCCATTTCACCGGCATGTCCAAATATTTTTTTTTCATGATAGCTTTGCCATGGTTGCAGCCATGTCGAGATTTGTTGATACACTGTGTTAATATAAAATATTTTTTATTGCGTTGTCTTCATTAAACGGTTAAAAACACGTAGACAAGAAAGTGTAGACAAAAATGCGATAGTAAAAAAGGTTTTTACTCAATGTTTGTTTTTCAGATAAGCCCTGAATCGTCTTTTTTCGTCTTTTTAAATAAAAAGAAGTTTAACGACCAGACTGGAAGTTGCCCTGACAAGAATGTTCAATGGGCGGCAATTAGCGTACAAATAAAATGGCGCTAGTTGCTAAAAGTTTCTTATGTGCGTGGGAAATATGAAAGGATTTTTATCAAAATTTGGACATAGACAGAACCCCCTTTTAATTTATAACAGAGCTTTCTAAAGCATACAGTAAAAGAAAAGGAAAAAGAAACTGCCATTTTCATTTATGAGAGATCCCATTACCATATTTCCAGGAAGGCTGTAGTTTAAATAGCAGAGGAGACTGAGCCCTCGAGTCATTCAGTTTTTGAGATGATCAATTCTTTGGGCGAAATTCTACACACCGAAAAGATGCGGAATGATGTTGCGTTCTTTTACGCCAGACGCGTCACCCTCAATACGGTACAGTACTCTGTGCACTTCATTTACAACGCAGCTCTATGCCGTATGTTAAAAAAAGAAAAATGGCGTTTCTCCCCCAAATATTAAGTGACTGCTACGGACTTATCAGACTTTTAATACAAGTCCTATTGAACACATCTGTGCTATTTTGGTTCGTAAAGCTATGAAAATTTAAAAAAAGTCTTCTACACAATATCCCTTTATGCTTTTAATGCAGTCAGATTCTAGCAGAGAATATAGCAGATCTGACAAATTCGATGCTTAAAATGCAAAAACTTCAGCATTTGGAAATGGAATTTTCGTAATTAAATATCTTATTAAGATATTTGAATAAAGGTCCTTGTCTGAAAACAGAGATGTCTAATTACTTTTTATAAATCTGTGCTCATGCACACACATGCGCAAAAGCATATGTACACATACACCAATATATATATATATATATATATATATATATATATATATATATATATATATATCTCGATGTAGATGCACTCTAAATTCAGCATCATTTTTTTCGCAATTTTCATAAGGAGAAGTTTTCACCAGAATTTATTGGAAAACTGCAAACTAGAATTGAATTCTAACCTCAACATTGAAATGGCATTTCTTTACTCCCTTCTAAAGATTCAAATAAATAAAATTGTTTCAAAATATACCAAGTAGCAACAACGGCCATAATCAATACAGCTGCATCAACCGCAAAAAATGTCTTTCGCTTCAAGTCTTATTCAATTCACAAAATGGACGTGCGTGTAAAATAAGTGTGTCTTTTAAGCTCGCTTCTATTGTAGAAAGGCACGAGGTGTTGGAAAGCGTAATGTCGCCACCGTCTCTTATCCCCTTACAAGATATCTGTTAAAATCAATACAAATTAATCGATTCGAATGTCATTTGGATATTTTGTTGCACCATCCATTCGAGTAGCTGGCTTATGCAAACTCACACTGTCGTGTCTAATTTACTATTAGACACGACAGTGACGTGTGGGGTCTGCGCATTTTGGCTATCAGTTTGTGAACTTATGGGAATGCGAGTATGAATGAAAGAAGCAGAATGTAATAAAAAAAGAAAAAAAAGTGACAGATTGAAAGAAAAGAAAGAAAAAAGAATGGAAGAATAAAAATGATTGAAATATGAAGGAAAGAAACAGAAATGAAGTGATAGAGTGATTGGCAACATGTATAGAGAAGAAGAAGCGGTAAAGAGAGAAGAAGAAAAGAAGTAAGAGAAAAAAGATAGGAAGAAAGTAAAAGAAAGGGGAAGGAAAGAAGAATGGAAAAAAAAGTAAAAGTAAATTAAGAAAAAAGATCAAAACGGGGAAAGAGAAGAAAAGGAAAAAGAAAAGCAAGAAAAAGAACAAAATGTGATTGAGTAACACAAAAAATCATAAAAAAACATAGAAATAAAGAATAGAAAAAAAAGAATGCAGTGAATAAAATATAAACGAAAAAAAAAGAGGAAAAACGCGACTAATTCGGATCAATAAAGGAAAGAATAGATGGAAAAGGAAAAAAAGTAAATGAATACACGAAAGAAAGGTGTAGAAAAGAGAAAACAAAATGACAAGCACACGAAAGAAACCAACAAGATTAAAGAAGAAAGAGTGGAGTAAAAAGATAAAGAGGATAATAAGCAATATATATATATATATATATATATATATATATATATATATATATATATATATGTGCGTGTGTGTGTGTTTGTATGTGAGTGTGTATGAATAAATATAGGTTGGTATACGAGCGAGAGATCGTATAAAAATAGATATATAAATACTCTATGGTGTAAGAAAAAGCAGTGCTCAATGTTAAGTAACAGAGCTATTTAATATATATGTTAAGAAAGATACATAATATCTTACATTAATTGCACAACTCTGAGGTATATTAATGTTGAGGTGGAGTTAAGATATTTAAATCAATTGTAGTTTAAATGTGAATTTGAATTTAAGATCAGATTAACATTTAAGGTTGAAAATAAGGTTGAGAATAAGAAATATAAATTCTAAATTAGAATTATTTTTCATATCTGACATGTTTTATGATATATAATTATATATATATATATGTATATATATATATATATATATATATATATATATATACTTCATCTGTTCTTTCTCTCACTTGTATATATATATATATATATATATATATATATATATATATATATATATATATATATATATATACTTCATCTATTCTTCCTCTCACTTGGATATATATGGTTAGCAAGGCTGAATTACTGGTTTTAAATTCAACCTTGCTAACCGGACGTTTCCTCTGTAGCTAAATGGTGTAGCACGTCAAGCTATATGAGGGTTCCGTGTAGGATATAATTTCTGTTTCTGTCGGAGGATACATTATCTCTGAAATTTCTCGGATATTCAGGCCGGTAAATATTGTTAATACTGTTTATTATAAACAGAGCATTTACTTAAATATTTGTATCTATAAAAACAACGTATAAACAATAAATATATTAAAATAATTGTCGGTCTTAGTCCATTTCATTATATATATATATATATATATTTAAGAATATATATATATATTTAAGAATATATATATATATATATATATATATATATATATATATATATATATATATATATATATATATATATATTTAAGAAAAGAAAAGAAAAAACGAATACAAGAAGTGTGAAATATATTTTTAATCAAATGTATCCTAGAAATACGTCTGAATATTTGCTGGTTATTTTGATGATATAGCTCAAGATATCATTTAAAACCAGTGAATTAATATATGTTTTCTCAAAGTAATTATAGTTACGGCTTCCTCTGCGATAAATTCTTGAGATTTGTATACCTGTGATTATTTTTATGCATAATCTCTCTGTGATGTCACTGATTTTGATTTACTCGTTTTTTTGGGGGGAGTAGAAAGCACTTTCACTGAATTAAAAATAATCTCCTGGGTGTTAATGATAGTCACAAGTTTTGAAGTAAGTTGTAGCCAAACTATGAATGTTTTATATAATTTGTTTATTTGTCGTCTGTCAGAAAGCCATATGGAATATTTTGACAACCAGTTGCGTGGCTTTGATGCAAATTGGAAACAAAACAGAGGGGACATTTTGGGGAGATTGTTGCACATACGAGATAAAAAAAAAACAAGGTCGGTATGTATTGTGGATTCCGGGAATGGAATCCTGCACAAATAAATAAACAATGCCAGTAAATGACATAGAAAAATAAGTGTATTAAACGTAAGAATACAGACTTGAAGTGAAGATTAGTAGTCCAGGAATGCGGGTTAGTAGAAAGTATATGTACAAGTTTCTGTAAGTGAAGCCGTAATTATCTCTCTCTCTGGACTCTCGTATAACTCTCTGTGAACACCCTGTGTACTGTCTCCGTATCTCTCACAACGTATCTCAACCTGCAGGTATTCTCTCTGTCAATATAAGTATACTTTGGACGAGTCCATCTTGTGTAAAAAGGTCTGCCCCACAACAGTATGAGACACCACTGAGAGAGCTTGGGTATTGTGTAATCGTCGCATTCATAACGAATATGAATCAGTTCTTTCTTTAATGGAAACTATTTAAATGACGAAGAAGACCTTCAGAAATGATTCAATGAGTGAAGTCAATGCTTCAAGTTGGCAACCCATCGGCGTTGACGTTAATGTGCATGTGTGAGCCGGCACTGTTCCGTGGAGTTACTCAGTTGGTAATGAATTGCCATTGATTGAGATTGTGTATTGTGCAACTGCCACATTCACAGCGTACTTGTGTCAAATCTGTTGCTGCTTTTTTTAACGGAAACTATTCGAATGATTAAAAAAAGATTCAATGAGTGAAGACCAGATCGAATTTTGGTGCCGATGCTTCGAACTTGGCTGGGAATCCATTAAAAAAAAAATCCAAATTCTAGAAAGCCTTCAACAAGTAAAAAAGCCGAAAATGTTAAAGCTATGCAAATTGTAATCAAAAGAAAACAGCGATTGCAAAAATGACAAGAATACATGTAGATTCGATATTGCCCGGAAAGTATCCAACCATTCATTACGTCTCATACCGTTGCAATATTTGGTATAATATCACATTACCCAGGTAAATTAAACACACACACTTTCATCTAAATTTTGACTTTTCCCATCGTTAAAATCATCGTTGAAAGCGAGGAGAGTTTAGATGTAGCTGATGGCAATTCCAAAAATGGATTTTCTTTTGAAAATTGGAAGATAGGCTGCAACAAATAAACGTAGCTCCAAAAGGAGTAGTGGACTAAGGCACAATTGCAATAAAAGGTGTGGCTATTTGTTGCTATTTTTGAATGGTTTATGGTTTTTAGAAAAGACCCCGTATATATATATATATATATATATATATATATATATATATATATATATATATGTATTGAGCACTATTTTAAGAATAGTATTTGTTGGTTATTGGAATCTATTCTGTATACACCAATCCGATACATGGCTATATATATATATATATATATATATATATATATATATATATATATATATATATGCATGTTTTATTAAAAACGACAGATAAGGTACTACGATTAACCTTTTTATTCAATTTTTCTTGTGTTCGAACAAGTGTTTACATTTTGGTCACAAAGCGTGTAAAAACTGTCCAAATGTTCCACACACTCTGTGCCCAAAAAAGAAAACACTTGTTTGAACAGAAGAAAAACTAAATAAAAAACGTAATCGTAATACCTTGTCTGTCGTTTTTAATGAAACATGCATAAATGAATGATTGCTCTCTAAATACACAATATATATATATATATATATATATATATATATATATATATATATATATATATATATATATATATAATAAAAAGTCATAATTTATTTCATTCTAATCGTAAATACGATCCAATTCATTAGACCTACAAATTCAAAAAGAAAACAGAAAAATCAACTCCGGGAATAAAAAATAAAATTTAGTGCGAGTGTATGTATGAGAGTGTGGGACGAATGCTAGAGTAAATGAAAGCTATAGGGAGGGGTAACAGACGAGAGAAGGACAGGAAGGTCTAAAGATAAAGTGGAGGATTAAAATTTAACAGAGAGAAGTTTTAAAGAGGGGAGTCAAAGACGGTTTAAATGAGAGAAATATGAATATTTTCAAATGTCTAATACATTCAAGATACACCGGAAAAGAGTATACATTTTGTGGTGACATACACACACAATAGACGATATAATCTTAAAGCACAAAAGATGAGAGAGGGAGAGGAAAAGAAAAAGGGGTGGGGGAGATGGGGGGGTGGAAATAAAACCGAAGGGGATTTATAAAAGGGCCGCTGTGTAATCAAGAAAATTTGACAAAGGTAATATCGACTACAGGTTACAAATCTAATATAAACATATAAAAAATAGCGATTATCTAATTTAGCAAGGACCTATATTTCTATGTTAAAAAACACATACGTATACACATACACAACAACATATTTATATTTTCACGTACATACATACATATAGGCGTGTACACGTGTACACACATACCCATATATATATATATATATATATATATATATATATATATATATATATATATATATACACGCACACATACACATACATACATATACACATGCATCCATACACATCCACTCCTACATATATATACATTTACACACATATATACATACGGACATACACATACGTGCACATAAACAATATATACATAAAACCTTACACATCTGCATACAAATACATACACGCACACCCATCTAAACAAATAAATCTATCCGTCTAACTATACATACATACGTACATATACACCCATATACAGATATATATGTATACGTACATACCTAAACATGCACACACACACATAAACACATCTGCATACACATCTACCTACATATACATACATCCATATATGCATATATATACATATATACACATGGACATTTCATTAAAAACGATAATAATTTATCATCCGAAAAGAAAAACATTATTAGATCGCGTAAGAAATTGTATAAAAAATTAAATAAAAGCACCTTGTCAGTCGTTTTTAATGAAATGTGCATGAAAGAAGGATTTCTGCCTAAATACACAAATATATACATATATATACATACATACATATATATATATATATATATATATATATATATATATATATATATATTTATATATATATATATATATATATATATATATATATATATATATATATATATATATATATATATATATTTATATATATATATATATATATATATATATACATATATATATATATATATATTTATATATACGCATATTCACACACACATACACATGAACGCACATATACATATCTATATATAAATTAAAATGTAAAAGCTAAAATTTTTTTCTCAAAATCAAAAAAAAAAATTAAAAAAATTTTTAGGGATCATATCCATCCATATATACATTAAACATATAAAAATATACGGGTGGAATTAAATTAATTTATACTTCAAGAACATTGAGGAAGACAACGTTAAGAATATTAAAAATATTAAAAACCGGCTGAGTGATTAACGCGTATCCATCTCTTACGTTTACATATATACCTAGGTATATAAATATTATAAGACTATCTGATTTTGCATATCAGTTATTAGGGAAAACGTCTACCTGCATACCCACTTACACATATATCACCACATGGATAAAGATTAACAAAAACATACACAATGATACATATAGATAATCATAATAGTCATTCCATTAAAATGTCATGCCCGATGTTATTGAACCAAGATGGAACTGTCACAAGCGACAACACGTTATAAAACCGTGTTTATGTTTTGAATCGTTTTTTATGTCTACATTTAGAAAAGATCTCACTACGAAGATTTAGCAATTCATTTTGATTCTTATCTTTAATAATAAATTTTTTTCCGCAATGCACAGATCACACCGATCACGGAACTTATTAGGGGTTCTAGCTCTTGATAAGTATCTCCATTCGAAAAGTGGGGCTAGTCCCTTATCCACCAGACCCCTCCCTATAGCTTTTATTTACTCTAGCATTCGTCCCACACTCTCATACACACACTCTCACTAAATTTTATTTTTTATTCCCGGAGTTGTTTTTTCCGTTTTCTTTTTGAATTTGTAGGTCTGATGAATTGGATCGTATTAACGATTCCAATGGAAGAAATTATGACCATGGAATATTAGTGTTTAAGGCTTTTTATTATATCCTTACTCTGTCCTGGAAATTGGGTTCTACCCGGATTCTATCCTCTTGGAATTATTTTTTATACATATATATATATGTATGTATATGTATGTATATATATTTATATATTTTAGATATATGATTACATATGTATGTGCATATTTACCACTAATATTATCAATATCTATATCTATATATATATCTATAACTATATATATATATATATATATATATATATATATATATATATATATATATATATATATATATATTTATATATATATATATATGCAAGTTTCATTAAAAACGACAGACAAGGTACTACGGTTAAGTTTTTTATTTAATTTTTCTTGTCTATCGTTTTTAATGAAACTTGCATAAAAGAAGGATTGCTGCCTAAATACACACACACACACACACACACACATATATATATATATATATATATATATCTATCTATCTCTCTCTCTCTCTCTCTCTCTCTCTATATATATATATATATATATATATATATATATATATATATCATGCTAGTTGACTTTATATGTCAGCATTTTTAACAGGATTAAAAATAAATCCTCTTGATTTTTCGGAAGCTTCTGATATAAGAGTCTCTGGATTGAATCAGGAATTCCTATTTTTTGACTTCTCTATTAATTCAGTTACTTTTATAATTTATTCTTAGTGATAGCGTATTTTCTATTAATTTCTTTGGAATTAAATTTTATATTTGGTGTTCAAATGCTTTTCTTTGTAATGAAAGCGATTATGTGTAAGAAAAGGAGGAAATCATATCCTTTGTATGTATAACATTAATACGTATATTGGAATTTCTTTTCACATAAGATTCGCGATGTGTGTTTATATAGCGACAACACGAACAGAAAATCTGTTAATTCGTATAAATATTATTTATTATTCAACAAAAAGTCAAATTTCGTTCCCGTTTGATTTGTTCAAGTGAGCGCTATCTTGTTAACTGTTTATATTTCTGATTACTTATCGAAAGAAACGTCGTTCGGACGCCATAGAAAATCATCACATGACCAAAATGAAATATTTATTAACCAATCAAATTTACTTAAATTTCAAGTCATTTCGGAGCCTCTAAGCTGACATAAAAGAGGCCAATAGAAAAAAAAGCCTTTCAAATCAGTAGCAGTTCAAATAACGAATGTTTGTTAAAATAGGACCTTTTTGCAGCCAGGCGGTCTCCAGCTACTCTTGTCAACTTTCCCTTACCACTTTTCTTCAATTTAATTTTTACATATAAAATGGACATTTTCCAACAAATTACATACACATCTATGAATATTCGTCTTTTTCTTGGCTGAAAATGTCACTTTTGTTTTAAACCCTATTCGCACATTTAAAATTGATTGATGGATTTATTTTACGATTTATCAACCTTTTGTGGGGCATTGCAAGTCGAGACGTGTTTCTGAATTGTATAAGAATAATTCTTATTCCGAATCAATATTGTATTAACAATTTCAAAACAACTATAAATTATGTAACACTGATTTTCAAAATACAATTTGCATAAAGAAGAGATGTAATAAACTTTCCCCTTAAAAACAGATTGTAGGTCATTTTTTCTGTATCAACCGCTTAGAAATAGATCGTAAATTTCTATTCTATTATAAAGGCCAATCTCCTTTACGAATTGAAAAATTTCACTTAGTTCGGTATTTTCGAAAAGTTCCTGTGGGTTATCTGCTCTGCTGTACTTGATTCATATATATGGTTCTTGACATCTCTTTGTAGCCCAGGTGCTATTCCAGGTGAACTTACTTGATGTCATGCAATTTGTTGCTCTCACAGCTGTTCCAAAACTGTCTTTCGTTCAAGCGTCCTGGGTAAGAAGTTAAACTATATCCAACAGCAAGGCCTCTGATCAGGAGGTTTCGAGGAGCGAAGAACCACCTATTAATTGCTGGTGTTCCCAGGTTCACCCTGACCCGGGGTGGTAGCACCTGTTAGGGTCCCAGCTATGGGAAAATAGTTAACACCTAGACTATATTCGCGTCCAGGGTATGACGATAAACTACATCCACATCCTGGGTATGACGATAAACTACATCCGCGTCCTGGGTATGACGATAAACTACATTTACGTCCTGGGTATGACGATAAACTACATCCACATCCTGGGTATGACGATAAACTAAATCCGCGTCCTGGGTATGACGATAAACTACGTCCAACAGCAAGGCCTCTGATAATACGTTTTTGGAAAAGTAATGTTGTTAGCTGTACGGTTTTGAAAAAATAATATTACCAGCTATACGTTTTTGAGGAAAAAAACAGAAATAGATTTTTGACAAAGCAAAAGTATTACCAGGAAAAAAAAAATTGTCGGCATTAAATGACCCATTGAGGTTGATGTGCCGTAAAACAAACCAAACCAAACCTTTCGTTCATAAACTTCTGATGGTTGAACGCAAGTTAGTCGATGGAATTTCTATATCAAACATTTAGGAAAATTAATAACGGTTCAAAATTCTTTTTCACTTTGTCAATAATGATTAAGACTTTAACATGACTCTACATGTTTTAATACGATGGGGAGTAATATTTATATTTAGGGTGGATATAAATATTTACTAAAACCCAATATAATTTGAAACAAGTCCAAATATGGAGAATTGCGTGTTGAGGGATTGTATTGCGCCAATTTTCTAAGTGCTTGTCGTGAAAATCGGTATTTGCAATTCTGTTTTTTTTTTATCTTGGTTCAAAAAGTTTCCGCAAGACACAACTATCTCATCTACTAGGCAGGACTTTATAGAGTGATCCTATAACCTTATAGAGTGAGCCTATAACGGTAAGAATGTAAGTCGAATGTGTATTATGAGTTAACGGATGAAAATGATTCGGTATTTTGTGTCGAAATTCAATGCTTTTATTTTTGCTTTTCACCAGACGCTCTGTCAATATATTAGATAAATTCAATGTCAATTATCAAAGTTTATGGCCCATAGCTATGCTTTGGTCTTTTGGAAAGAATCGGAGAAAGGCATGAACTTCTATTTCCCTACATTATACCATTCTCACAATAGAATTGTGTTAACTCTGAAATTGTTATCACTGAAAGACAAAAATGTTCATGAAAGAAATGAAGAAGTAATATAAGGCATGAACATGATTCTGATTTTCACTCCAAATAATTCGGTGATAATAGTACGAGAGCTGATTAGTGCCATAAAAACTGCCGAAATAAACAGGAGTGTTCAAATGTTTAATAATGATGAAAAGACGCTTTGCTTGATGTGTCCCGTAGCTATGAAACAGGCAGATGGAAATATTTCACTTTTGTCTCTAATACGCTCGAACACTGGTTAATAACGCAATCAAGTTCAACCCCTAATGTATATGGGGAAATGATTTATTGAGGAAATTATAAAAAGTTAATTATGAGTCGCTACGAATGAAAAACTCAACATTTGACAAGATAATTGAAATGCACGAAATAATATCAGCTTTAAGAAACAATCACGTTAATAACAAGCAAGGTTAGTGGCCGTGTCTAAATGTTAAGGCCTTTATTCAGCGCAAAAATGATTTTTTTCTTTTCATGTCATTTCCTTTCAGGACGTAGGCGACCATGGCTTTCCACGGATTCATTTTCTTTATTATTTGAGAGTTACCATACATTCTTGTGAAAGATAGTGGAATGGTTTTCCGGTGCCGTCTTCATGTTTTCAGAGTTTTCCTTCCCTTAGACTAGCTACCAACCAAGGCTACAGACACCAATATACCCATAGCTAGCGATGTAAGAATGTTATTCATGCCTTTGTTTGAGGGTAGTAGTGTGAAAGTGAATGCAGCAAGCTGGGCCGGATGTTGAACTACGATTGCGTTTTCTGCGTTGATAGTCACATCGCAAATAAAAGTAGAATCAAACATGAAAAATGAATCCGTCCTATATCTCCCCTACAACGTCGTCTTTATAAAATAAATCCAAAAGAAAAGTTAATTTTAAAGGAGAGTTTTGATTTTTTGAATAGTTTTGTTTTGTTTAGCGGCTTATCAACCCACGAGTCTTCTACAGAAGGTAGCGACGGAGAGTGAGAAGAAAAGACTAAGCATAAACCACAAGAAGACAGAATGCCTAAGAAGAAGAGCCTGAAATGCGATTTGCAGGTCGGGAACGCTAGAATCAAGCAGACGCAGAAGTTTAAATATCTGGGAATCGTCTTGACAGAGGACAGCAAATGCGACCCTGAGATCCGTAGACGTACAGGGATGGCCAAGGACACATTCCAAAAGCCGAGCAGAATATTACGAGACAGGAGGATTTCTTTGATAACAAAGAAAAGAATACTGAGCTGTTACGTGACATTTGTCCTTCTTTACGGCAGCGAATGTTGGACGATTTCCTCAAAGATGAAGAAGAGACTCGAGGCGACGGAGATGTGGAAAGATGCTAAGGGTGTCATGGACCGAGCGTGTGAGCAACGATGTGGTCATAGAGATGTTGCAAACGAGGAGAAGGTTTATGCTTAACATCAGGAAAAGGCAGCTGAGACATATAATGAGGAAGGAGGGCCTGGAGAATCTGATACTCACGGGTCGAATAGAGGGAAAGAGAGACAAGGGTAAGCAACGCGTGACATACCTGGCGAGCTTGGGCAGGTGGATGACAGAACGTGGTTTGGAGAGGAAGCAGAGGGAAGGAACTTGCTGAGAGCTGCAAGGGATAGAGGGAGGTAGAGAGCCATGATCGCCTACGTCCTGAAAAGAAAAAGAAAGAAGGCTTATTTAATGCCAAAAATTCAAAAATGAAAATTCAAACTTTATAATTCATTCGAGAAAATTACATTATTTCATAATTAAATTATAATTACATAGCTGTTAATTTTAAAAATCAAACAAGAAGTAGAAACTTGTTTCTCCTGATTAGAAATAAGAATAATCATAGCAAATTGTTTTTTTATTTATTAATTTCTTTTGACAATGTATGCCATGTTTTCAATTTTACTATAAAACGTATTGCTGATCTTTTTGCTATAAAATTCGTAGTTCTATGTGTTGGTTATTTTTTTTCATAATTATAATTATTATCGCTATTATTATTAAATTATAATTATTATTGCAATTATTATTAAATTATAATTATTATTGCAATTATTATTAAATTATAATTATTATTGCTATTATTATTAAATTATAATTATTATGGCTATTATTATTAATTCAAGAATATATTGTTGATAATATTTATATGAATTTATTGCCGGTATTTTTATTATAAAAATGTATTTTTATACTTTTCTAATGTTTTGATTTTTGATTGGGGTTCACTATTTGCCCATAGCTGAGACCCTAACAGGTGCTACCATCTCGGGTCAGGGCAGGCCTGGGATTAACGGCAATTAAGAGTTGATTCAAAGATTCTCAAAACCCCCTAATCTCTCGATTGCTGCTGGATGTAGTTTATCGTCATACCCAGGTCTAGATTTCCTGAATGAGAAGCCCTTCAAAAGATGTCTGTTGGTTAGTCAGATTTTGAGAAGTTGGTCAGGCCGAGAACTTTTCAACAACTTCTCGTAGTAGAAAGGCCTCACCAACTGATCAAATTTTGATTCATTTATCCACCACTTATTATACAACTGAAGCTGTTCTTTACAATTTGGTTCAAACGAATTATTATTCTGTTTTCATGTTTATTGCTTGAAATATATTGTTCAAATATTTAAGATGTTCGTTTTCTGCTATTTCTCTTTCAACGTTAATGCCTTACTTTTCTCTCCATTTTTCGCCCATGATTGCCGCCTCTTTTTCTCTCTCCCACGTCCCAATCTCTCTTCCCCCTGGTCTTTCTTTCGCATAAAAGACAAAGGTAATATCTGCGTCTGGCGCACACTAATCCCATTTTTATTATTGCGTCAAGAGCAAAGATAGCAGAGGAAAGAGCTTTCCGGCTATAAACCTTATCATAATTGCAGAACCTCTATCTAGCGTACCTTTGTCACCTCCGGTCAAAGTGATCGTTTGATTAACTGCCAAGTCCCCGGGCTTTACACGCCCTTACCTCGTAACTTTTCAAGAGAGTGCGTTACTGTAAGTAACACAATGATCTCGTTTAGGTATCATGGGATTACAGACTTCTGACAGGCCCTATTGTAGTGTTTCCCAAAGTGAAGAACTCCCCGTGACACTACAATAATCTACCCAAAGTCCTGCCTAGCTCTTTCCGGAGATCAAGTGACAGCAAGTCTCCTTAACACTTCAGCATTCTCCTCAGTATTCTTTCAGATTTAATTCAGATCTTTGAATAGTTTTAATTCTGATTCGGATTTCCAATTCTTCCAGGTTTTTTGCAATGTTCCCAGTATTCAAATAGCTGTGGGTACTACAGTCCTGGTAACGTTTGATGTTCAGTTTTTCTTATTTCTGCATTCCCAGATGATCAGTTGGGACGATTATATATAAGATATGAGAATTTTTGGTTTGGGCTAGATTTTTTTGGACTGGATTTCACGAGCTATTGGAATTTTAATTGAGCTGTAGTTTGAAAGCCTCTCCTTCTACTCTCCATGACAGTTTGTCTTCAGAGTTGTTGTTGTTTTCTAAACTTGTTGTTTTTTAAATTTCTAAGACACACAATGAGGAAAGACCCTCATTGTGTGTCCCAGAAATTTAAATTCTCTCTTTCTGATCTTAAGTATAGCTGAACTGTTTGTTACCATTCTCATTAAAACTTCCTCGTTGCTCACATGTTCAGTCGACGTTATTCTGATCATCCTTCTGTAGAACCATATTTCTGTTGCCTCAAAATTTCTTATTCATCTCTGATGAGATTGTCCAGAATTCATAGTCGTAGAGGAAGATCGATATTACATAACAGTTCAGAACTCTTCTCTTTCTTCCTTCTTCTTTTTTCTTCTTTTTCTTCTTCTTCTTCTTCTTCTCTCTCTTTTCTTCTTCTTCTTTTCCTCTTTCTTTTCTTATTCTTCATTTTCTTCTTCTTTATTTTCTTCTTCTTCTTCTTCTTTTTCTTCTTCTCTGTTAATCTCTAATCTTGTAAATCTTCTGTTTTGCAATTTACTGACCTTTAGCAATATTCTTTTAGGTCACGAATATACGAATTGCGTGAAAATGTTTATATTGGGTCTTATTTATTGCTATTGAATGACATTAACTTTTCATCCTAATAGAATCATTAATGGATCTATGGATATTAAGGTAAAAGTAGTGCGAGTGTGTCATGTGTGCAGTTATATGCATATCACAGCTTAGTTTGGTACAAGGACTTAATCATATTGCACCTAGTGAGGATTGAACTCACTATACAAGACAAACTTACTCAACAGAAAACGTTATAATTCGTAACAGTCCTAATATATTCACTTTTATTCTCACAGTTGAACGACTTTAATGGTACAGTTAATATGATTTGAGAGAATGAAAAAAATCTTTACGAATATGTTGATAGATTGCCTGCCTGCCTACCTACTTAACTACCTACCTACCTACCTGTGGTATTCGTAACACTTATTACACACTGAACAAATAAACGGATTATAGCTTAGTACAAGATGTCGCATATAATATAAGTTTTTTATTATTATGTATGTACCAAAGATACTAAGTGTTTTGCGTTGCGTATAAAGTGACTGCAAGATGTGCAACTGTTTCGCCGACTTCAGTGCTATTGTGTGTTGCATCCTCTCACCACTTGGATGAACCCATAATTCCTCTCGTCGCTCCCGACAGGGCATAGTGTTCCAAATATTACTGGCACAACAATTATCCTGATATTCTATATTTCTTGCAGTTCTTGAGCACTTCCTTAATATTCATATATTTTCGTTTGAAGTTTCAGTTTTTGCTCCTCTACAACAATTATTCTGACGACGCCCAAATTGTCTTGGGGTCTGGAGTCGGTGACATGAATGTCTCTCACACATTTAAAGTAACTTTTCTTCTTTTCAAATAAGACTTCTGCTTTCTTTGTATATTAATGTTTAACAATCGCCGGAATAAAAACAACACAATAAGATTTCTTGATGATTGTTTTACTTTCTAACGATAAATACAGTGCTTTCCAGCATTATATGCAAATGAATGAAATTATATGCAAATCTTGCAAGTAAATTTCGGTCAAGCATACTCCGGAAGTTCACGAGAAGGATCACAAATTTTAAGAATTTTCTTGTGCAATAAAATAATTAAATATTTAAGTAATTTTACAATTGTTGAGAATTTTTTACGTTCAATACTTCTTGGATATATATATATATATATATATATATATATATATATATATATATATATATATATATATATGCAAGGCAAAAACATTCTGTTCACCATTGGATAATTATGATTTCAATGTGACTGGAAGAAAAATAATCAGTATTTGTGTCGCACGAAGGTGTTAGACACACACAATATCTATCTATCTATCTATCTATCTATCTATCTATCTATCTATCTATCTATCTATCTATCTATCTATCTCAGTCTGTTTGTATGTATGTATGTATGTATGTATCTATCTATCTATCTCAGTTCTTTTCATATCTATCTATCTATCTATTTATCTCAGTCTGTATCTATCTATCTATCTATCTATCTATCTATCTATCTATCTATCTATCTATCTATGTGTATGTTACTTCAAACATCTTACGTTATCATAAAAGAACTTAAAGAGAAAAATATGATATCTGTATAAATATAATTCCCTAAGAAAGCTGCTGCTGATTGAATGTAAAAAAAGGAGGCCACTAGTTGACGAGGGTCACATTAAGGGGTAATTTATATGGATAGGAAGGGAAGATAACGGTTAACTAGACTTGAACAGGTTAAAATTGTAATGACCGGGGAAACATCCACTTGGGAGTCGGTTCCACAGTGGATGCTGTAAATTCGTTGGATGATCAGTATATATACGTAACGTAACATTGTGCTTTCTATATATATATAATATTGGAATATAAAAAAATATGATTATTTAATATTTTGATCCCCGTTTTACTATGCAATCATCTGGAAAGTATCAATTCAAAATGATAAGAAAAGATAAAACCTGAAAAAAAATATCAAACAAAACAAAAGAATGATTTATTTAAAGAAATTGCAAAGGGATTTATATGTCACTATCTGCAAAGAGTGAATTTGAAAATAACAGGAAAAGATAAATAATAACAAAGAACAAACTCAACAGTTTTTAAAGGAACGACAGAGAAAATTATTAAAAGTATTCTCGAATGAAAGAGTAGAAGATACAATATTTGTTGATATAATTTTCATTTCATTATAATCATTTCAAGCAGTCTAATCTTCATACAATGGGCGATAATAAATTTTTAGCCCCCCCCACTAATTAAAGCAATTTTGGCTTGTTTAATAACGTCTCTTCTTTTTTTTCAGACAATGCCGTGTTAGTATCAAGCTACTCTCATCTATGAACGATAGTTGACTTATATTTTGCAATGAAAGTTCGGGGAAGTAAGGAAATTAGTGAATTTCAACGAGGGCAAATAATAAGATGGCATCAGTGTGGCAAGTCAAATAGAGAAATTGCTACGTTTTGCCAGGTTAATCATCAAAAGCTTAATAATATTGTCAAGAAGTTTAATGAAGAAGGGTATTTTCGTGTGGAACAACATTCAGGAAGACCAAGCATTGTGTCTGAGTGAACGAAAAGGGCGTTGAAGAGGGAAGTCATCAGAAATCGTCGTCAGAGCGTCAAAGATGTCGTCAACAGCATGGAAATATTCGCCATATGCAGTGAGAAAGACTCTGAAAGAGTTAGTCTATCAAAAAAGAGTTACAAGAAAGAAGCCCTTGATTTCAGAGGTTAACAGGAACCTTCGTATGGACTGGGCGAGAGAATTCGAGAGCAAAGATTATGAATTTTGGAGGTCTGTAATTTGGTCAGCTGAAAGTAAATTTTATCAATATTTGAATTTGAGACAGGTTTATGTTTGGAGAAATCAGACTGCGACTTGGAACACTGAATGTCTGCAGGCGACTGTGAAACATGGAGGGATTTGACCAATGGTGTGGGGCGCTGTCTAGTCTGGAGGGAAATTTGAGCTGATTCCTGTTGAAGTGCGGTTGAATGGTCTAAAATACTGTCAAATATTAGAGAAAGGAATACTCTCACTATTTGAAACCAATCAGATTGACAAGAATGATTACCTTTATCAAGTAGATGGAACGCCATGTCATACGAGCTGAGTAGCAAAGGCTTAGTTGGAATCGCAAGGAATCAAGTCACTGCCATGGGTAGCCAAAAATCCTGACATGAATCCAATAGAGCAGGTTTGGGGGCACCTTGACCGAAGACTTCGAGAGCGTGTAACCAAAATCACATCAGTAGCAACCACTAAAGAAACATTGCTAAAGGAGTGGCAAAATATGGATCAGCCAATTGTTGATAACTTGATCAAATCGGTGAAAAATCGAATACAAGCACTGAAACTAGCAAATGAAGGACCAATTCTATACTAGTTCCAAATACTGTTTATTCATGTTGAGTTGGGATTACTTAATTAATTTTTGAAATTGGATGTACTTTATTTCTCCTGGCTAAAAAACTTAGGCCATTGTAGAAGTGAAATTCAGGATTTTTTTAATGAGCTATGGATTCACAA
Organism: Acanthosepion esculentum; assembly: GCA_964036315.1. Classification (NCBI taxonomy): domain Eukaryota; kingdom Metazoa; phylum Mollusca; class Cephalopoda; order Sepiida; family Sepiidae; genus Acanthosepion; species Acanthosepion esculentum. The sequence goes on along the minus strand of OZ038488.1, from coordinate 124,406,935 downwards.
AATATTTCATTCTTTCATAAACATTGCTTGTCGATGCTCCATAGATTTTCGATTGAGTTCAAACCACACACAGGCCACTCCATCAATCATTTTATTCTTTTTTAAAAGTCTAAATTAGGTACGTCTTGCAATAGCAGCCTTAGCCGGAAGAGCGTCATAGTGCATAAATACTTTGTTTGAATTACGGTGTCTTCTTCCTGGGCTCTGTCTGAATGTTGGAAGTCGATGAAAAGAGAAAAGTTCATTTTGACGCAGCACTCCCCAGAGATTAACCAACTTATTGACAAGGATTTCTGTCCAACGCATAATTCTTCCTCATTCTTGCTGACGTCTCGTCCAGAGTAGCCAAAAAAAAAAGTTTTTTCTTAAGGTATCAACATTTTTGTCAGCCCTCGAGGAAAATCCTGCATTTCCCGACACACATCCGCGAATTAAACTCAATTTGAGATACCTTTCAGTTCAGGTAATGCGTTTAGAGAGATGTTTCTTCTTTAGCTGAAGGCAAACCCAGACTTTAACATATGTTACTAAGTGTTTCAGGATGCGGCATTGTAAGGTTCGAGATAACTTTGGAGTATCAATGACAAAAAATAATTTTTCACTACTTTTTACTGGATGATTTCTTCAAATATACAGTGCTGTTCGATAAAAGTGACTCACCTGATTTTTTTACGAAATGTTCTCTTCTCCGATGAAACGAAAGTTGAGCTAACTTCAAAGGATAAGCGATCTAAAATCCGACGAAAAAGCTTTGAAAGCTCTTTGAATTTAGCAGTAAGTACTGTCAAGCATCCGTTCAGTATAATGTTCTGGGGATGTTTTTCTTTTCATGGAATTGGTTTCTTAAAACCTATTGAAAAGACCCTCAGGAGCGAGCAGTACGAGAATTTTAGAGTCTTGTCTGCTCACTTTTACTGAAAGGGTGCATATCGACCCCACCAAGCTCATTTTTATGCGGGATAATGTTCCCTGGCACAAATCAATATTGATGAAGGAATACTTTAATGAGAAGCAGGTGAGTGTTATGACATGGCAGCCCCAATCTCCTGACCCTAACCCCATCGAAAACCTATGGAGCATTATAAAGTACAGGCTCTCGAGAAAGCAGTTGAGCAACAAAGAGGATTTGATTGTGAATTTTATATCCGAGTGGAATTCAATGCATGGAGATGAGATTTGCCAGAACCTAATCAAATCAATGCCAAAAAGGGTTGAAAAGGTTATTCAAAATAAAGGAGGACCCATGGATTATTAAATATTTCGAACTATATTACCTATTATAAATAAATTATACCTCTATTATTCTTTATTTAAAGCTGTTCGGTTATGTTCCTATTGATTACTAGTTGCAGGAAAAACGTGAGTCACTTATTTTGCACAGAGTTTTTCCCTAAATCTGATTTATATCCAAAATTATAATTATCAATAGAATATCTTAGGGTGAGTATACTTTTTTACTAGGTGGTCGGGAAGGGGTCTTTGTATTAGTAAGATTAAAAATTAGTTTGACCCCATAAACAATAGGCGAAAAAATTTTTAATTAAAAAAAAAAATCAAGTGAGTCACTTTTATCGAACAACAATGTAGTTCCATTTGTTAAGTGAAAAATACTAATCCGACTTACCCTTGTCAGCAATTGTAATGCAATCAACCAGTTTCGAAATTTTATTTCTTGGTCATCCGTTTTTATTTTGCTGAAATGTTAACAATTTGTTGCGTTGTTTTTTCTTAATTCAATATTTGAAGATTTTTTGAAATTTCCATTTTACACAAATGTTTGTTTCTGTTCAGGTTGCATAATTTTTTTAACGATGGAAAAGAAACGATATCACCAAATGGCTGCTGGGTGGTTAATGCGAGCCCCCAAAAGACATTTAACAGTGGCCAACATTGCACATGTGGCTGAATTGAGTAAACGCTTACTCCGCCTGCGGCCGAATGCACAACTCACATGACTGAAGAATTTCAACTGATGTGCGTTTTCATGGGCTGAACCATCCCCACAAGTGGTTCAGACTTGTTGGGAGGTGGGTGATTTTATCGAGTCAAAATCTCTAGATTAGTTGCTAACCAAGGCTATGGAACCAAGTCTGTCCTGATATTTAACCCATAACTGGGGGATAAAGGAGATGGATTCCTACTTTTTCCAAGGCTATGCAACTTGCATATAATATTGGAAATAGTTTCTTAGCATTACATATCGGAATTGTATGCCATACACATCCATATACGCACACTGGAATTGACAATGACAGGAGACATGACAAACAATTATCAATCAACCAGAGACCTCTAAGTATACTAATAAGGTCTGGTTTTCTAGAAGAAAAAGAAAATTAGCTTAAATTGGGCCATTTTGATTTTGGCTGACGTAGTAAAGAAATACGTCACGTGTTCGTTTAGAGAGATTGATTAATTTATGAAGTTTTCAAAAACCCATGCGAGCAGATATCTAATAAAAAGCGATCTGGAAATACGAAAAGTCAATATTAGAAAATTTACTCGCGTTAAGATATACAACTTGGCGTTGCGGCTGCTTTAATGAAGACCAACTAACGGATACTCAATGTTGTAGCATACCTACGGACGATAATGGGTATGTCCTCATTCACATAAATACAGTAGTAAATACTGTATGTTGGTCTGCAGTCGGAGATTCGTCTCCAGCTGTGCTGGTCAAACTCTCTGCCTCCGGGCAGAGAGAATCCCTAGATGAGGATATGTCGAAGAGTAGAGTCTCGTCTCGGGAAACAGCTACCCGACCCCGTTTTATATGGTGTCTACGGGGAATCTTTGGCCGGCCGAGCAAACGGGCTCGGATACCCCACATTAAATACCGCCTTGTGCTACATTTGACCGCTTGTGGCGGTTGGTAGATATCCTGCAGTTGGAGATTCATTGTGGAATTCACTTGACTCACTTCTAGCCGTTGACTTCTTCTACGCCCCGCTGGCGAATCTTATATGTGTTGTTCTTGTCCTAAGTATTATCGTTCATTACCAACCTTCGTGCGATTATTCTATTCAGTAACCTTCGCTAAGTTACAACATTCACAAAACCACTTAATTACAGACACAACGACAACAGTTGCTGATTGTCTACACATAACAAATATCTTTTTCCTAATCAGAATATTCGATTTCTTTCATATGCATAGATTTACAAAACCCTTTTAATTATTGTAAATGCGAACTTAAAATTTCTACTGAAATATTTCACACAGATTTTTTTAAATACGCATTTGTGTCCGGCTTTTGTTTGTTCATCTATAAAAGTTTATTTTATATACAACTGCGTTTCTTTCATTCTTGCTCATGTTGGAAACTGGGAAATCTGTTCCAAGTCTCAAGATTAATTGCATTTTTGTCGTCACCCTAATTTTCGTTCCTTCGTAAAACCATCGACCGGCATTCAGACGGAGAAGGAGGTTTTGGTGGAATACAGAAAATAGAAAGAGAAGTCTTTAATCGATGTAACGAGATATATTCTAAGAGAAATAGTAAAACGACCAGAATATATTATCGATGAACATAATCTTAATAACGTAAGGTAATGATATTCTCTACTGATGAGAGACTCATAAGGAAATCTGATAAACTCTAAGACAAAGTATAAAAGGAAAGCAGGAATACAAGAATAATTAACCATAAGTTTTCCTAGTGGTTTTTATCAGCAGAAAACAACAGAACAAGATACCAGTCAGGCAATCGCGACGTTAATATCAAACATCTATAGAAATTTAACTATCTGGGTAGTGTAGCGGGCTCGGAAAGATAATGTGGCCTAGACGAAAGATAATGTGGCCTAGTGGTTAGAACGTTCGCTTTCTGGCCATGAGACCCGGGTTCTAATCTCACCACGGTTGATTTGTCAGGAAGGAGACGTTATCGGGCTGGAGGGGGACGATCCCAGCTTGCGGCACTTTTGGAAAGTGCCTGAAAACCATACCACGGGTTGACCTAAGCCTTGTGATTGAAATTGGGTAGACGGAACACTTGGAGTGCCGCCGATAGCTGTGAAGTCACAAGTCATCGTGACCGAGTGTTTGAGTGTGCTGGCGTTGTTCAGATTGTTGATCATGCTAGATAACACGCTCTCTGTAATTAAGGTCTGCTCAGTATAGTATAAACCACAGGTGGGCTCTGTGGGTGTTGAATAAACACAACTGTGCCTGAGCGAGCGTCTGCAATAGGGGTCGGTTAGTCGTCCTAGTAGTCTGGTATTCTTGAATACGAATAGCTAGCTATTATTATTATTATTATAGTGTGTCACAGAAATCCGAAGAGCGAAAGATATAGTCCAGAAACTAAGTGAGAGGAAAATTTAATTGGACTTTTATGTAACATCTAATCTCCTTTTACTCAGGGATGAAGAAGATAGTTGAAGCGATAGAGATGTGGTTCTACTAAGGAATGCTAAGAAATCTATAGACAGAAAATGTGACAACGAGGACATTTATAAAGCTAACAGGAAATGATGACAAAGAGACAGTTTACACATAATGAGGAAAGACGGTCTGGAGAATTTAAAACTTACAGGACTTGTTGAAAGCAAGCGAAGCTGGAACAAACGGTGAAGGACCTATTTAAGGAGTTTATGTGAATGGATAAAGAGGAATGGTAAAGAATCAAAACTTACTTTTTCCGTGTCCCTCAGGACGTTGGAGATCATGGCTCTCGACAACTTCATGTGCTTTGTAATTCTTAATTAATTTTTTTTTTATCACCCCTAGATACCGTTCTGTTTTCCCTGGCTAGGTTATGCGTTGTTTTCCACTGTCCCTCTTAGAGTCACGAAAAACCGGAAGTTGTGAAGAGAATCGCCTACGTCTTGAAAGGATATTGCGCATAAAAATTAGAAAGATGAATTCTCTTGCATTCTAATAATTACTTTTCTTAATAATTAGTCTTTCTTTCAAAATTTTATTCCATCGACCAAGTTCCAAGTAAATAAATTCTATTTTGCAATTTTTGTAGCCATCAGTTCAAAAATGTTACGAAAAGAACAAAAAATGGAATTCATTAGTTGTTCCTTTTCTGATTTATTCAAATATACAAAACCCCTTTTGACTAACCACCGGTGATTCAATTATTTTACCATAATTCGTCTCCCTTTAAGTAAAAAGGCTTAAATAAAATCAGGTACTCGAAAGATTGTAATGTACGGACACTAATCAAATATTATAAATGCTTCTTTGGTAAATCCCATTTGATAATTACATAGAATTCATTATTTCTCTTCGTCATGCGTGACTGATTCAATGAATCTAATGTTTTCGTCTCAATACCAAACTGATAATTCTTGATTTCTATTAGTTGTCATGTATCAAGCAGTGTGTCGTCTCGTGTTTCGCTTGGGGGAACTTGTCAATCTCAGTTCCAAATTATTGTAATCAACGTCGAATTAACACACACTTGATCTTCTATGGTTTCTTGTGAAAAGATTTAATAAAATCATTTGCGACAAAAAATATCTGGCTTCCGGTCATATGTGGCTTGAAGCAAAAATGAATTGAAGCCTATTAACAAGGTGACTTACACAGCGAATTCTCGCTGTAGACTGGTTGGAGGTGCACACTGACAAATTTCGAGGGAAGATGGTAATTCCTGGATAACTCACTTGAAAGATTCAGTCGTGAGTTGTGTGCCGTTACATCCGGTTATACGGATTTCCCCACCCCAAAATGATAAGGTGCTTCCTTTTTTATAACAATTTTCATCAAATATAAGGCCCGAGAGCCACTCAAGGTAGAGGGTTATTGTGTGGTGTTGCATGAGTAAAGTTCATGGGGCTATGCAGAACAAGAAAAGATTAACCCTAGACCTGATGATATCAAGATTGTAGCGATTTGGAAAACATCCTGCAGGGAGTCTGTTACACGAAGAAACAGTTTTTGGGAAAAAGCTACCCGAATGGAACTTACTTCTGACTACATGTATACCAAGAGAATGAGGATGACTCACCCTTGCGTACGTGGCATGGAGGGTCAGGGTTGGTGGGACTAAGGAATGTAGATCAGAGCACATGTCATACAAATAGCGATAGAGCAACGAGGGGTCTCGCGACGTTTCATCTGTGGGAAAGGGGTTGCAAAGTGGAAAATAATTCATCACCCAAAAGGCCTCGTAGAAGCTTTTGTACTATATCAAGATAGGCAAGTGAGGACTGAACAGCTTCAGTCCAGATATGGCAGCAATACTCTCTTTTGCGTTTGATCTTACTCTTCTAATAAACAAGAAAGGATTCACAGATACAATAAAAATGTGATTATGGGTCTAAGAAAAATGAAGGATTAACAGATGTAACAAAATGTAATTAAACCTGCCTAATAAACAAATAAGGATTAACAGATGTAATAAAAATGTCCTTACCAACCTAATAAAAAAAGAAGGATTAACAGATGTAATAAAAATGTGCTTACCAGCCTAATAAACAAGAAATGATTAACAGATGTAATAAAAATGTGATTATCAGCCTAATAAACAAGAAAGGATTAACAGATACAATAAAAATGTGATTAAGGACCTAAGAAAAAATGAAGGCTTAACAGATGTAACAAAATGTAATTAATACTCTTATAAATGAATAATGATTAACAGATGTAATAAAAATGTGCTTACCAGCCTAATAAACAAGGAAGGATTAGCAGGGGGAGTCAGATACCTACTGGAGTGGTAAAGTAATGTAAGAAGATAAAATCATCGGGTCTTGGTCTGCTGATGTGGACATGGAAACACCGTAGTTTTAATTACTAACATTATTTTAATATAATGCGAAACTGCTGGGGGGATGGATTTGACAATGGTTGTCATGTTTGGCCTAATATCAGTTATTCGATACGCTTCTGATGACTGAATGAAAAGGCACCATTTCAAGCTGTTGTAGTACATCTTTGCCACTCCTGCTCATTTGTGGAAACACGGATTCACTAGGCCGATTTAGGCCGAAGGAGCATACGAGGAAATGATTCAGATCGAGCAAAAATGACTAGACAGGAAAGAGTTTGCTTTTCGGTGCCATTTCACCTCCTTAGGCGTCTCGTGATTTGAAACATTTGAGAAGAATATTTAAGCAATATATTTGACACAACTTTACTGGCCTGTATTTCGAACTTCGAGAGAGTTCAAGTATTTTTCGACGACGGTATGAAATTTGTGGCATTATTAAAGGAGGGTACAAATAAATATCTGGTTGCATTGCGTCTTCGATGGTGGAATAAATTTCAGCAGAAGGTGAAGACGTGCCTTTTTATTTTTTGACCCGAGAATACAATCATTGAGACATAAACCTCATTGTTCTATTTCTCAAAAAAAAAACGAATCAGTTTTCTTTTTCCTGAAATAATCTTATTTATAGATTTCAAATATTTATTTTTAGAAATTATATTCTTACTTATTGCTTATTATTTCTGCTATCACGAGCAGAACACATCACTTTCAAATCAAAATACATGTTTTAAATCATAGCTGATGAAAAAGTGGACAAAGCATATTGCGCCTTGAAGATTCAGAGAGATCTACTTGAGCTCTGTGATCCACTGCCGCCGACTCGACAACAAGCGATAAACTGTTGTGAACAAGTATTTGGTTAAGGAATAACAAACCAAGAGGTTGCAGCTAAATAGTGTATTGAACAGTAAATACGACAGAAGAGTGTTACACGACTTGGGAGTGTGTATCGGTTGACCAGCGTTCAGTCTATATCACTGTTCCCCTAACGTCTACTTTTCCTACTAACTTTATAGTACAGTGCTGTACGATAAAAGCGACTCACCTGATTAATTTACTAAATATTCTCTTCTCCGATGAAATGAAAGTTGAGCTAAATTCAAAGGATAAGCGATCTAAAATCCGAAGAAGAAGCTTTGAAAGCTCTTTGAATTTAGCAGTAAGTACTGTCAAGCATCCGTTCAGTATAATGTTCTGGGGATGCTTTTCTTTTCATGGAACTGGTTTCTTAAAACCTATTGAAAAGACCCTCAGGAGCGAGCAGTACAAGAATATTTTACAGTGTTGTCTGCTCCCTTCTGCTGAAAGGGTGCAAATCGACTCCACCAAGCTCATTTTTATGCAGGATAATGTTCCCTGTCACAAATCAAAATTGATGAAGGAATACTTTGATGAGAAGCAGGTGAGTGTTATGACATGGCGGCCCCAATCTCCTGACCTCAACGCCATAGAAAACTTATGGAGCATTATAAAGAACAGGCTCTCGAGAAAGCAGTTGAGCAACAAAGAGGATTTGATTCTGAATTTCATATCCGAGTGGAATTCAATGCATGGAGATGAGATTTGCCAGAACCTAATCAAGTCAATGCCAAAAAAGGGTTGAAAAGGTTATTCAAAATAAAGGAGGACCCATAGATTATTAAAAATTTCGAACTATATTACCTATTATAAATAAATTAAACCTTTATTATTCTTTATTTAAAGCTGTTCGGTTATGTTTATATTGATTACTAGTTGCAGGAAATAAGTGAGTCACTTATTTTGCACATAGTTTTTCCCTAAATCTCATTTATATCCAAAATTATAATGATCAATAGAATACCTTAGGGTGAGTAAACTTTTTTACTAGGTGGTCGGGAAGGGGTCTTTATATTAGTAAGATTAAAAATTAGTTTGATACCAAAAACAATAGGCGAAAAAGATTTTTTAAGTAAAAAAAAATCAAGTGAGTCACTTTTATCGAACAGCACTGTAGGTGGAAGAGTCTACAATAGCCTCATTAGAGGGAACACACCACAACATAAACAGAGATATTTTACTGTATGACCTTTTTTGGTAATCTTTATTGACTACGATAGCAGAAATAACCATCGGTTATGACTAGAGATAAAGCGTTTGAAGGTAACACACTATATTTCCAATTTGAGTTGAATGCATTCAAACTTAGAATGTCCTTGACAAATAGGAGGATTTAAAATAAAACTGATTGGTATGAAATTTCTAAAATACTAATCCGACCAATTTAGTAATTCTTTGGGATCAGATCTTTGTGATTGGGTCAGGTTGCTAATTGTTATCAACTGAAGAGGAATTCAAAATGAACAGTGGATAATGGTTTGAATCAAGATGTGACAATCAGTTTGCAACAACAGCAAATTAGCAACTTATATAAAAAACAAGAGGACTGGGTTCTTGCAATCCAGTTTTTCTCAATCATGTACGCGTAACGTGTGTGTTTGTGTGTGTATGAAAATTATTGAATTGTTATCAATTTTGATCACGTGATGCCTCTAAACGTAGAAACGCGATTATGCCAAAATATAACTTGACAATTTTTTCCTTTCGAATTATTTGATTGTTTTCAACAATGGAAAACTAATTGCATGAACGAACATCGACCTTCCATGATTGGGTGGCGTTTATAATTTCTATTTTGAGAAGCAAAAATAAGCAACGCGCGGACTCGACAGAAAAGTGTTAACCCCCTTAGATTGTGCAAAAAATTTAGTTTACGTTGTGGTTGATATAATATTGGAAGCGAGGGTAAAAAGTTTGGCTTTTGAATAAAGATTTTCAAGAGAAGTAAGCAGCAGCAGCAGCAGCAGCTTCTTATACGGGAGCATCGGTGCATCACAATCAAAACACCATATTTCCTTCTATTCGACATTTTAATGTCATGTGTTTAGCTTAGTAGAGAGTCTAAGAAACAAAGAAAGATTAAGAGATGTAATCACAATCATATTAAGAACCTAATAATCAAGAGAGGATTAAGAGATGTAATAAAAATGTGATTAAAGGCCAAAGAAACAAAGAAAGATTAAGAGATATAATCACAATCATGTTAAGAACCTAATAATCAAGAGAGGATTAAGAGATGTAATAAAAATGTGATTAAAGGCCAAAGAAACAAAGAAAGATTAAGAGATATAATCACAATCATGTTAAGAACCTAATAATCAAGAGAGGATTAAGAGATGTAATAAAAATGTGATTAAAGGCCAAAGAAACAAAGAAAGATTAAGAGATATAATCACAATCATGTTAAGAACCTAATAATCAAGAGAGGATTAAGAGATGTAATAAAAATGTGATTAAAGGCCAAAGAAACAAAGAAAGATTAAGAGATATAATCACAATCATGTTAAGAACCTAATAATCAAGAGAGGATTAAGAGATGTAATAAAAATGTGATTAAAGGCCAAAGAAACAAAGAAAGATTAAGAGATATAATCACAATCATGTTAAGAACCTAATAATCAAGAGAGGATTAAGAGATGTAATAAAAATGTGATTAAAGGCCAAAGAAACAAAGAAAGATTAAGAGATATAATCACAATCATGTTAAGAACCTAATAATCAAGAGAGGATTAAGAGATGTAATAAAAATGTGATTAAAGGCCAAAGAAACAAAGAAAGATTAAGAGATATAATCACAATCATGTTAAGAACCTAATAATCAAGAGAGGATTAAGAGATGTAATAAAAATGTGATTAAACGCCAAAGAAACAAAGAAAGATTAAGAGATATAATCACAATCATGTTAAGAACCTAATAATCAAGAGAGGATTAAGAGATGTAATAAAAATGTGATTAAAGGCCAAAGAAACAAAGAAAGATTAAGAGATATAATCACAATCATGTTAAGAACCTAATAATCAAGAGAGGATTAAGAGATGTAATAAAAATGTGATTAAAGGCCAAAGAAACAAAGAAAGATTAAGAGATATAATCACAATCATGTTAAGAACCTAATAATCAAGAGAGGATTAAGAGATGTAATAAAAATGTGATTAAACGCCAAAGAAACAAGGAAAGATTAAGACATGTAATAAAAATCTCCTGAGGAAAAAAAAGGGAAGGATTATTAGACGTAATAAAATAAGATTTAGAGCCTAATAAACAAGAAAGGATTCACAGATACAATAAAAATGTGATTAAGGGCCTAAGAAAAAATGAAGGATTAACAGATGTAAAAAAATGTAATTAATACTCTTATAAACGAATAATGATTAACAGATGTAATAAAAATGTGATTACCTGCCTAATAAACAAGGAAGGATTAACAGATGTAATAAAAATGTTATTTAGAGTCTAAGAAACAAAGAAAACTGATTTCCTTCTGAAAGTTTTAAAAAGCAGCTACAGGGATTTTTACCTTTCTTGAAAAAGGTGGAAATCCATGTCCGTTCCCTGCTAGCTATTAGAAAAAAAAGTCTTGGAAACTGGGATTTCTAATCGTGGGTGGCAAGCAGCCTAGGAGAAGGAAAACTCTGAATTCTGTTCAGTCTGAAGCTCGGGTAAAGATGGAAGATTAGGTGAAAATACTGATTTTCTACTCAGACCGCACCCACGGCAAAATGAGATTTGGGTCTTAGTTCTCTGAAGATTCCGCAAAAACAGAAGAAAACAAAATAAACTAAGCTTAATGAACAGAAAGAGAATTTACAGTAATCCATATAAGAATAAACAGAAAATTCTTGTCTTTTAAATAATCTTTCTCTCTCTCTCTCTCTCGTTTCTTTCTCTCCCCCGTTTCTTTCTCTCCTCCGTTTCTTTGTCTCGACTTTGTGAATAAGAAAATTCAGAAAAATAGAATTTATAGTGAATTGTATTAAAATCATTTCATTTTCAATTTACATTATAATTCTTTGATTTCCAAACAAAGCTTAGTTTCATTAATGATAAAAATCGTTTAAATTTTATCTGTTGCTAATGGAAACCTTATTTTATAAACATCGAAAATAAAACAAAAATAAAAGCTCAATTATTTTTCAGTAATATTCTTTTTTCAATAATGTTCTTTTTTCAATAATGTTCTTTTTAAATAATGTTCTTTTTTCAATAATGTTCTCTGAAAAATCTTTTAAAAGTATTTTCTAAGTGCAGATATATTCTTTTTTTTGTACTTGTAGCAAGTTTATCTAAATGAAAATTAAAAGTTAGCGACTATTGCAAATATTGACAACCATATAAGAGAGGACGAATTCCTTTCCCCTCTCAGATTAGCTAGAATTTTATAAATCATCAGCAGCAGATAAACCTCTACTTTCGGATGCTTACATATTTAACAACAGATTTACAATTTCCATATCCCAAGTATCAAATCTCGAGGGAATATGGATACCTACGCAACACTTTCATCAAAAATAAACGCTGGCCGATTTAATGTGAATTTTCAAGATTGATCCTAGCAATAGAAACCAGAACAATATAACAAGCCGATTCATTTTCAGTTGATTAGACCAATTCCATCGAAATGTCGATATAAAGGCAGTTTTATGATATTCTAGAATCACATCGAATGGAATATTTGTCGAACGATAAAGAAAATAGGTAAAATAAATATGTCATGGGTAATGCACTAGAAATCGGAAACTGGGTAGCATTTGTTTAAAATTCCAACAAAAGTGAGATCACATTTTCTTGAACTGCGTCGGCGTTCTAACAAAAATAGACAGACATTGTGCTGTAGGAATCAAGTTATAATACCTCAGAGGGAGTCAACGAAAATTTGAAGTGAGGCAACTGAACAAACTGGGCTCGAAAATAGACAATAAAACTCGTTAGTGATGAGAGAAAGGCAAATCAAACGACAACTCTGTCTAGTAGGGTAGAACGTAAAGTCGATCATTTCCTTAAGTAGGAAGCACCATATTCCTTTATTCTAAATTGCAGGATTGTGAAGGAAAATATACTCTGCTATAATTAAATAAACCATATAAACAAAGTCAGAATGAATCCTCATCGTTATTTAATTAATTGTTTGACGTGATGTTTATAGGTGTAGAGAAGAGATGCTAATAATTGTTTGACGTGATTGGTGTACAAGAGAGAGGTTAAATAATTGTTTGAAGTCATGTGAATGGCGTACAGAAGTGGGGGTTAAGTCGTTGATGAGATGTGATTGATGTACAGAAGACAGGCTAAATAATCGTTTGACGTGATATGATTAGTGTACAAAAGGGAGGTTAAATAATAGTTTGACGTGAAGTGATAGATAGGTGTACTGAAGGGAGGTTAAATCGTTCTTTGACTTGATGTGATTGGTGTACGGAAAGAAGGAGAAATAATGATTTGACATATGATGTGATTACTGTACAGAAGAGAGGTAGAATAATTGTTTGACATCATGTAATTGGTGTACAGAAGAAAGGCTAAATAATTGTTTGACAGGATTGTATTTAAATACAGAAGTGAGGCAAAATAACTGTTTAACTTGATTGGCGTACAGAAAGGCGGCTAAATAATTCTTTGACGCGATGTGATTGGTGTACAGAAGAGTGCAAAATAATTGTTTGACGATATGTAATTGCTGTACAGAAGGGAGGCTAAATAGTTGTTTGACGTTATTCGTGTACAGAAGGTAAGATAAATAATTGTTTGACGTGATGTGATTGGTATACAGAACAGAGGCTAAATCATTGTTTGACGTGATGCGTGTACAGAAGGGAGGCTAAGTAATTGTTTGGCGAGATTTGATTGGTGTAAACAAGGGACAGTAAATAATTGTTTGTCGTGATGTAATTTGTGTAGAAAGGTGTGGCTAAATCATTATTTGACGTGCTTTGTGTACAGAAGGGAATCTAATTAATACTGTGGCCTGATGTGATAGGTGACCGGAAGGGAGATTATATCTTTGTTTGACGGTATATAATTGGTGTAGAGAAAGGAGGATAAATAAAGGTTTGATGTGATGTGATAGGTTTACTGAATGGAAGGTAAATTATTGTTTGACGTGATGTGATTGTTGTAAAGAAAGGAGGATAAATAAAGGTTTGATGTGATGTGATAGGTTTACTGAATGGAAGGTAAATTATTGTTTGACGTGATGTGATTGTTGTAAAGAAAGGAGGATAAATAAAGGTTTGATGTGATGTGATAGGTTTACTGAATGGAAGGTAAATTATTGTTTGACGTGATGTGATTGTTGTAAAGAAAGGAGGATAAATAAAGGTTTGATGTGATGTGATAGGTTTACTGAATGGAAGGTAAATTATTGTTTGACGTGATGTGATTGTTGTAAAGAAAGGAGGATAAATAATGGTTTGACATGAAGACTGTACAAAAGAAAAGTAGAATAAGTATTTGACTTGATGGGATTAATGTACAGAAGGGAGGTTTGGTGTACAGAAGCTAAATGATTTTTGAAGCGATTTGATTAGTGTACAAGTATGAACGCTCAATAATTGTTTGATGTGATGTTGTAGGTGTTCTGAAGGAAGCTTAAATTCTTGTATGACGTGATATGATTGACGTACAGAAGGTTGACTGTATCATTATTTGACGTGATTGGTGTACACAAGGGAGGCTAAATGATAGTTTGGCGTGATGAGATTGATGTACAGGAGGGAGGCTAAATAACTGTTTGACAATATGTAATTAGTGTATAGCAGGGTGTCTAAATAATTGTCGGGATTCGTGTACAGAAAGGAGGATATATAATTGTTTGGCGTGATGAGATTGGTGTATAGAATGAAGGCTAAATAATTGTTTGGCGTTATTTGATTTATGTAGAGTAGAAGGGCTATATAATTGTTTGTCGTGATCTGATTGGTGTAGGGAAGAGAGGCTACTTCATCGACTGAATATTACGATATAACACAGTTATCGGTCTTTCCAAAGAAGTTGTCAATTCTAAAGAGAAGAGAGAACTGAGAATAATGAATAACATTGATAGAATCACTCGTTGGGGCAAATAATCAAGACAGGACGACGGAATCGATCTTTCGTAGCATTTGTAAAATAAAAAACATTTCTCTACAAAATACTTTGAATTTTGAATAATTCCAATCACATATATTTTGAGATATTTGAAAACCATCTTTTTTTAAAAATCGTAGACACAAAAAACCATGAGTTATTCACTTTTTTTCATTCGTTTCAAAAGTACATTTGGTATTTAAAAAAATAAAAATCCGCGCCTTGTAGAGATTTGATAATCTAATTTGTAATTAAACATGTGCTTGAAATATTATCAAATGTCCTCAGGAATCTTATCGTATCGCTTAAGGACTTGGTCTAAAATGAGTTTTGGGAATCAACTATGACTCATCTGAGACCCAAGTTCCATTAACCAAGAAACAATGATCTTGCTTTATATTCTAATACAGCCACATGAAGACAATACACAACGTCCCCGAGCAAAATTTCTGAAGATAATCAGATCGGTTTATATTTTTATCTTAAGTTTTAATCGTGATAGTTACTTAACCCTGATTTTCTTTGAAGAAGAAACGTTGACCTTCTAGAAAATCCATGGAACTGTTTCACAGTAAACAGATGCAATATTCTTATCTGGATTTATTAATGCTGTGGAGTTAGTTTGTGAATTTACACCGTAGAGCCACGTTGGCCACTTTGAAAAGAATGAACATTTGAACAGCCTGTTCTTTTTCAGATGCGAGTCGAGAAAGAAAGAGATGAGCTTGAATAAAGGAAGTCTTTAATGAAAGAAAAAAAAATTAAGAAGCTTTGAAAAGTCAGCTTAATAAGAAATTGTATAGAATTTTAGGGACAAGAAAATGGTCGAGTTTATTAGATTTAATCCTATGAGAAAACTTACATTAACGATTGCTGTAAAAGCATTAACGCCTCTATTATATTCATATCTCTCTCTCGCTCTCTCTCTATCTCTATCTGTCTATTTCATTCTGTTCATCTTCCTCTCTTTATGTATCCCATTCTGTTCATTCCTCTCTCGGTCTCTCTTTCTATCTGTCTCTTTCTGTTCATTATCTATCTATCTATCTATCTATCTATCTATCTATCTATCTATCTATCTATCTATCTATCTATCTATCATATTTTGTTCATATCTATCTATCTATCTATCTATCTATCTATCTATCTATCTATCACAGTTTGTTCATATCTATCTATCTATCTATCTATCTATCTATCTATCTATCATATTTTGTTCATATCTATCTATCTATCTATCATATTTTGTTCATATCTATCTATCTATCTATCTATCTATCTATCTATCTATCTATCTATCATATTTTGTTCATATCTATCTATCTATCTATCTATCTATCATATTTTGTTCATATCTATCTATCTATCTATCTATCTATCTATCTATCTATCTATCTATCAGTTTGTTCATATCTATCTATCTATCTATCTATCTATCTATCTATCACATTTTGTTAATATCTATCTATCTATCTATCTATCTATCTATCTATCTATCTATCTATCTATCACATTTTGTTCATATCTATCTGTGAGTGTGAGCGTATGTGTGCAGGTATGTGCATAAATTAGGAGCTAAAAATTATAAAATTTTAAATATCACATATAATACTAAAAATGTTCAAGTTTTAAAGAATAAAGTCTTAATCTTTTAATGCTTAAGGATTAAAAGATTAGCAAACATGAAAACAGTGCATGATGGAAAATGTAAGAATAAGCACTGAGCTCCAGATATGAGAAATATTCATCAACCCTAAAATATGACTTACATTCCAGACGCTATCCAATTCCAATTGAATTCAATAATTGAATGAAAATCTTTTTCCTCAAAAAGTCAACGTCGTTATTAATTTTGACACTTTCGTTTTTGTCGGCAAGACCACCATTTCATGAGTCGTAGGGGAAATTTTAATGGCCTGTTTTCGGATATAAATAGTGATTTGTTAGATTAACCTCTTGCGCCCCCCACACTTAGCGCCAGTAACTGCGGTCAACCTATACACAAGCCATACGAATCGTATAAAAATGATTTCTTCGGAGATACTTGAAAGTCGACTTATATACAAGGCGTGTATGAATGATTTCTTGGGAGAAACTAAAAGGATGCTTTAAACACAAGATCAACGTATACACGGTTGTTTATATTAATTGGTTTATTTCAAAATATGAAAAAATATTTAAGAACGAAGGAATGTTTTGTTTATTGTTAATATGAATATTTATTGTTTCGATTTTGAGTTTAAAATCAAAATCTAGGACCGTTTTTTATGGTGATTCGAACGATAGCCAAAAATATCAAATTCATTTAAAACTTTCTTTTTAAGTGTTAGCATGAAAGATTAAAGACTGAAATTTACAATAATCCATTTTGTGAAGAAAAAAATGGTTGTCAGCTTATTAATAAGGCCTTATGATTATCAGTCTGTCTGTGTGTCTGCTGGTGTGTCTGTCTGTGTGTCTGTCTCTTTCAATCATTCATCAACATTCAACATTTATCATTCGTTATAAATCATAGCGTTTAAATCAATTGATGCAGGCGAAACAGATGAAATAGGCAAGTGGAATCCGAGGAAGCACGAGGTGAGACGTGGCGTTCATCTTCACTGAAGGCAACACAAAAAAAATCTATAAAGTTAAGTTTGGACTGCAATATTTAAACAGATTGAGCTAACTTTTCAATTTCTGATTTGACAACAAACGAGAAATTTACATGCGGGAATATAATCCGAAGTAGAATAAACTGTCCTTCTGCGTCAGTTCTGGGTATGACGATAAACTACATCCGGCAGCAAGGCCTCTGATCGGGAGATTGGAGTTTTAAAGGAGTGTGGAACCACCTCTTAATTGCTGCTGTTCCCAGGCCCAACCTGAGCCATGGTAGTAGCACCTTTCAGGGTCCCAGCTATGAGCAAATAGTAAAAACAAAACACCATGGAAAGCATAAAAATACAATTTTATAAAATGGTTATAGAATGACTAACAATATATTTTATCTGTTTTTTCTTGAAGGCATACAATTACGTTTAAAATATATTTAGTTGAAGCCATAAAATCATGTTCAAAATATTTAGATAACCCATAGAGATGTTGATATACCACTAAACAAAATCAAACAACCAACATGAAAAAAGCTTTTATAGCATTAATCCATATAATATCCGACAATTTTCTAAAGAAATCAAAGTGTATTCCAAAATATAACCTCAACAAAACTACAGCATAAAGCACACCTATCACCCCTCTAGTAATCATGTCCCCACAAACTTGTATATGCACAAAAGCTGAGTATCATCTACCATGAATTCAGTTGTGAAAGCAGAATGACATCTATTTTTATTACTTCAAATTTTCCAAGAAAATTAAATCTCAGCATTAAATGACCCATAGGGAGTTGATATGACGTTAAACAAAAATACATACAAATCTTCTGCATTTGGTTCATTGGTATTTTAGAGCAATTAGACGATTACGATCACTGTTTGTCTTTGTGATATTAATACTAGGTGACTAATATTTAAATTTCCATTTCTAAACAGAACTCTTGGTGAGGGAAGGGGTAGCTATGATTACGACTCAGTAACGTTCGGAGGTTGAACAACTGCGGCCAGTTACATAATGTAAAACAAGAGATGACTAGGCTAAAAATCAACATCTAAGGTGTATGTGAAATTAGGTGGTCAAACAACAGAGATTTTGTCAGTGACAATCACAGCATTAATTATGCAGGCGAAGAGAAAAACGATAAAGGAGTAGGACTGATACTAGATCAAGAATTTCAGAAATGCCTTCTGGGATACTACCAGCTATACGAAAGAATTCTGGTAGTCAAGTTGGAAGGAAAACCTTTCAACGTAGTCATAATAATAGTGTGTGCACCGACAGCGCAAGGTCAGGAAAAAGAAATCGAATTTTTCTACTCCATGCTAGACAGTGTCAAGGCTTATTGCAAATCACAGGAAGTCATAATTATGATTGGAAACCTGAACGCCGAAGAAAAATGGATCCAAATGGTGTGCAGGGACAATGAACAGCTAATAGCCAACACCTGGTCCGAAGAATATCCAAAGACAATTATAGAGATGGAGGAGAGTCTCCCAAAATAAAAAGAAAAAGAAACAAAACAGAACAAAAAAGAAACAAAACCAAATTGACTACATAACTATCAACATAAGATTCAGGAATGCAATGGTTCACTGCAAAACCTACCCAAGTGTCGACTGCGGAAGCGATCGGCGCCCGGTTATATGTAAACTAAGAGTGAAACTGTGGAAACTGAAGAAGCCTAACTCAGCACCCAGATTGCAATACAAAAAACTTCTGAGTGACACATACCTGAAAAAAAATATATGGGGAATGTGAAAAAAAGATACGAGGGACACAGTGGAAATGGAAACTCGAAATGGGACGCACTAAGAGAAGCTTTATTGACATCAGCAAATGATATCATCTCAAAGGAGAATGGATGAAGAAGAAGAAAAAAGGATGGATAACTGATGAGAATCTCGATGTGATGCAAAAGCGACAGAAAACTCTGCTAAGATACGGGACTAAATACAGAAAACTACCCAATGAAATAACGACCAAATGCAGGCAGTCCAATGAAGAGTGGCTAAGCAAAAAAAAAGTGCAGTGATAGAGAGATTGAGTACAACCAACAAAGGAGATATGCATAAACAAATAAGCGAAGTAACAGGAGAAAACATGTGCTCGTTATCAGATTCTGCATAAAATCCAATGATGGATCGTTCATATTAGAGAAGGAAAAATTCTCCAACGCTGGAATGAATATATTGGAGAACTCTTGTACGACGAAAGAGAACAACCGGCAATACACAGAATTACCGATGAGCCTGGAATTCTAAAAACCGAAGTAGAAGCTGCACTGGCTAAATTGAACAAAAACAAGGCGATAGGGCCAGACGGAATTGTAACGGAAATGCTGACAAGCCTTAGATGATTTTGGCGTAGACAAGTTTACGGAAATAATAAATGAAATCTACAACTGTGGGGATATACCAGAAGATCTAAGCAGATCTATTTTCATAGCACTTCCTATGGAACCAGGCGCAAATGAATGGGAACTACACCGAACAATCAGCCTAATGAGCTACTTAACAAAACTCATCATCCGTATTCTGATGAATAAAGCGAGCAGCAGAATCAGCCCAGAGATAGGACAAGAACAGTGCGGGTTCGTTAAAGACACCAGAACAAGGAATGTAATATTCATGCCCAGAATATTATCAGAAAGAACAATAAAAATGAAGAAGAACGTGCACCTATGTTTTAGGGTTCGACAAAGTACGCAACAAACATTTGCTGCAACTGCTCAGCAACCTGGATATATTTGGGAAATATATTAGAATAATCAAGAACCTATGCTGGCAGTAAACGGCCTGCATGTGGATAGAGAATGAGTTTAGCAGATATACAAAAATAGGAAGGGGCGTAAGACAAGGATGTATCTTCTCACCGGACTTATTCAACCTATACCGCAAGGCAATTCGGAGAAAATTGGAAATCCTACTGGGATTTAGCATTGGCGGCCACAATCTTAAGAACATAAGATACGCAGATGACACAGTACTTATAGCAGACACGGAAAAGAAATTACAAAACCTCCTACAGAAAGTAGCAAAGGAGAGCGAGAAGAAGGGACTAAGCATAAACTATAAGAAGACAGAATGCATGATCATCAATAAAAGGATGAACTCGAAGTGCCATTTACAGTTCGGTACATTAAAATCAGGCAGGTGCGGAAATTTAAATATCTGGGAAGTGTTCTGGCATAAGAAGGTAAGTGCGACTCTGAGATCCGAAGACGTATTGCGATGGCCAAGGACGCATTCCAAAAGCTAGGCAGAGTATTACGAGACAGGAAAATAGTACTGAACTACTACGTGACATCTGTCCTCCGTTACGGCAGCGAATGTTGGACGGTATCCTCAAAGATGAAGAAGAGACTCGAGGCAACGGAGGTATGGTTCTACAGAAGGATGTTAAGGATATCATGGGCTGAGCGTGTGAGCAACGATGAGGTTTTGGAGAGGATGCAAACAAGGAGGAAGCTTATACTTAACATCAGGAAGATGCAGCTTTCTGGGACACGTAATGAGAAAGGAGGACTTGGAGAATCTGATACTCACAGGGCGAATAGAGGGAAAGAAAGATAAGGGAAAGCAACACGTGACATACCTAGTGGGCTTAAGTAAGTGGATGACAGAACAGGGTCTGGGAGAAGAAGCAAAGGGACAAAACTTATTGAGAGCTGCCAGGGATAGGAGGGAGTGGAGAGCCATGGACACTTACGTCCTGAAGAGACACGGCACATAAAAGAAGTTTCGGGTGTCAGTTGACTAGAATCAGTTTCAAATATCTAAGAAAATTTGTACTAGAAGGCGCATCGCTATATTCATAAAAAATCCAAAACAGACCAGAACATGGAAGAGATATACGCGCTGACAGCGTTTTTCTTGGTTGATAAAACGCAGGTTAATTTTGAGCACATTTATTCTTCATAAATTATTGTTCGATGCTACGAAACAACGTTTACACGCACATACAAGCATACAAGCAGGTTTCACGAGAGACCTCTGCAGACCACTGTGGCGGCGTCATCTCCCTACGAACCTGTGGTGAACGCGCGTTAGTAAAGACGCAAAAGAGGCCTCGAATCGCATGCGCATATGTTTGTCAATAACAGTTACATCAGAGTTTTTTTTCCGTTAGCAGCGGGACTGTTTGGCATGATTTCACTTCTGAATTTATAGGATATTCTTTTAAACTTTAGAATTTATAGGATATTTCCGTAAACTTCTGAATTTATAGGATATTCCTTTTACACTTATGAATTTATAGGATATTTCCGTACACTTCTCAATTTATAGGATATTCCTTTACACTTATGAATTTATAGGATATTTCCTTACACTAATGACCCGCCATAGATATATTGCCTTTTTTATTTACAGATTCGTTGTACTAAACGAGATCAACTATTTGTGATCATAGTTGTCGATTGTTAGCTGGAAATCACAGTATGAATTGTCCACTCGTCTGTCTAGCGAACAGTATCATACCAATTGACTTTAAGAGAAGAGTCAGAGTATTATTCCCAGTTGAATATCAAAGTCTCGGGCAGTTTGTCAATGTCGGCCTGTTAATAAGGTCGGTGCTGAGTTTCTTGTCAGATGGGAATTTCGATAAACGATCACGTTTTCGGTTTATAAAAGCTTCAATTGGATTATATTATTGTGTCGGAATTATAGCAGGGTTGGAGAATTAATTTATTTGGATTAAAATGCAAAAAGACTCCATATTAAGTAACGGTATCAACAAAATAAAATTCGGCTTAGTACTTGGTATAAAAGATATCTCAACTAAAAAACGCTTTGACTTAGACCAGCGTTTCCAATTTAATTACTGAAGCATTGTCACTAAAACAGATGATAACGGTTTTACTAATGTAACTCCGAATAACATATTTATCAATATTTATCCAGCTTAGATTAGAAAGTAATTTTATAATATTCAAATTTCAATACAGAATCCAAAGTAAGAAAACCTTTCTGCTTAAATATTGACTAAAAGTTAATTAATTCTAACTTAATTATCTCCATATTTTGGAAGGTACTTTTAATTATGCGTTAAGAAATTTTCCGATGGACAAAGTTCAAGATTAAATTTGAACACATAAATTGTCTTTAAAAGATTTAATTAAGTCTTTCGATGTTACTACAAACTCGTAATTAAAAATATATTTTTCTGTGGTTTTAATCTCAGAATCAACTTTGGAATATAATAATTAGGATCACCATCATGTATTTATGGCTGGCCACTCCTATTCGAGGATACCTGTCTACTAGAGCGGCTAGTCAGTCCCTATTGCAGACGCTTCCTCAGGCGCATTTGTGTTTATTCAACACCGATAGAGCCCACCTGTGGTTTATACTACAACTGTACTGAGCAGATCTTAGTTACAGTTTTTGGGAAAGAGCGTGTTATCTAGCGTGACCAACAATTTGAACAAGGCCAGCACACTCAAGCCCTCGGTCACGATGACTTGTGACTTCGTACGAACACAGCTATCGACGACCTCCAAATTTTCCGTCCAACCAATTTCACTCACAAGGTTTGGGTCAACACGTGGTATGGTTTTGGGGCACTTTCCAAAGGTGCCGCACGCTGGGATCGACCGCGATCCATTCCAATAACATCAGGAAATCTCCTTCCTGACAAATCGACCATGGTGAGATTCAAACCCGTGTCTCATGGCCAGAATGCGAACGTTCTAACCACTTGGCCACGTGCCCATAATATCACTATCATAATAGTTTTTATTGACAGCTTCTGCGCTATGTGATTTACACCAGGCAATACTATGGATCTGTATTGATGATTTGATCTGTGGTGACCCCAATATTTAGTTAGTTCACCCTAAGATATATCAAAATAAGCTTTATACTCGGTGTCACATCAGAACATCAAAGGAACTAGGCCCCAGGGAGGGTTAATCTAGAAGATGTCCTCATAACTGAAAGGTGCAGAAACGTTAAAAAAAATGTCAATGGATGCGCCGACATAAAGCAGGAAAGAAGCCAACTGAATTTAGAATATATGCACATGAGACAAGAAGTTATATAAACACTCGACTCGCAAGGAACGATATAGATTCCTTGCGCAAAGAAGCCCCTAAAAAAACACATACCCTCACGGCCGGTGGCGTTAATCCGAGTCGCAAAGTAAATAAGAAATAATTTTATGAAAGATTTAGATTTGTATTCTTATCGGACATTATTGACATAATGTTACGTTTTCAAATATTTCAGTTTTTTCTAGTTCCTTCACGATAAGGAGTCTAATCAGATTTGGTTGCTATCGATAGGGTGGCATGAACGGAAATGCAAAAACATATTTGAAATATGTTGCTTGTGTGAAACAGAACTAGATGAATTTTGTAGAGGTAGATTTTAATGCTAGCAACTGAAAAGATCTACGATATATATATATATATATATATATATATATATATATATATATATAATGCTACTAGAATATCTATATCTATATATCTATATCTATATCGATATGTACATATATATCGCTGCTAAAATATCTATATCTATCTATCTATCTATCTATCTATCTATCTATCTATCTATCTATCTATCTATCTATCTATCCCCCCCTCTCTCTCTATATATATATATATATAACTGACAAAATATCTATATCTATATCTATATATCTATCTTTCTATCTCTATCTCTCTCTCTCTCTCTCCCTCTCTCTCTCTCTATATATATATATCACTTCTGAAATATCTATATCTAATCTATATCTATCTATCTATCTATCTATCTATCTATCTATCTATCTATCTATCCATATATATATATATATATATATATATATATATATATATATATATATGTGTGTGTGTGTGTGTGTGTGTGTGTGTGTGTATGTATGTATAAAGAAATGAATAATAAAACAAAATCCGGCCTGGGTATGTTGTACTTTACATAATTGAAAATGACAGTCTGTTATCGAATAGACACGCCGAACTTAAGAAGGAATTCACTGTTGCGAAAATAACACGAATGGCAGCGCGCATGCGTAGTAAGAAGATATGCACGGACGCTTATGGTGAGGATAAAAGGGAAACTATATCTGATGGCTTTTTTTCCGAAAGCTCTGTGCAGATTTGCTATAATAAAGAGATGGCGTTCACGACTAACTCAAAATTGTTTGCTGCCAACAAAAGAAAGTGGGAGAAATTTCCGTTTTGACCAAAAGAACTGTGACGGTCGAAAAGAACGCTGCACCCCAGAAAATTAAATAAACCGATAAATATAACAGATAATCGAGCAGAAAAACAAAACAAAAAAAAAACGATTCCATATATTTGAATCAGCTACAAATTATATTTATATTATATGAATTGAATCAGCTTCAAATTTAGTATATAGATAAATAGCGAGCAAAAAAGTCGATGTATCACGAATAAAAACAAGCAACTTTTACTACAGATTATTATTATGTTCAATTTCCGTTATTAAAACTTCTCATATATTTCTACGTCTCTTAGCAACTTTTATTTCTAAATCCTTCACTCACTTTACACCTGATTTTAAATCGGTATTCTTTTGTTCCAAACAATTCTTTTCTTTTTGATTTATATTTGACTCTTTATTCTGTTTGCTTATTTTTTTGCATTATTTACCTGCCGACTATTGTCCTTATTGTTGTCATAACTTTTCAGCCGTTGTTCCCTTCGGCCTTCGTCAGGTGCCTATCGATCTGGGTAATCTTCACGGAATTTAGAACTGTACCCTACTCTATTAGTATAGACTGATCACGTTCCGCTGACCATGTCCAGAGATATAGCCTCTGGTTCTTCTTTAGTGCTGCTCAGATATTGTCTGCACTACCTGGGATTGAATTCACAAATTCTATGTCACCAAATTCTTGAATCAAGGTTTTAAACCATTTAAGGTTACCCGGCTTGAAAAGCATATTATGAGGGCCGCAGCTTATAACGATCGAAACAGTATATTAATAACAACAAAGTTGAATACAATAGTTCGTAGGTAAATAGTGTAAAATCCTCATTTCAGAAATTCAGATGGGAATTTATCTGCATATTGTAAATTGGACAAAAATATCCTAACCATAGATTATATTCCAAGGTGATGTGGAGCAGCATAGAGTGTAATATTAATATAATTGAACATACCTAAGCTATCGGAAATGCATACAAGTCCAGTTAGCTTCCGACTATTCTTTCTTTCTTTCTTTCTTTCTTTCTTTCTTTCTTTCTTTCTTTCTCGTTCTGTTCCTATCTATCTATCTATCTATCTATCTATCTATCTATCTATCTATCTATCTATCTATCTATCTCGTTGTGTTCATATCTATCTATCTATCTATCTATCTATCTATCTATCTATCTATCTATCTATCTATCTATCTCGTTGTGTTCATATCTATCTATCTATCTATCTATCTATCTATCTATCTATCTATCTCTCTCTCTCTCTCTCTCTCTCTCTCTCTATCTATCTATCTCGTTGTGTTCATATCTATCTATCTATCTATCTATCTATCTATCTATCTATCTATCTATCTATTTGAACATTACAGAATAACGTGTTACGACGACGGCGTTTCTGAGGCGTGTACAGTGTCTATAAGTGTAATGTAATATAATTTTGATCAAAGCATTATTCTGTTCTTATAACAGAAATTGCTAATGACAAGATCAATTCAAATTTATAGTTGGCAAGTTTTGGTCAGTATAGCAATCAATTTAAGATCATCATTTAAATTTTTCTTTCGAATCAATGCAAAAAGATATATTTGAATATTTAGCAAATTTTGCTAAGTTTGGCACAAATCTCCAATATTTCAGCACTCGGGGAGACTCGAAATCAGTGTCCATTCAATGACCTAATAGTGTTAGCTTGTTAACCATAGGTCGATAGCAAGCACCATAAATCGTGCTTCGACCGTACTGGGTATGACAATAAACTACATCGGGCAGCAAGGCCGCTGAACGGGAGGTTTTGAGAAGCGAGGAATCACCTCTTAATTACTGTTGTTCCCAGGTCCATCATGACATAAACTATGGGCAAAATGATTAAGCCCCAAACTAGAGGCAAAAACTATAAAATTATAAAAATTTCACTTTCATAGTAAAAATATCAGCAATAAATTAAAAAAAATCTTTGTAAATGAAATTACAAATGCTCCAAGAAAGTCCAATTCCGACATTAAATGACTCATAAAGGTGTTGATATGTCGCTAAACAAACAAACCCTTCTCGTGCACGGAGAGCAGCCATTTGTTTTGTTTTTTAGAACTAAAATGAAAATGTTCATATTTTCTATTCGACGATAATTGAATCCGCGGATGCAAATGGTCACGTGTACTTCCTTTATAAGGCACGAGCTGGGAGCCTACTGTAGTGCGATGATGAGCAATCTACCATCTCAGATATGTCTAGTTTAGTTAATTTCATCTTCACGGACTGTTCCACACTATTCTTTCTTTCTCTCTCTCGCTTTCTCTCTATTAAAAGTGTTCAATGTCAAGTTGGAAGACCAGACTTGCAGAGCTGTTTAATGTTTAAAATATGAATGCTGACCAGAACACTACTGCGGTTTCGACCACTACGAACTCCTCAGGTGGTTTGTTCAGCTGAAACCGCGGTAGTATTCTGGTCAGTATTCATTTTTTAAACACACACACACACACACACACACACACACACACACACACACACACACACACACACACACACACACACACACACACACACATATATATATATATATATATATATATATAAATTAATTTCGGTTGAGCTCTTTGGTTTGAGGTGTGAGTTTGTAAACAGTGACTATTTAAGCTAATATTGCACGACTCTTCGGCAGAATTGAGTCACTGACAGTCACTGTATGTTTATCTAAACCTAAAAATAAACACGCTAAAATTCACCTTCATCCCTGCCGTACGCCGACGGCTTAGTGGGAGAAGTTCGCAAATTCAGTCGGGTTTCGATCCTAGCTAGAGGCAACCGGACGTCTAGCCACACTGATGAGCTATGAAACAGCGAAACAGTCTGTCTGTGGATGACAAATATATATATATATATATATATATATATATATATATATATATATATATATATATATATATATGTATGTATATATATATATATATATATATATATATATATATATATATATATATATATATATATATATATATATATATTAGTATAGCACTTTGGCTGATTGGCATTTGTTTACATTTGGAAAAACAATACGCTAGATTCAGCTGTGTAACTCTACCGAGATAGCTCAGTGGTAGAAGCTCTGACTGACACCATATTAGTTGGGTTTCGATCCTGGCTTGTCTACTGTGTTACAGCGAAACAGTACTATCTGTGAATGACATAATTTAGCTCTTGAAAATATATTTCAATTGAGCACCGTTGATTGATAAGCTAATTCTAAAAATAAGAGCCACCTGCACTAATGCAAAGCTCTTCAGTAAAATGAATGGAGCACTTTGGCTGATGGCATTTGTATACATTCGTAAAAACAATACGCTAGATTTAGCTGTGTAACTCTACCGAGTGAAGATAGCTCAGTGAAGATAAGTGGGTTTCGATCCTGGCCCTAGTCTAGATGTCTGAGGAACTGTGATACAGCGAGACAGTACTGTCAGCGAATGACATATATATATATAGTAAAACCTAATGAGCCAGACAAACCTATCAATGTTTCACTTAGGCAGATTGTCAGGGTCAGCTGACCCTGACGATCTACCTAAGTGAAACCTTGGTAGGTTTGTCTGGCTCATTAGGTTTGACTAGGTTTGCTCTACGTTTCTATCGAGCTCTTCAGTTAGTTGTTTACTCGTATCGGGTTTTTTTCTTTGGGCCTTGAACCTGTATCTGTGCGATTATTTTCGACGGACTTTCATGTTCCTGGCTCTTTCTTTTTTAAAATCTTTTTTCCCTTCGTGATTGATTTGGCTATTGTTAAATCAAGAATTCGAAGGTTTTTCGACACGAGTATAGTTGCCTATATATATATATATATATATATATATATATATATATATATATATATATATATATATATGTTCTAATAGTAATACTCGTTTGGCAAAAACCTCAGATAGCTCAACTTGTAGATACGTCAAAACAAATCGGTAGCCGAGGAGAAAATTGGAAATAAAAAAAAGAACTAAAAACATCCAAACAGGGCGAAATAAATCGACCTTAAGTCTTTAGTCGAAAGAAAAAAAAACAAGCGAGTAGTAAGACTAAAACGTAGAGTGCTCAATACGCTAAGTAGAGCGGGAATAAGTAAAATAAATCCTAAAGAGCCAGGAAAACCTACCTAGGTTTCACCTAAACGGATCTTCAGTTTAAGGTGGCTAAAAAGGAAATGACGAAACACTATTTATTGACAAAACAATTAAAAACTAATAAGCATAAAACCACGTGACAGAAGAAGACAAAAAAAAAACAAAACAAAACAAAAAAAAACAAAACAAAAAAAAAACAGACAAAAAAAAAACAAGCTTCTATTCCAATAACCAGAATTTCCTATGCCAACACTTATTTAGAATCTCAGATCTTTGATTTAATAAATTATTAGGTTCATTGTAGGTGGTCATTGCTAATTTTTCCTCCATACACAATGAACAAAATTTGTCCACTGCTTTATATTTATAGAATTTTTTAAAAATATTTCCCATTTTGAAAAGGGGTCTGAGATTCTAAATAAGGTGTAGGCATAGAAAATCCTGGTTACTGGAATAGAGGCTCTATTCTTTTTCTTCTTCTGTCACCTAGTTTTATGCTTATTAGTTTTTAATGGTTTTATCAATAAATACTGTTTCGTAATTTCCTTTTTATCCAGCTTACTCTGAAGATCCGTTTAGGTGAAAACTAGGTGGGTTTTCCTGGCTCTTTAGGATTTATTTTAGTTATATACATATATATATATATATATATATATATATATATATATATATATATATATATATATATATATATCAGTAAAAACAAATCCCATTTATTCCCAACCAAAAATAATAATACTAATGAGCTAAATATATTTTTTGAAAAACTCTGAAATCTCGACCTACAAGAAAAATCCAAACCATTCAACAATCTTACATAGAGACAAAGTTTTGCCTTAGACAGAATCTGAAGATATGACATAATTATAAAAGAAGCAGATAAAGTAAGCGCTATAGTGATCATGGACAAAACATACAAAAAAACAAAATTTCTAGAGACACTTGAGGATAAGAAAAACTGCAAATTAATCGACACCAACAGAGACAAATATATAATATCAAAAATTACAAAACACATAATAAAATATTAACAAAAAAAAGAGAAGGATTTCCTAATAAACTTTGTAACAAAAACAAGCAGTTTCTGCAGACTACCAAAAATTCACAAATCAAGTGAAATAAAAGCAGCTATCCAGACACAAAAACTGAATACATTAGCACCCCAAACCCCAGTGACCTTATCTTCAGACCCATAGTAGCACGAAAAGTCTGTCTAACTAGCAAACTCAGTAACCTAATAGACACAATATTACAACCATTTACTAAGCAGATTAAAAGCAAAATCGGAGACGATATTCACTTCCTTAGCTCCATACCACAAAAAGTAGATCCGGGAACACTCATGGCAACTTTTGACATTATTAGCCTATATAGCAACATATGTAATCAGGTAATCTCATTCTGGATTGAAAAACATCGAGAAACACTACATCCCAGATTCACTAAGGAATTAATTATCGATAGTATAGACTTCTAAACAATGACACCTTTGAATTTGACAAAAACTATATCCAAACCCTAGGTACAGCAATGGGAACGAAAATAGCACCAACATATGCCACCCTAACATTAGCTTACGTAGAAGAAAACCTCTATGAAAAGATAGAACAAATATATGGGGGAAATATAAAAACCTACTTCACCAAATCTTGGAAAAGATACTTAGATGATAGCTTCATTCTCTGGAAATCCTCATAGGGTGATATTAACCAATTCCACACTCTACTTCAAAATTTACACCCAAAAATCAAATTCACCCAAGAATATCATTTCATTTTTTAGATATACTCATTAGAAATAAAAACAACCACATAACCACAGATATCTACCACAAACCTACAGATACCCAACAATATCTTCATTTCAAGAGCCATCACCCAAAAAGCTACTTGAAATCCATCCCGTATTCTCTAGCACGTAGGGTTTGTACTATAGTGACCGACAGGCACCTCTGAAAAACTCGTCTAGAAGAACTACATAGGCCGCTAAAAACGAGGCTACCCCACAGCACGAATAAAGGTTTTGAACTAGCAAAAATATTACTTTTGACCAACAATGAAATCCAAAGAAACGTAACATCAAACAAACTCTAGCACATGTCTCAACATACAACAAGAACAATCCAGAACTATTTACAGAAATTACAAGAAATCTAGGCCTACATAGCAAGAATGACAAATTGAAAAATATACTAAAAACAACCAAAATAATTAACAGCAAACGCCAATCTAAAAACCTGAAACACATATTAATCTAATCCAAATTTAACCAACACACAATACAGGGAGTCAAAATGCAACACGAAAAGATGTTGGGTTTGTGACATCATTATAGAAGGAAACTCCTACACTTTTGAAAACCCCAAAACGACATTCATAATAAATAAAAACTTAAACTGCAACTCCAAAAAAGTGATTTATGCACTCAAATGCACAAAATGCAAGAAGTCATATATAGGTATCAGTCAACAACTGAACAACAGGATCTCCCTACACAAAAACAACATCAAATTACCAGACAACAGAAAACTTTTTGCATCACAACACATCTTCAAATGTAACCAGGGAAAATTTAAAATTCCAATATATCAAACAGACAATTATTCTTACCTAAAAATACAAGAAAAACACTTCATAAACAAATTTAAACCAGCACTAAATAGATCATAATCCCCCCCCCCAACAAAAAGATACAACATAAACACATAAGGTCCAAATACAGTGGCCAAACCACTCGCATACATGCGTACACACTCATATGCGGGTAACTGTGGAGCACGAATATGTATACACATATTGGCAGAAACAATAAACTACTCACAAGCACGCACACAAACCCCACACAACATAGGAAGTTTGTGTGTGAGTATATATATATATATATATATGTATGTAGGTGTGCGTATGTATGTGTGTATATGTGTGCATACTAATTCCTTATAATAAGACAGTATGTATGTATGGAGGGGAATATGTGTATACATTCGCATACATATATATATATATATGTACACATATTTGCAAAAGCAAGACTGCTCACAAGCACACACACGAACCCTACACAACATAGGAAGTGTGTGTATGTGTATGTATATATATATATGTGTGTGTATGTATGCATGTGTGTATATATGTGTATACTAATTCCTTATAATAAGAATATGTATTTATGGAGAGGGAATATACGTATACCTACGTATGCTGACAAAAACACACAGGATACAAAAAATGGAAATAGATCAAAGAACACACAGGGGTCATTAAAAGATAAGAATACAGATATCTTTCCTCACCCTTTCTCAGACCAATCTTAATTGTTTTATTACCCATCACGCAGAAGAACTTTCTCACTGCCAGTTCAAGAAAGACATTTGTGTCACTACGACACAAAAAAAGAGAATATTTAACATCGAGAATGTTTAAGATCGAAAAACATGAGGAAAATTAATTTATTTTAATAATACGTGGAAATATCTACTCTCAGCCTGAAGAAGGTCGCGAGATCCGAAAGACGTGTTGCAAAATTATGGAAAATAAGGCATAATATATATTTTTTAAAAATCCACATTAAAACCAAAAACGTTTGCAGTTTCCCTCTTCTTTTTAATATATATACTTTTCTCTCCTTGGAACAATTATAACCTCTTAACTTAATCTAATTAAATATATTTAGAAATAACTATATAGAAAGGAAAATATTATGTTATTTTTGGTTTTGGAAATGATTATATGCACACATGGATGTGGACAAATAATTGTATGTATAGAAATATGTAGATGAACTTGAACATTGATATGTGGTTTTATGTGTATATGTATATGCATTTGTATAGGTGTGTATGTATGCATATATATGCATATATGTATTGTAGGCGCATATGTAAGATATATATATGTATGTGTATATGTGTGTAGGTATATATATGTATGCGTATATATATATATGTGCATATGTGTGTATAGGTATATTCGTAAGTTTAGGTAGGTATGTTTGTATATATATATATATATATATATATATATATATATGTATATGTATATATATATATGTATCGTGTCATGTATATAGGATTGCATGTGGTCTGTGTATGTAGATATGTGTATATATAAATGTAAGTATTTGTGAGTTCGTATATGTAATATATGTGAATATATGTAAAATATAGTAATATAAATACGTATGCAGGTGTAGGTATTTATGTGTATAGATCTTTGTTTATGTATATATATATATATATATATATATATATATATATATATATATATATATATATATATATATATGGAAAGTATTCTAAAGGAAGGACTTAAAGTTATTTTATTAACGTTTTATCTTATTTTCTCTTTTAATATTCTCTAATTAGAATTGTGAGATTGAAATTTTTTTTTAATCATCTGGAGGTAATTTCATTTTAAATTGATAATTTAATTTAAATTTAAATATGTTACTCTTTAACTATCAATATTGATAGTAAAATATTAAAATTAGAAATATCTGTTTTGATATTTAAACACTTAAGTCATCACCAAACGTTAAGCATTAACTGTGAAATTTAAGAAAAAATTTAAATAGATATAAATATAAATATGTGTAAAGATTTGAAAATATATGTGTACGTATTGATATATGAATATACATAGGTACCTGTGTATATCGATACATGTGTATGTGCCTATGTGTGTAATTGCACATGTAAATGAACGTATGTATATGTGAGATTTACATAAGTGTATGTGTGGTATATATATGTATATGATAAAACAAAATCTTTAATATTGCCTTCAAATATTACTCCATCTTAATTTAAAACCTAAACTTTAAGTAAAAAAGATTACCCATCTAAAAATAGTCACAAATTACATTCATGAATTAGATTCAAACTGATAGAGATGTTACCTTAACAATAATTTACAATATTAAAAGATTACTATCAGTAAATTGTTATAATTTAAATATTAAAAGATTACTATCAGTAAAATGTTATGTTTTAAATAAAAATTTTTTAATGTACTTTTTATGAATGTGTTTTTAAATATACTATTTAACTCATATTAAATCCCTAAATTAATTGTAAAAGCGTTAAATATTTAAATTGCTAGCATGGGTCAAATTAATTTCTTCGGTGATTTTTTAAACATTGAACCTACTATCAAACATTAAAATCTGTTTTTTTTACATAAATTGCTAAAAATTACCACCCCTTCTCTCCCTTTGTAAAGCCTAATTACAGCTTCTTTCTCTTTACTCCCCCCTTCTTTCTTTCTTTTATTCTTTTTATTTTTCTCTCTTCTCCCCCTTCCCTTTCAATATATCACTTCCGTTAAGTTAACCGATTAAATAGATCCATGTCTGGTCCCTCCTCCCCTAATACTAAGTATGATAGATAGAAATATTAAAATAAACCCTCTCTAAGCTCGATCATGTCTATCACACCACTCCTCACTACCCTCTCTGTTAAATTACATAAACTTAATACTACCCGTCAAAAGTGTAAATGTTCATTTCATTTGTCGTTTCACCTTTTGGAAGTGAAATCTGATGATCCAGCGTCCTTTAAAAGGGCTAGGGTGAAATAAATTATTACATGGAGCCTTAAAGTGGTCTGTTTTCTTTAATATATATATATATATATATATATATATATATATATATATATATATATGTATAATAAATATTTATCGAAAGCTGACTGAGGTTCTTAATTTATCAATCAATCATCGGGACTTTCGACAAGAATGATTGCATCGATCACAGAAAATTTACTTTATTAATTTAGAAAATTTGAAAATTTACGAAGTTCTGAATCTGCCTTTGAACGTTATATTATCTAATTTAATATATATATATATATATATATATATATATATATATATATATATATATATATCTATATATATATATATATATATATATATATATATATATAGAGAGAGAGAGAGAGAGAGATATGCATCTTTCATTGGAAAAGCTGACAAGGAAGATTTAATACACACACACATTACATAACAGAGAAAGTCAAAGTTATCTCATGCATATAGTCTATTTCAATACAAGTTGAAATAGACTACATTCATAAGATAATTTTGGATTTCTCCGTTATGTAATATATATGCTTTCTTATACTAAATATATTGAGCTCTTTTTGTAGATCAATTTTAATATTTTATATTATTAGAATCCACTTCGATTATATTCCAACGGATTTATTACCTTCATTATATATATATATATATATATATATATATATATATATATATATATATCTTATGAAATGCACTAAGTCCGACAATTATAATAATATATTTCCTGTTTTATAAACGGTATTTTTTATAGATACGAATATTTAAGGAAATGCTCTATTTATAATAAATTGCATTAACTACATTTACCGGTCTGACTGTCTGAAAAATCTCATAAAAAATACGTGTTCTCTGAGAGGAATCGAACCTGTATCCTACACGTAACCATCATGTCGTTCGATTCCTCTCGGAGGACGCATATTTTCTATGACAATTTCTCGGACATTCAGACCGGTAAATGTTGTTAATGCTGTTTATTATAAACAGAGCATTTCCTTTTGTGTGTGTGTGTGTATGTGTGTGCGCGCGTGTGTATATATATATATATATATATATATATATATATATATATATATATATATATATATATATATATATATATATATATATATATATATATATATATTGTCTGATGTAGATGGAAGGTTAGCAAAGTGAATGCGACAAGCATTAAACATTGGACATTGTTATCCCGAGTCCATTGTTTGTTTTTGTGACAGCTGCCGGCATTGAATACTTCTTTGAAATTTGTAAACTTTTCTGTGTAAAGTTTCGACCTGTAATTGTCGACATGTAAAAGGAAGAAAAAAAGATTGAAAATGACGAAGTAAAGTGAAAGGCAGCCTGGAAAGAAGAAAAAGAAGACAATAAACTGTAGGACGATAAGCAAAGTACGGAAGCTAAGAAGAGATATTGATTTGGATACATTTTGGAGGAAAGTAAACTCGAAAAGAGGGAAATCATTCTCCTCATCAAATAGATCTCTTACTGCCAGGCGTTGTTATTAGCGAACTGACTGTTAAATTATACGTTACGCTTCAAGCTGCCTTTTCAAGAAAGTTTATATATTGTATAAAAAAAGCAAGAAATAACGGAGAAATGAAATAAAATGGTTAGAAAACAAATAGAAATTAAAAGAAAGCTTGCCAGAAAAAAAAAAAAAAGAAACACGATAAAAATAAAGACAAGATATTTAATAAATAATCTATAATTTTATTTGTTCAATGAAAAATTCTTTTTCATAACCATTTCATAAAGACAAAACTAAATAACCAGGCATGGAAAATATGATATATATAACAAAATGAAAAATATAATCTAATATATATATATATATATATATATATATATATATATATATATATATAAAAGTGAACATAGAAGTCAACACTTAGAGGCGAGTCTTTTTCATGCTAGATGCAATCGTCAGGTGGACTGACGATTGCATCTAGCATGAAACATTCCGTCACGTCTGAGTGTTGACTTCTATGTTCACTTTTATATTTACTCACGCTCTATATCTGATATTGAGCACTTTATCCCATAAATATAGAACATCTTAAGACTATATATATATATATATATATATATATATATATATATATATATATATATATATATATATATATGCATACCGCAACAAACCAAAGTTATTGGTAAAACTAAGACACGTTCTGCCAAGTGACCAAAGAATTTTTTCGATAGACGAAAAGCGGGAAGTAAACATAAACTGAGAAGAAAAGAGTCAAAGTCAGATCCCTACCTGAACAGTAATGCTGCCAGGATAACGTTATTATGCAACTTTAAAAAAAAAATTTTTTTAAGCTTTTCACCCCAGGCAAGGCTGAAAGCCACTAGCACACAAAGGGTTACAGAGGATTTGGAGCAAGAGCAGATAGGAGTGATAGAGGAAAGGATCTGGAGAAGGATGGTAGATAGATCAATGCAACTGGAGATGTCGATTGACGTTACATTTGAATAGTTGGATATTATAGTTGTCAGGGAAACAGGAATAGGGAAGCGAGTTTCAACAGTGACAGGGTGGGAATGTCAATAAAGAGTTATAACTTATACAACACATACGATTTGAGGATATAGATATCCAGATCAAATTTTTAAAAACTAGGAATTATATTATTGATTTCAATTGATATAATGTTAAAACATGCTGGATAATGGTATTATTCATCTTGGTCATTTTGAACTGAAAATAGTTTTTATGTATAAATAATAAGAATACATAATAAAAGTAACATTGTTTAGTATTCTTTATTATTACATAAATCTAATCTGCCCAACAATCATTTCGTTCACATTCCTATGTGATTCTCTTTGGCAGTCAATACTTTTATCAAAATCTTTTGTTCATTGAAGAAGTCAAGCTTTGAATTGTAGATGGAGTTATTTTGGAGACCACAGTTATTATTTGTTGTTTCAGTTCTGAACTTTGAGTTAAAAAAAATTTGACGTAGTTTTCGCTATTTATTTTCAGTCCATCTTTTATGAAGAAGGGTCCAACAATGATATCACCGATGATTGCTGCCCAGAATATAACACCTCCTCCACCTTGCTGATGTCTGAAGCGGTTTGGGCGTACACTATCCTCTGCCAGCCACCCTCTGATGAAAGCGTCAGGACCATCGAGAGTAGCTCGACATTTTCATCCGTGAATAAAACGCAACTGAAATCACATTTCATCTAGGCATGTAGGCCTATTAATTTTTTTCTTGATGTTAGCTTTTGATAAAGGAGGGCTTGATTGGACTTTAATAACTTTTCCAAGTTCAATATCTGTCTATATTTCTGAGATGAGGTATTATGTACATTATTTACATTATTCGGACTATTGTCCTCATCTTTGTCGCCATGTTTATTACAACGTTTCGGCCGTTGTACGCTCCGACCTTCTTCAGGTGTTGGAATGTCGAACTGAACCCTTTATTTCGCTCACTGGGGTAGGCTGTTCTAGTTATACGTGCCATGTTTAATGGATGTCAGTTATCAGTTATCTCCTGTTAATTTCCCTCTGAAAGTTCTCCACTGCCTTAACCCGGTATTGAACTCACACTCTTTGGGTCCTGTCACTGGATCTAACCAACGCTTTTATCCACTGTGCCATGTGTCCTTGGCACGTGGAACTACAACAGTCTACCCCAGTGAGCGAAATAAAGGGTTCAGTTCGACATTCCAACCACCTGAAGAAGGCCGGAGCGTACAACAGCCGAAACGTTGTAATAAAGATGGCGACAAAGATGAGGACAATAATCCGAATAATGTAAATAATTTTCCAAGTTCATTCATTTGTAGCTCTGATGGTTCTAGATACACCAGCTTCTTGAAATTTCTTGCTAGATCCGAACGTATTTTTCTTTAAAGCCCAAGTTATCAGATGGTTGTTTCGCTTCGTTATCTTCTTTTTACCAGCATCACATCTTGTTTTCCGGGTACATTTGATGTTAGAAATCGCTTTCTTGATCGTCCGCGCGTCCCTCTTAATCAACTTTGCAATATCGCTTGCAGTAACCCCTTCCGCTAACATATTTACAACCTTCATTTTTGTACTTAATTATTTTCCTTTTCCCATTCTGATGTTTTCTGTCGTTTACAAAAAATAAGGAAATCAAAAATACTACGTTCAGAACAGCGGCAACCTGTCGTTGCGTAATAAGCTTATTCACTAAAATCCTAAATATAGATTCGCCCAGGGACACATTTGGAGGGCGAACTGCCTGTTAGACGAGGTAACTACCTAATGGTCAAACTGGTGTAACTCAAGTAGCGGTATGAAATCACACACACACACACACACACACACACACACACACACACACACACACACACACACACACACACACACACACACACACACACACATATATATGTTTTGTGCTTTTTTGGAGTCTTCGTAAATGTGGGACTATATATGTATATAGATGAAAGCGTATATGAGTTTTTCAGAACTAGATTTTCATATAGATATATATTCTTTAAACATTTTATTTAAAATATTTACACACACATACCCATATATATATATATATATATATATATATATATATATATATATATTCTTGTGTATGTGTTTATACGTGTCTATGTGTATACGTATTTGATTGTATGTATATAGATATATACATGTATATGTGTATATCTGTATATATACTGTATTTGTATACGTAGGTTTATACGTATATAGGTGTATGTATGTATTTATGTATATGTATGGGTATGTATGTAAGTGCTTGGGTATCATCATAATCTTATTTTTATTCACTTAAAGTGATCTTTTTCTTAGAAATTTAAAAAAATCTTTTTTAAATATATTTTTCATTTTTTTTCTTGAAGAAATTTTAAAAATATTATATAATTATTTTGAAAATTATTCGTTATTAGGTTATTTTACTCCTTTATTTTCATAATCACTTATTTTTAAAATGGCTCAGGTATTTATGTCATAAATAACTACGTACTTTCACCGACAATTTTTGAATATATTCAGTTTTAAGCCCTGACAATTACCAATTCCGAATCCCCTCTTGCTTTCTTCCATTCTTTTTCCTTTGTTCTCTTTCCATTGTCTCTTTCCTCTGTTCCATTTTACTTTTCACATCCGGTGAAAATAGGTTAACCTGTTTGCTCTCATCCAAAACGATTCCCTTTCTATATTGCGCCTCTATATCTCTCTAGACATACATATCTCTTTCTCTTATTCATCCTTTCTCTCTTTTTTCCCTCGCCTCATATTGAGTCTTTATTTTAAAGCATATTTTGTGTTTAAATATTTCTTTTTTTGCTTATGCCTGGAAATAATATTTTTTTCATTCCATTTATTGTTGAAACTGATTTCGGTCTGATGAGATGAAACCGTAGTATCGGTTTTGCGAAATAAAATATTACCATGGGTTTTTAAAGCCTCCGCATTCATGATTATCATTTGCTGTGTTCTTACATAGAGCTCTCTTTGGATTTATATCCTCTTTGGAATTACCCATACAGATTATCTATCTATCTATCTATCTATCTATCTATCTATCTATCACACACACACTCTCTCCCCCCTCTTTCTCTCTCTATATATATATTATCAGATCCTCCTAATAATTTCTATCATGTGTATATCATTGCTTGAACCGGCTTCTAATGCTCTAGAGTGAGCGGCTTGGTGATAGTAGTCGTGGCTCCAGGGGACACAGTCCTATGGTTAGAGAGAATCGCAGTAGAGTTCCACCACAGAATATGTGAACGAGCGGCGTTATATTGAGTCTGATTTGCTATCTCTTCGTCACCGAGGCCCGTTGGAACATTTGGTATGATGTTTACTTGACAACCTAACTGTTACGGTTTCAATTCTCGGTTGTGGATGCGCACTGCTGATGAGTCCCAAATATAGGACGAAACGGCCGTCCAGTGGTTTCTGCATTCTGTTGAGGTTTCAGACTCGATGAATTACTTAAATATAATTATCAAATCCTCCCAATAATTTCTATCGTATATATATATATATATATATATATATATGAAGAAATATAGTCTTAAGATGTGCTATATTTATGAGATAAAGTGCTCAATATCAGAGATAGAGCGTGTGTAAATATAAAAGTGAACATAGAAGTCAACACTTAGAGGCCTGACGATTGCATCTAGCATGAAACAGACTGTCGCCTCTAAGTGTTGACTTCTATGTTCACTTTTATATTTATATATATGAATATTTATATATTTATATTGTGCGTCAACGTTTTTTAGAATAACAATGATTTTTCCAGATACGAGTTTTACTATTTAACGCATATCTGGATTTAATTCTTATCCCATTGGAATCTGTCATATTAATGCCCTCGATATTTCTGAGAGGGAAAAGATAATGCTAAAATCTAGAGCCTGCCACGTATTATTTCGTTAGGCTATTTTCCATGAGGGTTTCTCAAATAACCGGTGCAGTATACTTTTTGGTTATTATCATCCGGATGTTTCGTATGGCAATTGTAAAATTCCTCTTACGATTGTTCCAGATTAGTACGCTTTAAATTAATGTGTTCTCACTGTTGACGATGAATTATGCGATGGACATATTCTTGCCGGTGTTTCTGGTTAAGTCAAGTGCGTAACGAGATGGGTGGGAGTCAATAGATTGGAACAGAGGAATCTGTTGGGTGTGGCAGCATATTGGTGTTATTATATCTTGGATTATTTATGATTTCTTTTTATATTATCGAATCTTCTGTAAGAGATGGAAGGGGGAGTTTATTTTAGAGTAACTTAAATATCTTAAATATCTCTTATTCTTTCTCTTTCGTATTTAGTATTATTGTTCTCGTGAATATTGTGTTTTTATTAACGCTTTCACTAGTGGCATCTTCGCCGTGTTATTTATGTTTACTCAGCTTAGCTTAGCATGTTGCAAACTCACCGATGTGGGAGAGACACTGACAATTGAACTTAATCCGTTAGGCTGCCAGACTAACCACCTGAGAGAACTATTATAGCAACAATAATCATCATCTTCATCAACAACAACAACAACATGTCATTTTGAAGGCAATCACTGTCCGAAATATTAAGCAAAGCCTTGTCTAAAAAATAAAAAAAACAACTTTTGTATTAAAAGGAAAAACAATGGATATAATTTCATAAATAATAAAGATAATTCTTTTTTTATTTTTTACAGTACGGTTCGCCCTGTACAAGACTCGGGGGCCACTCAAAGTAGATGCTAACATTACGAGGCAGTTTATGCCTATAGGAGAGGAAGATAACGGTTAACGCTAGACTTAAACAGGCTAAATTTAGTGCAGTTAATATCTTTATTGATGTATCTTTACAAAATCCTCAGAAGAGAATCAAGGAAATGTTTTTATTTATGATTGAACACAAAACGATCAAATACGCATTGCTTACAACCATATATATAAACATTAACACAATTTAAAGGCATTTGTAAGATTTCAACTAGCATCACTTATACTACAGAACCACTGGCGACACCTTACCGATTAGGCCACGGAGGGTTCACCAGCAAATGTTGATCAAATAAAACTTAACCTGGCCCCGTTAATCTAGTGCAGGGTCTGTAGCATATATTGTACAGGGTTCATAAAATTGTCCATTACTTATTAGTCCTGTGATAGGGTTTATAAAACAGGGAAATATTTCACTTCTATCGACATAAAAAACAAACCTACAAAGATATACGAGGCAAATGATTCTAAAAATATATATTCGAGTTGATTTGATGTTCATATAATGTTCACTGAAATGATGAATAATTAAGACAGCCGCTCACACGACAAGTAAACATTAATATTGCTTGATTGTAAGATGCTAATAACACAAGACAGCTCGAAATTATTCAATGCAGGACCCTTGAAAATCTGGGGCTCTTAGTATTTGTTACTTTTGCGACTGGATTAATCCGATACTACCCGCCATGCGATTATCATGCTAGTAGTATTAGATACAATAGTGTTCGAATGTTTCTTTTAGATCAAGTTTTGTTACAATTATTAACCTTTATTTATTTCTTACATTTCAGTTTTATATCCTTTAATCGTTAGGACATTGTCCTCTGTTACTTATCGCGTTGAAACATCGCTTCCCGTAAGGATAACCAAAGTTAAGCAACGTCGACCCTGGCCAGATGGGTAACCACTTGGGAATACGAGCTGCTGTAAGCTTGGATGTGCAGGTGGTGTAATGGATAATGAGTCAGAATTGTTAATAGGAGAGCCGAATTACAATTTCAGCCGAGTTCGATACGCGCAAATACCCTTGGAAAGGCATGAATTCACCTCTTCCTGCCACTATGGGTTAATTAGTAAGAGTTGTATAACTAAATCATTATTACCTCCCCAATATTTTCTGGCTTTAAATAACCCGGAATTGGTTAATAAGCCGTAGAAAACGAAACGACCAATCAATAAATCTAATGGTTAATGAAGCTGATTGTTCGATGCTTTTTCAAGGGTGAGTAGGTGGTGTAATAGAGAGCGTTCAGGAATGCGAACTAGGAGAGTCGTGTTCGAATTCTAGTCAGGCGTGTTATATTCACTTATGCGCAAATACCAATGGGAAATGTATAGACTAAATCGTAGGACTTGTATATAGTAAGACTAAATAGTAGGACTTGTATCTAGAAAAATCAGGGTTAGTCTAAAAAATATTAATGTAATATTCACTCATATAAAAATAGTATTATTCTTCCAATCCTAAATATGTAATGACTTTAACGTACAATGGGGTGATAAAACATAAAAAACTGTCAATAAATAAACGCATTATATGTTCAAAGTTAAAACATGACAAGGTTTTTGTTAATATTTTCGAGGAACTTGTTTTTCTCAGCTGTCTTGGAAGAAGAACGAAAACTAGAAAGAAGGGGAATTGCATTTGTCTATTTTGTGAAGGGCGAAGGCAAAAGTCTTTTCGCTTTACTGAATTGTTTCATTTCACGTTTGTAAGAAGATAATTCCAATTGTTCTCATGTAAAAACTATGGACAAAAATAGAAAAGAGAGAATAGCAAAGTTTGCAAAGAGGCCAATAAATGCTCGCATGAATGCCTTTTAATATCTGACGACGCGCATTCCTGGCCAAATTCTATAAGAGTCTAGAATGATAGCTTCTTTGATGGTCAATAGAGATACGTAGAGGCAGAGATTTCTCTTTACATAAGTCCATATTTCCACACACACACACACACACACACACACACACACACACACACACACACACACACACACACACACACACACACACACACACACATATATACATATATATATAAAATAGCCGAGGAAAAAAGAAAAAAACACTCGGGGCCTGACGATTGCGTCTAGCATGAAACAGCCTGCCGCCCCTAAGTGTTGACGTCAATGTTCACTTTTATATATACACACTTTCACAGAAATGCTGCCTAAATACACACAATATATATATAGACATTTTTATGTTTAACATTATTTTTAGAGATACAAGTATTTAAGTAAATGCTCTGTTTATAATAAACAGTATTAAATAACATTTACCGGCCTGAATGTCCGAGAACTTTTCATAGAAAATATTCGTCCTCCGACAGGATTCGAACCTGTATCCTATACGGAAC
>OZ038488.1:124223223-124358223 GCA_964036315.1 Acanthosepion esculentum | reverse complement strand
ACCCAAACCACAGTTTTGCGAATACATCATCATCCTCATCATTCTCTTCATCACCAGTCTCTTGATCGGGTGTGGTTGTATGGTAGCCGTGTAGCTGAATACCTGACCTACTGTCTCCACATATATTTGCAAATAGAGAAAAAAAGAAAACGAATTTTCTATAATAAATGGACGTT
Organism: Acanthosepion esculentum; assembly: GCA_964036315.1. NCBI lineage: Eukaryota > Metazoa > Mollusca > Cephalopoda > Sepiida > Sepiidae > Acanthosepion > Acanthosepion esculentum. The sequence continues at coordinate 124,358,047 of OZ038488.1, read as the reverse complement.
TAGCTACAAAGAGAGAAACAATCTAGCTTTTAAAGAAATCGATCCCAATTTGATCTGCTGCTGTGGAGCCTCGGCTATGGATTGATTGTTTCTTGCCAGAAGAACTTAAAAGGAGTCATTCGCCATAATTGGCTTCGTCCAACAAACGGTGATTTTTCAAAAAAGAAAGAAAAATAATTTGACTGTTTTACTTTTTGTAGATGTTTGCTTTCCTACGCGTATCTTTCAAACGCACACGTAGCTTGAACCTAGGGCGCTTACCGTAGAGTAATATTTAGTAAATTAATCTCGCAGACCATTCTTAGTATAGTGAATTCAGTGCTCACTGGATATCCTACTGTTGTAACACTATGTCAGAAGATGTTCTTAGAAAATAATAATACGAGTAACATATCAGCGAACACCAGGAAAAATATATGCACACGAAGACTATTCGAAAGTGTCATAATTTTGGTCCACACATGATGTCCAAATAAGGCAGGCTGATTTTTGACATCATAAATAATGAGATAAATTTCTTTTCAAGTCGTTACTATCTTTTGATGGAACGAGTTTAAAGTTTAAGTTGAAAATCGTAGCAATGGAATTTCGTTGCAGAGATCATTGGAAGCCTTATAGCATAGCCTTATAACATTTATAATTTACTTAAGATTTACAAATTGTATATGACCAAGATGGATGACATAAGCACATTATTACTAAATCATTTTACCATCAAATAAGACCTCCAGGGAGATTATACTGAACAATTAAGCTATATTATGATGTTATATGTTATACGGTGCAGTAGTTTTAGTATGATTCATTGTTATTCATTGAGTAGCCTTTTTTGTAATATTTTACAGTTTTTTTTACAGTTTTTACTTATAGAAAAACTACATATTTTTCTTGTGTTGACTCATAATTAGAATTTTGGTTTGGATATATTTTCCATTCAATTTATCTAATAGATAAAAAGTATCAACTTTATTTGGATTTATTCTTGAAATAGTAAAATTTTAAAGTTAGTTTTTGAGCAAATTCCCGTGGAAATGAGGTATTTCTGTGTATTTCCTTTCAGGCGATCTTTAAAACTAAAGGCTCACAAATTGGTCGAAGCTATGAATCTAATTTCTACTGTCAGCACAATTATCACATCAAACCCCGATTTTCACATCTAGTGTGATGTTGATTTTCTAAGAACAGTGAAAAATCAACCCTAATGTCTCAATAATCTTGTGTTAATCATATTTATACAAACACATTTGTTGACATATAGAATTATGTAAAGTTATCTTTTATCGTCATTATTCTGAAGCTATCTGCAATCATCACAATATTTACCGTGTGCCAACATTTTTCTTGCCAACCATCATCTTCATCGCTTTTTCTCTATATGAGATGAAGAAAAAAAAACATTTCAAAATCTTGTTTTTGGTTCATCAATGATAGACAGTCTTGAAAGAATATAGCTCTTTGGAAAATTCATTTTAATTTGGTATCATAAACTTACATGTAAATAAAATAAATGAACTTATAAAGATTACTTCACACCCTATGTTTCATAATCCGGAAGTCGATTTTATATATAGTCTTATGTCACTTGTTCCTTTGTCCTTCAATCTCAGTATCAATGTATCTATGGCTCAGGGTTGTAAGGGAAAATATACACGATGGTGAACCAAATATTCCGTTTTCAGTGACGAATCATATTATCTTACTAATCAACGCATTTCATTTGTTTTATATTAAGTTCTGTCCCTGAAAATATATTCCAGAAGCGTTACTTAATTTGCAGGTGAATCACAGGACTGCAGAATAAGAAGCGGTTCCAGAAAGTTCTTGTATCGTATTATTTCCTCCAAATTTGACTAAACATTACATTTTATTTTAAAAGAACGTTTGGCCGAACTGATAACTTTTCAGCATCGCACTTCGTAGAAAGAATTTGCAATTCGAGAAGCGATAGTTATTAACAATTCCAGATTAATTATTTGCCTCACCGATTCCCACATTTTATTATTTTCATTCCATATTGACAATCTTTTCATCCAATTCAACCAACAGTTACGCTAAGAAGAAAACAGCCACCTCTTCCTTAGAAAGCGTTGTTCAATCAATTTTCGATCTTCCATTGTGGGAGTAACTGATATATTTTAGGTATAACAAGAAAAAAAAAGGTAGATTTTATTTAACACATAATTTTATTTTATAAAGTTTCACTTTTTGAAATCTAGTTTTAACGGATGAGAGAACGATTTGTGTCATTTTCCCGCTGCCGAACAAATTTAATCGGTAATCGAGTGCTGATGAGATAAATTCATGACAACGTGAAAAATATGGTATATAGACTATTTGGGCTGAAAGCGAGAGATTGTTTGAAATAGGATGACACTAATATAATCGAGTTTAAAACTGCTTTTCTAAGACGACGGTAACCGTCGCTTCAGATTAAATTCAAAGTGACTACTGCTACGATCGATTTTGCCACAAACGGAGAAACGTATGCAATAAAATAACAGATGAACACGAAGCCATTAATGTTGCTCTTTATTTGAATAAAAAGACTATGTATATTTCTTGTAAGATCGTATTGTGGACGATTGTGCCATAGTTTTTGATATCCAACACTAGAATTAAGTCTGTTACTGATTTATCGACGAAATCACTTCTTGGTAATCCCCACTGAATAAGGATTTTACATTTGGAAAGTACAAAATAAACCATCAGATTCGGTTGAAAGTCCAACTATCTCATGTTCTCTATAGTAAACCAGATTGTAAGTTAAACCTCTAGGTTTTAGTCTGCTACTCTGATTCACGTTTATTTGATTTTAGTTTGTCACTTTAACTATATCTGTAGATTCGAGCTAGAAGACTTGTTAAACTTCAGACCCTATTAAAGCAAAAAGCTTATTAAAAATATTATAATACATAAATGATGAAAAGTGTTCAATGTCATGAAATTGGAGAATTGAAAGAGGACGTCGTTCTTGTGATATTACTCGTAATTCGGTTCTGTCTCTCTTACGCAGTTAGGTCTCAGGTGGGTTGAACGTGTGACACACAAGAGATGAACTATGAAATATCCTGAAAGCTAACAGGATTAATTAAACATAAAAATGTACGAATGAATTGGGATTTAGTTTCTGTAAAGAAAGCGCATTCAAATAAACTCTCTATTCAAATAAACTCTGTATGTATGCCCAGTGAATTCACCATTTATCGAGAATCAAACCCGATAAAGATAAATAAAGCCTTTGGAAATGATGCCAGGAAAGATCTCTTAGGAATTTTATAGTAAGGAACTTCCAGAGTACAACATCCTGGCAAAGAAACTTGGCTCAGCTTAGAATATCAAATGAAGGAAATTGAGAAGAAGAAGAAAAAGCAAAGTGGAAAAAGAAGAGGAATAATAATAACAATAATAAGAAAGCAAATGAGAAATAGGAGGAAATATATTAAAAAACGATAGATTGAAAAAGAAAAAGACCGACACGAAGTTGAATAAATAAGAAGCGAGAGGAGAAAAAATCCGAAGGAAAAATCAAAGACATGAATGATGAAAGAGTAGGAAGAAAAAGAGGAAGAATAAAGGAAAGGAAAGGAGGAGATTAGGAGGAAGAAAAAGAGGAAGAATAAAGTAAAAGAAAGGAGGAGATTAGAAGGAAGAAAAAGAGGAAGAATAAAGTAAAAGAAAGGAGGAGATTAGAAGGAAGAAAAAGGGGAAGAATAAAGTAAAAGAAAGGAAGAGATTACAAGGAAGAAAAAGAAGAAGAATAAAGTAAAAGAAAGGAAGAGATTACAAGGAAGAAAAAGAGGAAGAATAAAGTAAAAGAAAGGAGAATAGAAGGAAGAAAAAGAGGAAGAATAAAGTAAAAGAAAGGAGGAGATTAGAAGGAAGAAAAAGAGGAAGAATAAAGTAAAAGAAAGGAGGAGATTAGAAGGAAGAAAAAGAGGAAGAATAAAGTAAAAGAAAGGAGGAGATTACAAGGAAGAAAAAGAGGAAGAATAAAGTAAAAGAAAAGAAGAGATTACAAGGAAGAAAAAGAGGAAGAATAAAGTAAAAGAAAGGAGAATAGAAGGAAGAAAAAGAGGAAGAATAAAGTAAGAGAAAGGAGATTAGAAGGAAGAAAAAGAGGAAGAATAAAGTAAGAGAAAGGAGATTAGAAGGAAGAAAAAGAGGAAGAATAAAGTAAAAGAAAGGAGAATAGAAGGAAGAAAAAGAGGAAGAATAAAGTAAAAGAAAGGAGGAGATTACAAGGAAGAAAAACAGGAAGTATAAAGTAAAAGAAAAGAAGAGATTACAAGGAAGAAAAAGAGGAAGAATAAAGTAAAAGAAAGGAGGAGATTACAAGGAAGAAAAAGAGGAAGAATAAAGTAAAAGAAAAGAAGAGATTACAAGGAAGAAAAAGAGGAAGAATAAAGTAAAAGAAAGGAGAATAGAAGGAAGAAAAAGAGGAAGAATAAAGTAAAAGAAAGGAGGAGATTACAAGGAAGAAAAAGAGGAAGAATAAAGTAAAAGAAAAGAAGAGATTACAAGGAAGAAAAAGAGGAAGAATAAAGTAAAAGAAAGGAGAATAGAAGGAAGAAAAAGAGGAAGAATAAAGTAAGAGAAAGGAGATTAGAAGGAAGAAAAAGAGGAAGAATAAAGTAAAAGAAAGGAGAATAGAAGGAAGAAAAAGAGGAAGAATAAAGTAAGAGAAAGGAGATTAGAAGGAAGAAAAAGAGGAAGAATAAAGTAAGAGAAAGGAGATTAGAAGGAAGAAAAAGAGGAAGAATAAAGTAAAAGAAAGGAGGAGATTACAAGGAAGAAAAACAGGAAGTATAAAGTAAAAGAAAGGAGGAGATTAGAATGAAGAAAAAGAGGAAGAATAAAGTAAAAGAAAGGAGGAGATTAGAAGGAAGAAAAAGAGGAAGAATAAAGTAAAAGAAAGGAGGAGATTAGAATGAAGAAAAAGAGGAAGAATAAAGTAAAAGAAAGGAGGAGATTAGAATGAAGAAAAAGAGGAAGAATAAAGTAAAAGAAAGGAGGAGATTAGGAGGAAGAAAAAGAGGAAGAATAAAGTAAAAGAAAGGAGGAGATTAGGAGGAAGAAAAAGAGGAAGAATAAAGTAAAAGAAAGGAGGAGATTAGAAGGAAGAAAAAGAGGAAGAATAAAGTAAAAGAAAGGAGGAGATTAGGAGGAAGAAAAACAGGAAGTATAAAGTAAAAGAAAGGAGGAGAATAGAAGGAAGAAAAAGAGGAAGAATAAAGTAAAAGAAAGGAGGAGATTAGAATGAAGAAAAAGAGGAAGAATAAAGTAAAAGAAAGGAGGAGAATAGAAGGAAGAAAAAGAGGAAGAATAAAGTAAAAGAAAGGAGGAGATTAGGAGGAAGAAAATGAGGAAGAATAAAGTAAAAGAAAGGAGGAGATTAGGAGGAAGAAAAACAGGAAGTATAAAGTAAAAGAAAGGAGGAGATTAGAAGGAAGAAAAAGAGGAAGAATAAAGTAAACGAAAGGAGGAGATTAGATGGAAGAAAAAGAGGAAGAATAAAGTAAAAGAAAGGAGGAGGTTAGAAGGAAGAAAAAGAGGAAGAATAAAGTAAAAGAAAGGAGGAGATTAGAAGGAAGAAAAAGAGGAAGAATAAAGTAAAAGAAAGGAGGAGATTAGGAGGAAGAAAAACAGGAAGTATAAAGTAAAAGAAAGGAGGAGATTAGAAGGAAGAAAAAGAGGAAGAATAAAGTAAAAGAAAGGAGGAGGTTAGAAGGAAGAAAAAGAGGAAGAATAAAGTAAAAGAAAGGAGGAGATTAGAAGGAAGAAAAAGAGGAAGAATAAAGTAAAAGAAAGGAGGAGATTAGAAGGAAGAAAAAGAGGAAGAATAAAGTAAAAGAAAGGAGGAGATTAGAAGGAAGAAAAAGAGGAAGAATAAAGTAAAAGAAAGGAGGAGATTAGGAGGAAGAAAAACAGGAAGTATAAAGTAAAAGAAAGGAGGAGATTAGAAGGAAGAAAAAGAGGAAGAATAAAGTAAACGAAAGGAGGAGATTAGATGGAAGAAAAAGAGGAAGAATAAAGTAAAAGAAAGGAGGAGGTTAGAAGGAAGAAAAAGAGGAAGAATAAAGTAAAAGAAAGGAGGAGATTAGAAGGAAGAAAAAGAGGAAGAATAAAGTAAAAGAAAGGAGGAGATTAGAAGGAAGAAAAAGAGGAAGAATAAAGTAAAAGAAAGGAGGAGATTAGAAGGAAGAAAAAGAGGAAGAATAAAGTAAAAGAAAGGAGGAGATTAGGAGGAAGAAAAACAGGAAGTATAAAGTAAAAGAAAGGAGGAGATTAGAAGGAAGAAAAAGAGGAAGAATAAAGTAAACGAAAGGAGGAGATTAGATGGAAGAAAAAGAGGAAGAATAAAGTAAAAGAAAGGAGGAGGTTAGAAGGAAGAAAAAGAGGAAGAATAAAGTAAAAGAAAGGAGGAGATTAGAAGGAAGAAAAAGAGGAAGAATAAAGTAAAAGAAAGGAGGAGATTAGGAGGAAGAAAAACAGGAAGTATAAAGTAAAAGAAAGGAGGAGATTAGAAGGAAGAAAAAGAGGAAGAATAAAGTAAAAGAAAGGAGGAGGTTAGAAGGAAGAAAAAGAGGAAGAATAAAGTAAAAGAAAGGAGGAGGTTAGAAGGAAGAAAAAGAGGAAGAATAAAGTAAAAGAAAGGAGGAGATTAGAAGGAAGAAAAAGAGGAAGAATAAAGTAAAAGAAAGGAGGAGATTAGGAGGAAGAAAAACAGGAAGTATAAAGTAAAAGAAAGGAGGAGAATAGAAGGAAGAAAAAGAGGAAGAATAAAGTAAAAGAAAGGAGGAGATTAGAATGAAGAAAAAGAGGAAGAATAAAGTAAAAGAAAGGAGGAGATTAGAAGGAAGAAAAAGAGGAAGAATAAAGTAAAAGAAAGGAGGAGAATAGAAGGAAGAAAAAGAGGAAGAATAAAGTAAAAGAAAGGAGGAGATTAGAAGGAAGAAAAAGAGGAAGAATAAAGTAAAAGAAAGGAGGAGATTAGAATGAAGAAAAAGAGGAAGAATAAAGTAAAAGAAAGGAGGAGATTAGAATGAAGAAAAAGAGGAAGAATAAAGTAAAAGAAAGGAGGAGATTAGAAGGAAGAAAAAGAGGAAGAATAAAGTAAAAGAAAGGAGGAGATTAGGAGGAAGAAAAAGAGGAAGAATAAAGTAAAAGAAAGGAGGAGATTAGAAGGAAGAAAAAGAGGAAGAATAAAGTAAAAGAAAGGAGGAGATTAGGAGGAAGAAAAACAGGAAGTATAAAGTAAAAGAAAGGAGGAGAATAGAAGGAAGAAAAAGAGGAAGAATAAAGTAAAAGAAAGGAGGAGATTAGAATGAAGAAAAAGAGGAAGAATAAAGTAAAAGAAAGGAGGAGATTAGAAGGAAGAAAAAGAGGAAGAATAAAGTAAAAGAAAGGAGGAGAATAGAAGGAAGAAAAAGAGGAAGAATAAAGTAAAAGAAAGGAGGAGATTAGGAGGAAGAAAATGAGGAAGAATAAAGTAAAAGAAAGGAGGAGATTAGGAGGAAGAAAAACAGGAAGTATAAAGTAAAAGAAAGGAGGAGATTAGAAGGAAGAAAAAGAGGAAGAATAAAGTAAACGAAAGGAGGAGATTAGATGGAAGAAAAAGAGGAAGAATAAAGTAAAAGAAAGGAGGAGGTTAGAAGGAAGAAAAAGAGGAAGAATAAAGTAAAAGAAAGGAGGAGGTTAGAAGGAAGAAAAAGAGGAAGAATAAAGTAAAAGAAAGGAGGAGGTTAGAAGGAAGAAAAAGAGGAAGAATAAAGTAAAAGAAAGGAGGAGATTAGAAGGAAGAAAAAGAGGAAGAATAAAGTAAAAGAAAGGAGGAGAATAGAAGGAAGAAAAAGAGGAAGAATAAAGTAAAAGAAAGGAGGAGATTAGGAGGAAGAAAATGAGGAAGAATAAAGTAAAAGAAAGGAGGAGATTAGGAGGAAGAAAAACAGGAAGTATAAAGTAAAAGAAAGGAGGAGATTAGAAGGAAGAAAAAGAGGAAGAATAAAGTAAACGAAAGGAGGAGATTAGATGGAAGAAAAAGAGGAAGAATAAAGTAAAAGAAAGGAGGAGGTTAGAAGGAAGAAAAAGAGGAAGAATAAAGTAAAAGAAAGGAGGAGGTTAGAAGGAAGAAAAAGAGGAAGAATAAAGTAAAAGAAAGGAGGAGGTTAGAAGGAAGAAAAAGAGGAAGAATAAAGTAAACGAAAGGAGGAGATTAGATGGAAGAAAAAGAGGAAGAATAAAGTAAAAGAAAGGAGGAGGTTAGAAGGAAGAAAAAGAGGAAGAATAAAGTAAAAGAAAGGAGGAGGTTAGAAGGAAGAAAAAGAGGAAGAATAAAGTAAAAGAAAGGAGGAGGTTAGAAGGAAGAAAAAGAGGAAGAATAAAGTAAAAGAAAGGAGGAGGTTAGAAGGAAGAAAAAGAGGAAGAATAAAGTAAACGAAAGGAGGAGATTAGATGGAAGAAAAAGAGGAAGAATAAAGTAAAAGAAAGGAGGAGGTTAGAAGGAAGAAAAAGAGGAAGAATAAAGTAAAAGAAAGGAGGAGGTTAGAAGGAAGAAAAAGAGGAAGAATAAAGTAAAAGAAAGGAGGAGGTTAGAAGGAAGAAAAAGAGGAAGAATAAAGTAAAAGAAAGGAGGAGGTTAGAAGGAAGAAAAAGAGGAAGAATAAAGTAAAAGAAAGGAGGAGATTAGAAGGAAGAAAAAGAGGAAGAATAAAGTAAAAGAAAGGAGGAGAATAGAAGGAAGAAAAAGAGGAAGAATAAAGTAAAAGAAAGGAGGAGATTAGGAGGAAGAAAATGAGGAAGAATAAAGTAAAAGAAAGGAGGAGATTAGGAGGAAGAAAAACAGGAAGTATAAAGTAAAAGAAAGGAGGAGATTAGAAGGAAGAAAAAGAGGAAGAATAAAGTAAACGAAAGGAGGAGATTAGATGGAAGAAAAAGAGGAAGAATAAAGTAAAAGAAAGGAGGAGGTTAGAAGGAAGAAAAAGAGGAAGAATAAAGTAAAAGAAAGGAGGAGATTAGAAGGAAGAAAAAGAGGAAGAATAAAGTAAAAGAAAGGAGGAGAATAGAAGGAAGAAAAAGAGGAAGAATAAAGTAAAAGAAAGGAGGAGATTAGGAGGAAGAAAATGAGGAAGAATAAAGTAAAAGAAAGGAGGAGATTAGGAGGAAGAAAAACAGGAAGTATAAAGTAAAAGAAAGGAGGAGATTAGAAGGAAGAAAAAGAGGAAGAATAAAGTAAACGAAAGGAGGAGATTAGATGGAAGAAAAAGAGGAAGAATAAAGTAAAAGAAAGGAGGAGGTTAGAAGGAAGAAAAAGAGGAAGAATAAAGTAAAAGAAAGGAGGAGGTTAGAAGGAAGAAAAAGAGGAAGAATAAAGTAAAAGAAAGGAGGAGATTAGGAGGAAGAAAAACAGGAAGTATAAAGTAAAAGAAAGGAGGAGAATAGAAGGAAGAAAAAGAGGAAGAATAAAGTAAAAGAAAGGAGGAGGTTAGAAGGAAGAAAAAGAGGAAGAATAAAGTAAAAGAAAGGAGGAGATTAGAAGGAAGAAAAAGAGGAAGAATAAAGTAAAAGAAAGGAGGAGATTAGAAGGAAGAAAAAGAGGAAGAGTAAAGTGAAAGAAAGGAGGAGATTAGAAGGAAGGAAAAGAGGAAGAATAAAGTAAACGAAAGGAGGAGATTAGATGGAAGAAAAAGAGGAAGATTAAAGTAAAAGAAAGGAGGAGGTTAGAAGGAAGAAAAAGAGGAAGAATAAAGAAAAAGAAAGGAGGAGATTAGAAGGAAGAAGAAGAGGAAGAATAAAGTAAAAGAAAGGAGGTGATTAGAAGGAAGGAAAAGAGGAAGAATAAAGTAAAAGAAAGGAGGAGATTAGAAGGAAGAAAAAGTGGAAGAATAAAGTAAAAGAAAGGAGCAGATTAGAAGGAAAAAAATGTGGTGACGAAATAGAAATAAACAAGCAAAAATAAAAATGATTTGAAAAAGAAAAGCGAAAAAAAAGAAAAAGAATAGAAAAAGAAGAAATCGACGTAAAAAGGAGAAAAAAAAATGATGGAAAAAAAGAAGTAAACTGAAAAAACAAAGCTAAAATTTCTGGAGATTTCATTATTAATATTATTTAGATTCCGATTAATTTCCTCATCTTTGTTGTTATTGTTATAAAGTTTCGGCCGTTTGGCTTTTCTGGCTTTCATCAGGTGACTCTCCATCTGGGTAACCTTCAAGTAATTTCTTTAAACTTCGAGGTTGGTGAGGAGGAGTTTATAATTGGTTCATTTCAAAATTCCCTGGCGATTACTCGGAGACAGTCACCTCATGAAAACCAAACGGCTGAAACTTTATGAAAATAACAACAAAGATGAAGACAATAGTCCGAGTATAAATAATGTAAATAAAGCAAGAGTTTATCAAGATAAATTCAGCTGTCGAATATGCACGCATGCGGAATTCACTAAGGTGAAGATGTTTTCACGAAAACATGTTTCCTAAAAAAACATGTTCAGTTTACTGAATTCTGTGTGCGTGTTGAAAATTCTCGACTCTAAGCACCTGACGAAAATTGGACCAAATGAGCGAACTTGGTCGGAGCGAGTCTGAGAACATGACACGTGGCCTTAGTTTACTCGTCAGTGAGAATCATTAGTCGAAAGACCAAGAATTCAAGAAACGTGATTTTGTGCTTAATTCTTCTTGTTCTAACAAACCGCTTTCTAAATATTTTTGTTCCACTTGTGTTTTCGGGAAAGTTTCCAGTACGCAGTTTATCGCAAATCAACCATTACCCTAATGTCAGACATTTTCCTCAGCTCCCAGGCAAGATCTCAGTATTTTTCTGTCATCTATCACCTTCACCCTTTGGTCGCAAGAACAGTTTTAAGCAAAATACAACAGAATATATTTCCCTGTACGCAATAAATTGACCAATTTGTCTAGCTTGGATAGGGTAGTGTGTTTAAATCTGAATATTTCAGGGTATTTTACTTGTTTTTCTTGTTTTTTTTTTATAACAACAGATTCTTGTTTGTGTTATTGTCTGGATTGTCGAAAATAGCATTTATTTTGCAAATATCTTTTTTCTTAATGGAATTCTGTTATAATAATTTGTTTTCTCCTTTCAATATAACGTTAATAAAACCCAACGAGAAAAGCAAGACTTTAGGATTGTCAACAGGAGATCGACGACTGCTTCCAAATACAATGCCTTTTGTTCCACACATTTATACTAATGAAAACATTCTACTTACATTTTACTATTTACTTGAGTCTCTTTCAATCGTACAAATTTTCTAGTCATATATACGGTTGTCGCATCTTTTAACCCGATCAAAATAAGTGTTTCTTTTGATCCATTCTACAAGTCAAATCTCTTAGTTTAGCATTTTAATCCGATTAAATGAAAAGACGTTTACGGATTCTTAAAATTTCCGCTACCGTTCAGTCGGGCATCATGTCAAAATATCTCGAATCATTTATCGCCCACTTGTTTGCATTTTATGAAATTCTACACTTATTTGACTGAATTTGACTAATAGTTTATGGCTTCTAGAAGAGATTCGAATGAGTTTAATGATAGCAAACACGTACTTCCTATTCAAGACAAGAATGAAGTCTTAAAAAAATCGAATCGTTCGCTTTTTATTCAACGGTTGTGAGGCACATAATGATATCAGAAATAATAGAAAAACAATGAGATAAAATAGTGAAATTGAACGCTAGAAAAATTCCGGAAGATGGTAATACTGAATAGATACGGATAATAAGTGTGTCAAATGTTGACTTGTTATTGCTAATCTAATGCCATATACATCGTCAACTATTTTATCTGATAATCCTCGCAAACGGCTAATCCGACATAGCTCTGAAAGTACAAAGATCCTTCGCAGGAGTTAAGCCTTTATTTAACTTAAAGAATTGATTTTTATGTTGTTAATTTTATCAGAAAATATCAAAATATTTTGTTTTGTCGCGGGACGAAAATTTAGCAGACGGCATTGAACAAAGCAGCCAATTTACTTAGCCTTGTTCATTAATTGCTTTCGTCCTAACTTTCGATCAGATCATAATTGATAAGTTAAACTTTGACATTCCTGTGTTTCATCGCGTGTCAGTTTTGCTGGTTTCGTCTTACAAGATGAAAAAAACAATGACGCAATGTAAGTTTTAAAATAGAATCCACAAAAACAAAGACATCAAATGAAAACAGATGCTATATCCGGGAATAAACTCAATGCACCAATATAAATACAATTTTGCATGCATAAAAGTTGAAAACATAAAAGTTTGAAGTAAGTGTACTTTCGTTGAGAAAGATTCGTTGCGTAATGAAGTTAAATTTCAACTAGATTCAGATCACGTGAGGAGAGGATGATAAACAAATGTCGGGCTCATGACATTTATATGGCTTTTCTTGGCTGTTATGTGTTGCATGACCTTGTCCAGAAGCCCTTTTGCCAGCTTAGTATCTGTTTTTTGTGTTGCACAGACAATAAAAGAAAAACAAGCCTTTATCCTTATTTCTTTTTTAACTGGCCTACCGAACTGCAACCTTCATCCCCTCTCGATAGCTGTTAGTTTCTGTGAAGTCCTCGGCCCACACCTTATGGATTATATTCTTTATAGACACATTTTCTGCCAGAAGATCGTTCGCTCAACTTTATTGATGTCTAGTAAAAGCAGGTTTTGTTATTCCTGAGAAAGTGTATTTTTTGGTTTCCTAATCTTTGACTTAAACAATTATTTACGACGATTTGACTTGTGTAAATATGTCCTTCTTTATTTAGTTTAACTTTCTTCCTGTTCATTTTCTCTGTAAATGTACATATTTATAGACCCAATGTTGTTTTCTTACTGGGTTGAGAACAACGATAGATTCTATGACGACTAAGATAACAGGTTATTTATGTCTTCAGCTCTGTCGTAAATCGTATCTGAAAAGATATTCATTTTCAAAAACATTTCTCTTACAAGGAAAACCTAAGAATATTTTCCACTTTTTGTCTATTATTTATAATAAAACTATCAATTTTCATTTCAATGACATTTTTAAGCAACGACACGTCGCTTCTGTTAAAAAAGAAGATATGATGGCGAGTAAAAAAACAAAAGGAATTACCTAAGTGTGTTAGAATTAAAGCAAAGTTGTATTTGTGTTCGGGTTGCACAAAAGATATGAAAAAGCCATGGTACACTGTTTCCCTTTCTTCTCCACACATATACTTGCCATACCACAATGGATATCTATCTATCTATCTATCTATCTATCTATCTATCTATCTATCTGTCTTAGCATGTTTTTCAAATATCATTAACCGAATTTTGACATACAATGTATTCTCCGATTTCTGAGATTAATCAGGAATTCTTAAGTGCATTGACAAAGTAAAGGACCTTGTTGAAAATAAATATTTAACAATAAACGCTTTCTTTTATCTTTACCCTACCAACTTATTGCTTAATTTAAGAAATTTCAAAATTTGAATGAATTAACAGTAAGTACCTCTACTTTTTCGGCATAAGTTTTCGATACCTAAGATTTAAATTGAAGTTTTAAAAAATGAAGAAAACGCCTTTGAAGATTAATTTTAGCTTTAATTGAAAGCTAAAGGATTAAATTTATTATTTCCGGTAAGTAAAATATTCTGGTGTATTTCAAACAGAAATTATATAGATTGGATTGTCAAATACTTGCTCGATTTTTTAAAATTTTCTTAAAAGCGGCCATTTTCTTTATTTTAAGAAATTTCTACCCAAAACAATTTATGGATTTTAAAACTCTTACAATATATATATATATATATATATATATATATATATATATATATATATATATATATATATATATATATATATATATATATTTATTTCTAACATATTATTTGAGTAAAATTAGAAAAATTAAAGTTAAATTAATCTGATTTGAAATAAATATTACTTATAGCATAAAAAGTAATATACAATCATTTCTTAACGACAGGTCCTATCTTTCTTTGATCTTTATTGAAGTATCGGTAACTTTTCGAGGTGATGACAGGTCTTATGGATGACCAGAATTGACACAAATTTACGAAATATAAGTGAACGCATTTTTTTGGTTTTTAACTACCTAGTACTTTTTACAAACGAACACATTTTCCGCAATTATCTAATATTTTATTGACTTTTATTTACCTTTCGAAGACGCTTTATGCAAAAATAAAAATAAAATTTTAATTAATTTTTCTGTAAAGGGACAAAACTCTTAATTTACGTGACCTTTTCATAATAATGTCACGTTTTACCTTGCATAGATGAAAGATGGGAACGAATTAAGTAAAAAAAAAAAGAAGATTATTTTAAAAATAGAATAGTAAAACTACGTTAATTAATCTTTTCAATTTTGGATTTGTAAATTTCTTTTCCACTTAATTACTATATCAAATCCAGGAAATAGCCCAATACAGAATATTACACGATTTTTAAACTATTATAATTAAAATGAAAAAAAAAAAAAATGAAAAATTCTTGTAAAAATTCATTATGCATCGGAAAAATTCAATTTCTTCAGACAAAAGTGTCATTAATATAACATATTTACAAAAGCAATTAACAGCTTTTTTAATTAAATAATGTCATAGTTTTATTGCGTTCATTATTTTTCAATCCAGAGCAGATTTTCAGTTAGAATAGTGAAAGTTTGTAGAAAAATTAGGTGATTTACATTCTTCAGGGAGTCCTACTTTTAACGAATAAAAAAAAATCAGTAAAGGGAAGGGTTTTGTGAATTTAATGAAATTAAGTAAGGGTGTGTGTGTGGGGGTGGGGGGATAAAATATGTTAAAAATATTTTTTTATCAAATTTTTCTGAAAAAAGTTTGATAAACAATTTCATTCATTTGTGAATAAATCCTGGAAATTTCATTAAAATCAGACAAATATTTGATTTTTCAATGTGTTTTCAACAGGAAAAAAGTGCAAAAAAGTCAATGTAATTATGACGCCACCCCGACGACGTAAACAAAACAAAATTTTAACCAACGTGTTAACAAAGGATTAAACAATTTAAAAAAATAATTAAAAATACCTTGGTCTTTCACCTTAATAATAACATAAACATTTTGACGATAAAACGGTTCATTTCTGAAACATGAAATTACTTTGTTAAAGTGAATCTTAAAAGCACATATTTAGGATAAAATGCATTGTTTTGGCTAAAAATATTTGAATGTTTTGCTGCCACAATTTTACATTTAAAACAAAACTAACATTTATTCCAGCTTGTTCAAATCTATCCATCTAGTTTGTTAGCTAACTCTGCTCTATATCTATATATCTATTGTTGTTTATTCATGACAATCATTATATATATATATATATATATATATATATATATATATATATATATATATATATATATATATATATATATATATATATATATATACGAGGGTCATTCAAGAAATAAGGTGAATCTTTAGGTATAAGGACTTCTAATACAGATAGAAGCTTACTTTTTTTTTCAACGTAGTCTCCCAGCACTGTCACACACTTTTCCCATCTGTACACAAGCTTCCGTATTCCCTCAGTATAAAAATCTTTGGACTGATGTCTCAGCCAGTCGCTCACAACACTTTTGACTTCATCGTCACTTTTAAACTTCGTGCCTCTCGTGAACGCTTTCAAGGGACCAAACAGGTGAAAATTTAAAGGAGCAAGGTTTGGGCTGTAAGGGGGATGAGGAAGCAGTTCCCAGCCCAGCTCGTTGATGTTCTGCACCGTTTGGGCTGTTGTGTGAGGCCTTGCGTTGTCATGATGCAAGATGACTCCTTCTGACTGATGACCCCTGCCTTTGTCCCAACAGATAAGCTCAAAGTCCTTGCAATGTCATCCACTGTCACCCTTCTGTCAGACTGAATGAGGTCATTGACTGATTCGATCACCTCAGGAGACCTCACTTCTGTAGGACTCCCAGGCCTGTGTGAGACTACCCACCTCTGCAACTCGTTGCACAAAGATATAGACCCCACGTCGTAGAATTTCTGTGCGGCGGATCGAGCGAGAGGCAGGCTCACAAGCAAAAAGAAAAACACAACTACAAACTTGGGTAGGACGAAAAGAGGAGGGAAGGCGTGTGACCTTTTTGTGGATGATTAATTCTGGGCTGATTCTCGGCTGGCAAAAAAAATATATATCTTAGCTAACAATGTCCGGCTGCTAATGGGTCGCTCTTCGTTGTTACGTGCTCCGGCCTAAACCAACCTTCCTCGAACCTAAACTAAGTCTAACTGCCGTGGCCCAAGGCGCTCCCGTATATATGCAGAATCCTCTTTCATCATTTCCGGACAAGGGACACCCACGAATAAACCCATAACTTTTTCATGACCATTTCTCCCTTTGAAGAAAGTGGACATAAAAATATTTCTTAGCCTAGCTGACTCCGTCCAAAACATGTTTTTATCTAGATTCCTAATCTAGTCATTGGGTCTTGAAGTTTGATACCCAGGTCAAATCTAACTAATCTTCTCGCACATATGGGTGCGCGCGCACGCACACACAGATGTGGGGGTGTATATATACACACAAACAGATGTGTGAGCGCACACACACACACGCGTGCGCATATATCCAACTCATAGTGTCAGACACCTCCCCCAATCATCTTTGTCATTTATTTCATAAATTACACAAAGAATTCAACAACAATGAGACACTATGCATCTCCCTCTGCACATTATGACCCCGCTCGGGCGTCCCCGAAGAGAATACAATAATGTACAGGTCACAAAAACAAATTATCACAGAATTTACAACAATTATCGCCGCTCATCAGAGGTGGACAACAGGTTTCAACAATATAATATGAGACTATGTATCTCCACTCGGCCGAGGAGAAAACAAAATAAAAATATACAACACACACACAAAAAAAAAATATATATATACAGACAACAACAACCGAAATTACAAGAATTTCAAAGGGTTTCGGTCATCCCCTAACAAAATAAAACAACGGCATAGCCAACACTACACTGGGGTGGTTGGGATCATCCACCCCTTACAACACTAACATACATATAAGGAGAGAGGAAGAAAAAATTGTTGGTTTCAGTTCTTCCACTTTGCTTTCCTGTGAACAATTTTGAGGGGCTCCTGATTCATTCCTATTCCGCAATCCAGGAGGACTTTTCGATTCACCTCCAACATCATTCAATTTTTCAACATTTCGCCCCCCCACCCAACAAACACAGGGGAATTTTAACCACCCCTATCCAAATATTCAGGAGTATTTTTCGGCTTATCTCCCCTTTTCCTTACGGCGTGGGAACATCATAATTTCCGCAGTTCTTTCGGTGTCGTAACAGGAATAATGTTTTTGGAAAGCATTGTGGAATTCACTCCTCCACCAGGGATCTTCACTACCCCCTGTACAAAACCACAAACTCTCTCCCTGTGTTTACTGGGTATGTCAACATGACTGACTTCCCAGCCATCCCTCACACCATCTACATACAACAACACAAAAAAAAGAAGAGAAGAAAAAAAAATGTTCACCTTCAATGGTTAAGCTTGGCGAGTTTTGCTTTTTTTTTTTTTTTTTAGTCATTCATTTTTATGACGCCAAGTTGTAGCGGCTTTGTAAGTGGTGACTCCACTGAGCATGCAGTGTCCGATTGGTCCATAATTGGGAAAACTATACTGTCTTTTGTTTCCTTGGTCCCTGCTATCCTGACTAACATTCCATCTTGGTCACTATGTCTCTTTTCTGCCATATTTCTAATCCTACATCTTATCAACCACTGCCTTCCCCGGATTATCAATATCACTACAATTACAATTACGACTATGACACACACACCTAGTGACGAAACCTCCTACCTCCGGATGCACCCTCCTTTCTGGGGCACTCCCTCCGTATGTGACCCAGCTGTCCGCACTCCCAACACCCCGGTTGTCTTGGGTCAGGGAGTGGCCTTCTCCAGCCCCTTTCATGGGGGTGGTCTATCCAACGATAGCCCGAATGGCCACGCTCCCCCTAATCCCAAGCAACAGGAGAAGTCTCTGTCCACCCCGTTCTCGTCTCTCTTGACCATCCCTTTTCTTCTCCCCTCCCCTGGGTGGCTATGAGCCTATTATAGAGCCTAAGACTCTTTCCTGCTGTTGCAAACGCCTCCGCAAGTGAGGCTGCGGCCGCTCTTGCTGTGTCTTCTCTTACGAACGTATTTTCTATAGCGTCCGTGTAGTGCTCAGCTAGCTGCGCCTGCACCGCCTCCCCATCACGTTGAACAGCTTCTTTGTATGCAACCTTAGCTAATCCTAAAACTCTACTTGCTAGTTCCGAGAGAGTTTCTCCTTCCCTTTGCTTAATCTTAATTAAGGCCCTAGCAGCATCAGTCGCACTAGTATAATCACTGTACTGGTTCGTCAGCTGTTCTAAAAGGTCTCCCCAGTTACTTTCAGGATTATCATCTAAATATAATCTTATGTACTCCGATACCACCCCGTCCGAATAGTCATAAGCCAGATTCACCAACTCTGTCTGTGTAAGTTTGTAAATTCTAGCCTTTTTCTTCAGAGCTTCTACCCAGGCCTGAAACTCACAGGCTTTTCCCGTGAATATAGGGATCTTGGATCCACTTGCGGCTACCTTAAAAATAGAGCGCGATGGGACATCTATATCTATCCTATCCATATTTCTATTAAATGCCAGCCAGACACACTAGTTACAAACAACAAGGACCAAAAAAAATAAAATAAAACAAAGAACAAATTTTCAGCCTACCTTGCAGGGACCGGAATAAAATCCCTTTTTCTGTTTCTTTCTTTCTTTTTTTCTTTTTTTTTTCTCTTTCCTCCCTTTTTTTTTTTTTTTTAGTGTTCGTTTACTTGTTCATTGCAGTCGTCATCTTAGATGTAGTAAAAATTTAAAAAAATAAAAATCTCCAGTACTTGAAGTGTCCGTTCTCTAAGGGGGAAAGAAGTGTGTATCTGTCTGTGCCTCCTTTCTTGCTTCCTTTCTCTCTCTCACTCTGCGTCACTTTCTTTTTAACTGTTCCCTTTCCTCCTTTTTCCTCTGTTTTTATTTGTCTTTGTTTCGTCGTTCGTCTGTTTTTGTTTTAGTTTGGTTGTTTTTTGTTTTTCCTAATTTTTTTTTTATACACACGTATCTGTGTCTATCGGATTATCGAAGTCTTCACTCATTTACACATATATACACATACACCTATGCACATATATTGAGTGTTTAATCGGACGATTCGATCTTTCCTTCCTTCTCCTTCGTCCACAAAGTCTATCGTACTAGCGCGCAACCCAAGGTCGATCCTTGTCGGCGGCACCAATGTGAGACTACCCACCTCTGCAACTCGTTGCACAAAGATATAGACCCCACGTCGTAGAATTTCTGTGCGGCGGATCGAGCGAGAGGCAGGCTCACAGGCAAAAGAAAAACACAACTACAAACTTGGGTAGGACGAAAAGAGGAGGTAAGGCGTGTGACCTTTTTGTGGATGATTAACTCTGGGCTGATACTCGGGTGGCAAATATATATATATATCTTAGCTAACAATGTCCGGCTGCTAATGGGTCGCTCTTCGTTGTTACGTGCTCCGGCCTAAATCAACCTTCCTCGAACCTAAACTAAGTCTAACTGCCGTGGCCCAAGGCGCTCCCGTATATATGCAGAATCCTCTTTCATCATTTCCGGACAAGGGACACCCACGAATAAACCCATAACTTTTTCATGACCATTTCTCCCTTTGAAGAAAGTGGACATAAAAATATTTCTTAGCCTAGCTGACTCCGATTCAGGGACATTAAATTCAGACCCTTTTAAGTTTTGACCAGTTCACTATCTTCGTATTTTGACAAGTACTTAACACTCATCTACCCTTTTGGCCATATGTCCAAAACATGTTTTTATCTAGATTCCTAATCTAGTCATTGGGTCTTGAAGTTTGATACCCAGGTCAAATCTAACTAATCTTCTCGCACATATGGGTGCGCGCGCACGCACACACAGATGTGGGGGTGTATATATACACACAAACAGATGTGTGGGCGCACACACACACACGCGTGCGCATATATCCAACTCATAGTGTCACACCTGTCTTCATCCTCAACACTGCTCCGTCCTTCTTTAAACAATTCAGCCCACTTGTAGATATTTTTTGGCTGAAACATGTGGCACCATACACAGTTGACATTCTCCTATGAATTTCAACTGGTTTGCACCCTTCAGCAACCCAAAACTTGATAACTGACCGCTGTTCAATCCTGGAGCATGCTTCTTGGTCGGCCATCTTTGTTAATCGCCAAAACTCTCAAAGTTTTTTTTTCATCTGCAAAAGAAATTAAATCCATGTGAAAAAGAAGTAAAACAAAAATAAAAAATAAAAATAAAAAAGAGTAAGCTTCTATCTGTATTAGAAGTCCTTATACCGAAAAATTCACCTTATTTATTGAATGACCCTCGTATATAGATAGATAGAGAGATAAATAGATAGATAGATAGATAGATAGATAGAGAGAGAGAGAGAGAGAGAGAGAGAGAGAATTTTGATCTAACAAGGTTCGAAACAAGCAGCTTGCTGATTCCTTAACTATTTAGCATTTATGATTTGATGTTTTGTCAGATTACGAAAAAAGAGTTACATTGAGAATATTTCAGTCCCCCCCCTCAAATAATGATTTTTTAAGCGTAGCTCAGATGTGGCACAAGGCCGAGAGTATGGGTCACCCAGCGAAGATCGAACTCACTATTCAGCCGTAATTCATCTATCAAGACAAATTTGCTATTGCATCACGTCGAGGGGCCCCGGTACCCCACGTCATATATAGGAAAATGTGGAGCAATATTATTACGATGATTGATACATTCTAGTTGGTGACGACGATTGATGGAATGATATTTTAGAATCATAGCTAATTGAAAGACAGGAAAATATATACACACATCTACATGCAGGATGGTTCAAACAGAATGGTTCTTATCTAGCGTTCTCGCAAGAACCAATCATTAACGTATTGAGTTCAATGAGTACTGGGCGCTTCACTTCTCTGGCCTTGAGCCAGACGAAACTGAGTTTCCTACTATCTGATATTAATACCATCTCAGCTTGAAAATCTGTCAAATACAATCTTCCTTCTATTATTTCTATCGTTTTAATATTGTATGAGGTTAAGCGTCGTAATTATCCACAATTACGTATTTTCTCAATAATTGACGAAATTTTCATTGCCTTTAAAATATACAGAATATCCACTAAAATCGCATTTTATAGTCAATAACTCACAAAATACACATTCTTTTCTTATTTTTATTTCTTCTATGAGGGGCAACTGATTCACACTAATGGTTGAAACGAAGTTTTATCGAAAGAAATTTTATCCTCAACTTCTACTGGAAGGGCGAAAAGGCAGCTGAAATGCAAAGAAAGTTTTAGAAAGGAGCTGAGATCCATTTAGATGAATCATCATTGCTCACATTAGAGATAAAGTTACAAGCAGAACGAAACTGTTTAACACGCATCGTTCCGGAAAGAGCACAGACGTCCATACGTCCTACAAGAGAAGAAAAACGGCTGGGAATTTAACGTCAGTCTTGAAGAAAACCTGTTCGGTAAGCGGCCTGTCAGATAGGCATTTCCAACTCGAGTGTCTATCGCATTTTTCAGTGTATCCATTGGAAAAGATTTATTCCAACATTAGTTCATGCCATCAATGGAAATGATTATGATTATTATCATGCGCGTATCTTGATGAACATCTCTGCCAAACAGATGAATTGGACAAAGGGGTAACATTGAAATACCTTCTACTGGCACCAGGCCGTACGCAAATGAAACCATCTTATGGAGAATATTCCAATTGAACAAAATCAGCAACATTCATTGAAATAAAAGCAGCTACTACGAGAGAATTATTTCAAACAGAAAATGAAAGAATTGATGATGTATGCGATTCCATTGGTCAGTGTCGTTAGCAGTGACAAGAACAATACCTGAAAATGATGGCACCTTTTTCTTAATATGACTTATAAAACGTACAGGCAACTTAATGGCATTTGTTTAATGAACATTCAAAATGTGTCAGTCAGTTATGTGCCATGTATGATACACTCTTAGGAGATCATGTATCAAAAGATCTTTTGATAAATGATTGGCGAGGCATATTTTTCCCGCAGTAGGTTGCCATTTATTTCTGTGGTAAACCAGTTGCCATCCAAGGCTACAGAACCCAGTCTGTCCTGCTATTAATCCATAGCTGGGGGGAGAAGAAGAAGACTCATACCTTTCCCAAGGTTATTAACACGTAAGTGAATGTAATGGATTTGACTAGAATTCGAACTCGGCTCTCTGATTCTTCAATCTGAGCCGCTATCCATTACTTCCCCGTGCCCCCTCAGAGTGTGCAGACATCCTGTATATTATTTTATTCTTTGAATTTATTATTACATAATCGAATTCAATGACAAAAATTCTATCAATATTTTTTTTAAATACGTTACGACAAAAAGTAATGGGAACAATTCGAAAACGAAATAATTTATTTAATTTTAAAATTCATTCAAATTCGAGAGTCCTGTATAATCAGCTTTTTTATTGTCAGGACGATACCGCTTATCTTTTGCATAAACTTCATATAATAGTCATACCCTATATTGGATAGCATGTAAACAGAAGAAAGAAAAATATATTAGTGTTTATTTAATTTTGTTCATTGCGAGCATGGCGATAATGCCACTAAGACGCAAGAGTGTGGAAGAATATGAGAAAAAGAAAAAAAACGCTATTACGAAGAGAGGACAATAAAAGAATAAGAATTAAGAAGACAGAAGATAACGATTGACATTGTTCTTCAAAAAATGAAACGCAATGTTGGTCGGAAGAAATTTGCATAAGCGACAAGTGCGAGAGAAGAAGCTGTTAGCATAGAACTTACGGTTACATCAAAAGCCATTTCAGCAGTAAATTGATGTGACCTTGTTGCCAATCTAGTCTTTTCTTTTATGTTCCGTGTCATTTCAAGACGGAGGCGATCATGGCTCTCTCCATTTCTCCCCTATCCTTTGTGTCTCTCAATAAGTTTCGTTCCTTCACCACCCCCACCCCCAAACCGCGTTCTGTCACCCACTTGCTTAAAACCGCCATATATGTCATGCGTTGTTTTCCCTTGTCTCTCTTTTCCTCTATTCGACCTGTGAGTATCAGATTCTCCAAGCCCTCCTTTTTCATTACGTGTCCCAGAAACTTCAGCTGCCTCTTCCTGATGTTAACTATAAGCTTCCTTCTTGTTTGCATCCTCTCCAAGATATCATCGTTGCTCACACGCTCGGTCCATGATATCCTCAGTATCCTTTTGTAGAATCATATCTCCGTTGCTTCAAGTCTTTTCTTCATCTTTGTCCAACATTCGCATTATCGTAAAGGAGGACAGAAGTTATGTAACAGCTGAGTACTCTTTTCTTTGTTACCAAAGAGATTCTCCTGTCTCACAATACTCTGCCCAGCTTTTGGAATGCGTCCTTGGCAATACTGCTCTTAAATTCGTCAAGTTGAATTACCAAAGAGGAAATCTCATCAGAACTATTATCAATTATTTATAGAAAATGCACAGGGTAGCTATATTATGGCGGTGAAAAGTAACTGAAACTAAGATACCTGGTAAAATTGCAGATTCTACTTTGAATTTTGTCAATAATCTCTAAATACATAGCAGAAACACCAGGCCAGATGTGATAGGAATATTTAATACAATGACGAAAGGTAGACTTATAAATGTGTAAGATAAATTGTGTCGAGAAAAATTGCCTACCATGACACAGTGACCAACTTTTCTAGCAGCCAATTAATCCAGTATAATCTTTCCACTTCATATCAGTGGTAAACGTTAGTCCGAGAAGGCGCGCAATGTGTTGCCCTTCTGGAGGTTAGCACCAGCCATGTTGGTGGAAGGCAGAAAAGGTTCTCTCTGATGATTAAAAGAGAGCAGTTTGGTTTTGGAGGCGCTAAAATGAACAATCTTCTTAGACCAGTTAACGACAGAGTGTAGGTCATTTTTTAAATCAGCTGTCAATTTGACCTGATCGAATCTATGAAACTTACCTTTGGCAGGAATAAATACTTGTGACGTCAGCACAGATACCGAGTTGAGAACTGATGAAAATTAGGAACAACTTAGGTCTAAGGATAGAAGCTTGGGGGGACACCCCCGCATTAACGTAAAAAGATCTAGAAATGGCTTTTTATCAAAATATAAAATTCAAATGTGTTGAAGCTTGAAGTTTGATGTCTTAATAATTAAGCAAATGAGGAAAAACTTCTAAATCTCGCAGTCGAAGTAAATCTCGTTGTAGAAGTAAATCTCGCATTCCAAGTAAATCTCGTTGTAGATGTAAATCTCGTTCTTGAGTGGCAGAAACAAAGGCAGATATTTATGGGCGTTGTAACAATTTTGTATCACACCCCGTGTCATTTCGATAGCTAAAGTGATATTTTCATTTGTTTATCACTTAATATACAATATATTTTAAGAGGAAATGACTAAAAGAAAGATCGTTTTTTTAAGAAATGAATAATAAAAAAATTCATATAAGAGCCAACAATAATGTGTTAGATAGCGATGCTTACAGAGACAGAATTTCGAAAGGTAATGATCTTTGATTCAATAGTCATGCATTTTTATAAAGTATAACAAAATAAAAAAAGATCTACTATACACGTCGACAAAAGATAAAAGCTTCGCAACAAGAGATCTGGAGAAACCTTTATTTGAGTGAACTGAAAATTGCTAACAGAAAATAATTTACTGTTATAAAAAATTTGAATCGAATAAATTCTTTTAAATAATAATAATAAATAGTTTGTAATAATTGACTATCGTTTTCTTCGTCTTATTACTGCTACTTTTCGTTGTAGCTTTCAGGCCAACATTTTATTTTATTAAGAATCGTTGTTGTTCGTAATAAGTCTCTGGCGACATGCGCATGCTCCTTTCTTATCCTTACGAATTCCGCCATTTTGTTTACCCATTGCAATAAGTGCTGGATGGCCGACCGGTTACAGAAGATCAAAGCTTACTGGTAAGTTTTCCGTCTTTATTTTCTAATGAACACATGACACAGCTAATTTTAACACCTTTTTAATTTATTTTTAATCTATCTATCTATCTATCTATCTATCTATCTATCTATCTATCTATCTATCTATCTCTTTCCGTCTTTATTTTCTTATGAACACATGGCACATCACTATCGTTGTTTGCATGCACTAGTAGTAATTTATTAAATGAACCATTATCAATTATTGCTAATTTTGACACCTATTTAATTTATTTTAATTTTATTGTTTTTCATTGTAACTTTCAAACTATGGTCATTAGTTTTCTATCTATCTATCTATCTATCTATCTATCTATCTATCTATCTATCTATCTATCTATCTATCTATCTACAGTCTGTTCATATGTATGCATGTATGTATGTATGTATGTATGTATGTATGTATGTATGTATATATCTATCTATCTACACTGTTCATATCTATCTATCTATCTATCTATCTATCTATCTATCTATCTATCTATCTATCTATCTATCTATCTATCTACAGTCTGTTCATATCTATCTATCTATCTATCTATCTATCTATCTATCTATCTATCTATCTATCTATCTATCTATCTATCTACAGTCTGTTCATATCTATCTATCTATCTATCTATCTATCTATCTATCTATCTATCTATCTATCTATCTATCTACAGTCTGTTCATATCTATCTATCTATCTATCTATCTATCTATCTATCTATCTATCTATCTATCTATCTATCTATCTATCTATCTACAGTCTGTTCATATCTATCTATCTATCTATCTATCTATCTATCTATCTATCTATCTATCTATCTATCCACGATTCACTCATATATAGGGAGTTTATAAGAGTTCGTGTGCAATTTAAAATACTTATAGATTTGGAGTGAGACATGAGCGTTTAGTTTTTTCTTGTTGTTCAGAAAAATTGATAATTGTTCATTTTAAATATTGTTCTTTATACTTTTGTAAAAAGTTCAAAATGATTGTCTGATCTTTCCGAAATGCTGCTATTCGACCATGGCTTCCTTAGAAGGGAACGTTAACCACGTTCTTTCGTTAAGTGAGCTAGAATCTATAACTGATGCCCGTAGAATGTTGAGAAGTCATTTGAATGAAATAATTTCAAGAAATAACTTCTGCCAATGCTTAGACACAATCTGGCAGTGTAAGTGAAGAAAGTACAGCGTTTGTAGAACAATATAATAAATTAAAAATAGTATTTCTAATCCTATTTATAGATTAATTCTATCGTGTATAGTTACAAAGCTTTAAGTGTTTAAAATTGACGTAAAGTAGGTGTATAAAGCTGTATTGAATTTTATGTTGATTTTTGAATACAATATTATATTTAAAAATTTGAGTGAGAATTCAATAGATTTTCTATTTATTGCAATTAATCTTTGTGTCAGTATATGAAACGACTGCAAGAATAATGCAATGAAATGAAATAAGGAAACAGAAATCAAGTGACTTGACTATTTTGCATATGTCAATAGAATTAATCTTCAACTGATTATTGATGCATTCTATTAAATAGAAACCATTGAAGCAGAGAATAACAATTTATTAAGAACAGAATAAATAGATACGCACAAAAAACAAGACAAACATATCGAAAATTCACTATACAAGTTGTGATAAATGAAAAAACATTACTTTTTTCTTCTTAACTATAATAATTTCAAACATACAATTTTTTTTACGCGGCTAGAAATCAAGGCCATAAATTCATTTCATTCTAGTCTGAAGTTAGCATCTTTGACACTGTCTACTTCAAAATTCAATATATAGTTATTTTTTCAAATTATGTTTGCAATTTATTTCAGGAAAAATCATTATTACTATTTTTATTATTATTCTGAATAATAATAATAATAATCGTTCTAATCTTAAAGAAATCTGTAAAAAAACTGAAATTGAATCACAAAATTCTTCTTTGCCTTTGTGGAAAGTTTTTTGTAAAAAAAAATATATAATCTTTTGAGTCTTTAGAATTTGAAGGTTACGTCAACGCTTCTAGTTTAATCGGAAACGACTAATTATACGACAGCCAAATGTCTACATTGTTTGAAAGATGAAAAATAAGACCCAAGGGATTTCTTTAGACGAGCTACAATGAGTTTCTTATTAAAAACGTAGCAATGAATTTCCAGCGGACTATATTCCGACTTCGAGGAAATCTATTTTATTCTTAGATTATTGTTCAGCCCATATAAAATACAGATTAAAAAGGAAATAAAATACAGATTAAGAAGCGTTTATGAGATGCACAGTAAAAAGCGTTTATAAAATACATATGCAAAAAAGCTTATAAAACAGATGTAAAATGCATAACACGTGCTAATAAAATGCGCGTTAAAAAGGAGTTATAAAATAGACATTAATATCGTTTATAAATAGACATTAAAACACTAAGAAAATACGTTAAAATAACTTTTAAATAATTATTTCAACTCTTTACTAAGCATTAAATTATGTTTTGATAAATTTCAATCAAACAATAAAGTGACATGTGGGATCTTTTTCGTTATTGATACGTATCAGATCATTGGATCCGATAATGTAATAACCAAAGAAACCTTGACATCGACGAAATCACAGGAGTTATAAACGAAATGCATCTTTGTAAGATTACCTAAGAAACCAGGTGCAAATGAATGCGAGTTCCATTGAAAAATCAGTTTAATGAGTCATATAGTCAAATTAATGATGCGAATCTTGATGAATAGAACGCGAAGCAGAATTAGAACGGAAATGGGACAAGAACAGTGCAGCATTGTCAAGGAAACCGGAACCAGAAGATAGATAGATAGAGAGAGAGATAGATAGATAGATAGATAGATAGATAGAGAGAGAGAGAGAGAGAGAGAGAGAGAGAGAGAGAGAGAGAGAGAGAGAGAGAGAGAAGACAATACAAGTGCAGAAGGATGTGCACTTATGTTTTATAGATTACAGAAATGCATTTGCTAAGGTACGATACAAAGCTCTATTTGAAATGCCAGGAACACTTAAGAATAAGGCAACAAGAAGGTTTGAAATAAAATGACAAGAGAAAGAACATTTATACTCAGAATCAGGAAGAGACAACTGAATTTCCTTGAACACATAATGAGCAAGGAGGTCTTAGAAAACGTAACACTCACAAGATATATTGAGGTCAAAGGACATGGGAAGACAGCGAGCCTGACAACATTGTGTGAATGGATGGCAGAACTGGGTTGGTGAGAATATTTGCTAAGATCGACATGAGATAGGAAGTTGTGGAGAGTCATGGTCACCTATGACCTGAAGGGACGCAGCACAGAGAAGATATTATAATCAGACGATTTCGGTGTTTGTTGCTGTAACGTAGAAAAACAAAAACTGTAGATCCTAACTTCAAAAAGAATAATATAATTTCCAGTCCAGTTTTCAACTTATTAATAATTAGTGTCGAGAGGGTCTGCGTTTCTCGTTCTTAACCAACGACAATGATCTCCATTTTTGCTTGTTTATTTGGAACAAAATTTCAAAGGAAAATCATGTCTCAATATCGAAAGAGGAAACAAATATATTGCTACTTGTTGCATAGGACAATGATACTTGTGCGCTAATAAATTGTTTCCTCTAGAAATAAAATCATTTTACAAAATAAATTTTCACGACAAAATCATTAATCATTTCATTTCTTTTTCATAATGAATATTTCCACATTTTAAAACAAAAAACTATTTTCTAAATGACACTTTCAAAATCATTTCACATTTGATCTCCGGTGATTAGGGATTAAGGATTAGGGATTAGTAAAGCTAACTTTAAATTTCAAATCTTTTTGGAGTTGAGTTAATTATAGACTAGCTTCCTCTTATTTATTTGCGGATAATTCTAGTATCAATTCTATGAAATGAAAGTGATTTTTACATTGAGCTGAGTGGACGTCTTTGCGGGTATTAAACAAGTAATCTTAAAAAACTCAAGTACTCTTAAATAGCATAACACTATCTTTTTTATAATCGCACTGTTTTAGATATTTAATAAGCCTAGTTTCGTACGATACAAGGCCTAAAATAAGGAAAACTAAGGAGAAAGATTGTGTTACGCCAATCTTGCAAGTAGGATGAGCCTGACATTTTCCATAAAATAGGTATTTAATTGATTGCTGGGAAAGAGAAAGCAGAAATATCTTCGTATTCTCGACTCTCCATTGTCCGCTATAGACATTAGTTTATCCGTGATACACTAACACAGTAGCAAATCAGAAATACTGACGAGAATAATCCAAAGAAATGAATTCCAAAAATGAGTTATGCATGAAAATATTTTATATACAAATCATTTGTACTTATCACTTGTAAGTCATAGTAAGATGCAGTGCATATATCTCAATAGGAAATTTAAATACATATAAGAAGATGTCGAGCAAAAAGAAGGTCTTAGTTGTGAAGTTTTCAAGAGGGACATGGTACAACCTTGTGGTATCTCTTTAGAATGCCTCGGACTTGCGACCCTTTCTGAAGGAAACCAAGCAGCCACGATGCGACCTTGTCTGTTGGAAGCCACATAGCAAGCAATGATTTTCATCAACAGGCTGTAATGTGAGATTCAAGGAACTCTTAAGACTTCATTAAATTCTTCCTGTCAAAATTGTGCCAATTGCATTTTGGCATCCCTACACATTTAAAATCATGACTTTCACATTCGATCGAATCCTGACCTTTGGCATTGTAATAAAATATGAAATTATTTCAGACACGTGGGCGGCGACGTGTCCAAGTTTGGAAAAAATAAAGTTAGGTTATATTCTAAAATTATCTTAGTCTGGCACAAGACTTCAACAGCGGAGCGTCTAGTGAACATCGAATTAATTACACAAGCGTATTGACCCCGTCAGATGATCAGATTTTATGGCGGGTCCCCCACGGACGAAATTCTCTTTATTCCATTTAAGTTTAAATGAAGAAACGTTGAGTGCAGAAAATGTATTAGAAAAAATAAAGAATAGAAAAGAAAACAAAAAGAAACAAAAATAATTAAGAAAAAACGAGATGACACTTTAGGCCAATATTATTTCGTAATTTCTAATTGAAAAAAAAAATAATTTCACGCCAAGCAAGACAATAAAGCCACTAAGACGCAAAGAGTTACTGAATGTGAAAGAATCTGAAAAAATAATTAAGGAGCGAGAACAATAACAGAAAAGATATTAAGAAACGAGAAGATAACGATAGGCATTGCATTTAAATTTTTGAAGATCAAATTTGATTGGAAAGCAAGAAGCCAGAAGAGAATTTCACAAGCGAGAGTTGCGAGAGAAGAAAACATAGAAACTTTGATTACATCCAACAAATTAAAATTAAAATGGTGAGACCTAACTGCCAATCTCGTACTGCGCTCAAATTCTTAAAATCGAGATACCAAAGAGAAAAGCTCATCACAAAATTTACCATCGACATATTTATCGAAAAGGCATGAAGAAGCTACATTACGACGGTGGGAAAGTAACTGAAGCCGATATGCTATGTCAGGAGCGTTAAAACGTTTCTTTGGATTTTGTCAAGAACCTCTAAATACATAGCAAAAGCATCAGACAAGATGTGGGAGCAATATTCAATGCATTGTCGAATCGTAGACTTGTAAATATGTCAGATAGATTTGGGGGAGAAAAGTTTTTTCCAGCACGACACAGTGAATCAACTTTCCTAGTAGCAGAACTAGTAATTAATTAAATCAATATAATAGTTCCATTTCATATTAGTGGACAATGTGACTTCGAGAAGGTGCAATGAGTCCCTCTTCTGGAAGTTAGCATCAGACATGATGGTGGAAGGTAAAACAGATTCTTTAAGATGAAAAATAGAGAGCAGTTTGGTTTTGGAGGCGTTAAAATCACAAACCAGTTCTTGCTCCTGTTAACAGCAGATTGAAGGAAATTGTTGTATTGTCAGCATAGATATCGTGTTGAGAACTAATGACATCGGGAATGTCGTTGGTGAAAATTAGGAACACAGGAGGTCAAGGGAAAGAGTCCTGGGGACAACTGCATTAATGTAAAAGAATATAGAAGAGTGGCCGTCCAAGACAACATTCATTTCGCCATTTGATAAGAACGATTAAATCGAATCAAAAATTAACCTTTCAACTTCTGAAGAGGACCATCATGTCAAAACCTGTCAAACACCTTCGAGATATTTAAAGCAACATCCTGAGATCTACCATTCTCATCTAAAGAGTAAAGACTCAGTAATAATTGTTAACACATCGGTATTTGACCTGGAAAAGCGAATGTCATGTTTGTCTGAAAGAAGGCGCTGCGAGGGGGAGATGCTTAGCCAATTTGAAGTTTGGTTAAAGCCTCAAATACTGTTTTGTAAGCGTTTCAACCCAAGCAAGGCGGGAAGCCACTAGCACGCAAGGGGTTACAGAGAGTTGGAGCGAGAGCAAATAGGAGTGATAGAGGACAGGATGAAGAGAAGGATAGGGGATAGATCATGGCATCTGGAGACGTCGATTGACGTTACATTTGAATAGTTGGAGAATATAGCTATCAAGGAAACAAAAGAAGGAGGGAGTTCCACAGGCGAGAGGTGCGAGACATGAAGCTATTGGAGTAGAAGAGGCGGCTACATTTAACAGTTTCGACAGTGAAAGGGTGGGAGCGGGATGCCAGACTAGTAGAACGCTTAAATTCATAAAGTCTGGGAACCAGCG
The DNA here is from genome assembly GCA_964036315.1 of Acanthosepion esculentum. Lineage (NCBI taxonomy): Eukaryota > Metazoa > Mollusca > Cephalopoda > Sepiida > Sepiidae > Acanthosepion > Acanthosepion esculentum. Next base: position 124,326,299 of record OZ038488.1, on the reverse strand, counting down.
AAAGCAGCTCATCGGAGCAGTTACCGTGAAAGTATTTGTAAAAAAGACAGAGGGAGGCGACGGCAAGTCTGTGAGAGAGCGACTTTACCAAAAAGGGGTTGAAGACTAATAGGTTGATAGAAGGAACAAGCGGTTCGAATGTGTTCTTAAAAAAGGAACTCCAGAAGCAGGAAAGAAAGAAGCAGTAAGGCATTTATTGTAGAGTTTTGAAAGAACAGGAATTATTTCAAGAGCCAAAGGACAATTGTAGGGATACCATTTATTTCGCATGCTTTTCCAAAATTCATTTTAGAGATGATGGCAGAAACGACGGAAGGAATTATATTTTAACATATTTTTTATGTTTATACGTTCTTTTTATAGATACAAATATTTAAGTAAATGCTCTGTTTATAATAAACAGTATTAACAACATTTACCGGCCTGAATGCCCGAGAAATTGTCATAGAAAATATGCGTCCTCCGACAAGAACGTATAAACATAAAAAATGTCTTAAAATAAAGGAATTATATCACAGACTCAGTTCTAAGTGGAAAGTCAGGTAAAGATATTGCAGATGATTTGAAAGTAGAATTCGAATACATTCTGCTCTATCAGCAAAAGATGTTAATATTTCAAATTAATTATAATGACGTAACTATTTTCAGTTGTGATTACTGAAACACTTAAAATCAACGGAAAAAGTGAAAAACTAATTAATATATTTGTGTTAATGACCATAATTTACAATGCTATAAAAACGCAAAGGTAGAGGGGAGTTAATTAGTTTGTGCTTTCCTCAAACTTTTCAACCAGAAGCAAATGCTTGTTTTGAATTCCTCAACCATCTCAGATATCAGACGACCTTATCGGAATAAATTGCTTTTTTTTTCTAAAGCGAAACCATGAATCCTGTGAAATATCATAGCAATCAACTACATGGAAGTATAGCAATGATTTTCAATAAAATTAAAGAAATCGAAAAGAAAATCAAAATGGAAATAAAAAATCTTGAAATATTCTGAAAATCTATTCATTAGCAGATGATCCCCAACCAACGTTTTTTTTATTCATTTTAAATTCTATATTTTTTATTTCTACAGTTTTTTGTGCAGTTCTTAACTTTTTCTGTTGCTTTTGATATTCTTTGCTTGAGTTGTATGATTTGTATTCCTTAAAGAAAGAATCAAGAATAAAGGCCGCGTTAAATAGACATTTCTTAGTAATTTCGTTTCGCTTACCGACTGTTTATGATTGCTTATTGACCGTTCCAGAATTAGGTTCTGGCCGTAAATGTCCTTTATAAAAGCATCCATTGTCTGCTGCGAAAAAAAGAAATTAACCAGAAAAGTAAACGAAACATTTGCCAGAACTTATCAGGGCCAAATGTTTAATGATGACGCCAGTGAAATGGCAATTCTAAAATTGTTAACTTTCTTTAAGATTTTCTTACCATTTGTTGTTTCATATATTTTATGTTCTTTCTCGGTTTATTTTCTCATAACTGTTTCGGATTCTCTCAAAATTTAATCTATCTATCTATCTATCTATCTATCTATCTATCTATCTATCTATCTATCTATCTATCTATCTATCTATCTATCTATCTCATTCTGTTCATATCTATCTATCTCATTTTGTTCATATCTATCTATCTATCTATCTATCTATCTATCTATCTATCTATCTATCTATCTCATTTTGTTCATATCTATCTATCTATCTATCTATCTATCTATCTATCTATCTATCTATCTCAGTCTGTGCATATCTTTCTATCTATCTATCTATCTATCTATCTATCTATCTATCTATCTATCTATCTATCTATCTATCTAAGCCTGTTCACATCTATCTATCTATCTATCTATCTATCTATCTATCTATCTATCTATCTATCTATCTATCTAAGCCTGTTCACATCTATCTATCTATCTATCTATCTATCTATCTATCTATCTATCTATCTATCTATCTATCTATCTATCTATCTATGCAATTAAGCTGGGCTTAAATATCTTAGGCTGGTTGTGAATTTGTAAAACATCTACCATTTCAAAATGTTGCGGAAAAAGGACTTATCACAGTTAAGTTTAATGTTTCTGACTTCTTTGAAACAATTTCAAAATGTCTACTGTGAGCTTTTGAAGAAAATGTGAAAATAATTAACTCTTAACAAGAGTTCCTGATTTATAAGAAATAATAAAGATCGCAGCAGATCAAATATGCAACTTAAATTTTTAGTCTCCCCCGTCTCGCCTGTCTACCCATATTCATGCGCATGGCCAGTTATGTGTATCGCCCCCAAAGTACTCGTCCATTCTCTATGTTGACAAGAAATAGATGAGACCAACAATGGAGTATTTCTACTGTATAGTTCGAAAGTGATTACCCAGATTTCAGTTCTGTTGTCACCCGGTGTTCGCCTCAGTATTCACTTTTACATACTCTCGATCCCAAATATGGAAAACGTTTACTCATCAATATAACATACCTTAAAAGTATATTTAAAAAACCTGCCCGTCGATCAAACCATCGACATAATCCTCAACTCTGCGGATAAAATTAATTCCATTCCACTTTCATCCATCAAACTAAATATCCGCAAAAATTATTGCATCCCTGCACAACTATAGAATTTGTCTATGACTATAATGCCAATATCTAGACCCAAACTAATGGCGTTAGTATGGGAAGTCACTTCGGCCCGTGTTTCTCCAACAATTACATGTCCTACGTAGACAAAACGATATTTAAAAAAAGTTACTAAGCTCCAAATGTCGCTATGTAGACGATATTTTTATTTTAGCGAAAAACAAACAAGAAATTTATTATCTTTTAACCAAATCTGAAAAAACTCTGCCTTTAACTTTATCTATGAACTTAGTCAAAAAATAAAACTGTTTTTATATAATAACCCATTCACCATTTCATTGTACAAAAAGCCACTCTTGCTACCTTAATTTTAAGAGTGAATGCCGACTTAGATATAAAATAGTATTTATAAAAAAATTCTTCTCGCCCTCTTTTCCTTAAAGAACTTAATAATGTAAAACAGACGCTAGTTAACAACGGTTTTCCTAACTGCCTCATCGACCACCAGATTAGACTATTTCTTTCTAAAGTAAATAATAGCGATACTGAACATACAGATAAAAACAATAACATATTCTACGAAAGTCAAATACATGTTAACTATAAGCAAGACGAATTTTCTCTTAGAAATATAAAGATATACTCAACCCCAGTCGATCTTAACAAGAAAATTAAATTTTCTATTATAAAAAATTAGAACAGCTAACATTGTCATAAAAAATAACAACACGCCCGCAAAATCTAAACTACAAAGAACCAACATTATTCACGAGTACAAATGCCCCTTAAGGAACTGTCTTCTTGATCAAGCTAAACTCATTAATAATTATATTAGTAACACTACTATATGCCTATATAGACGACTCGCGTCACACCTGCCCGACCATACCTCAATTAAGACACATTTAAGCACGCACGAAAACCTAGCAAACTCCATCCGAAACATACTAGTAGAAAATATAGGTATAATAGCCTCAACATCATGTAAAAACGATTAAAAATAATGAAAGCCCTAATAATAAAAAAACGGAAAAGTCAAAATTCAATAATATTAACTACGAAGACGGCTACAATGTGCTGACAGTGTTTGTAAAACATAAACCAACACATTCAGTTAAAAGTAAAAATCGCCCTTGATAAATAAGCTAAAAGAATAGCCAAGAGCGGTCGGATATACAGAGCTTTTGGACAGATTTTACATTCTTTGTATCCAGAAATGAAAACACTTGTACGAACACAAGAAAAATTAAATAAAAATGTTTAATCGCAGTACCTTGTCAGTCGTCTTTCATGAAACCTGTATAAAAGATGGGTTGCTGTCCAAATACACAACACACTCGCACACACACACACACACACACACACACACACACACATACACACATATATATATATATATATATATATGTAGTGGCGGATCAACTATGAAATTAATGAAGCTTAAGCTTCAGGGCTCCTAATCCTAGAGGGGCCCCTGAAGCAACTGTCTTTAATGAGTGAATTGTCCAACAAAATCGATATTGTTTTGAAGTGTTTGTTATTAAAACAAAAGACCATTTTAGTGATGGATTCATAAGCTACTCGGTTGAAGTAGCTAATGTTCACTTGAGAATATTCTGCCAAAATTCGCCAATAATTTGTAAAAAATCAAAATTTTGTTGGCGGATTGCATCGGCCGAACCCCCAACTATATAGGTTCGTTGAACCCTGCCAGAATCCATTCATAACCTACATTTTGGCCGTTGAATCCTGGAATCTGTTGCGACTCGTTGCGAAGAGGTCCCCCACGTATGTTTAATCATCAACATCATCATTATCATCATATATATATATATATATATATATATATATATATATATATATATATATATATATATATATATATATATATATATATATATATATATATACACACACATATATATATATATATATATATATATGATGGCAAACTTATGAGTAACCAAATTGAAATTTAATAAATGTTTAAAAATTTAATTAAACTTAATAAATCTGTTTTATTTTTTCAATTTTTATTCATTTTTTCTTATATATTTATTGCCTCTTATTTTTTTCATTCTAAATTTGTTTTTCGATTTTTCTTGTCCTTTTTGTTTTCATTCTCACATTCTGTTTCTCATTTCTTTCTGTCTTCCTCCCTTTAATAATTCTTCTTTCTTTCTTTTTTCATTTTTCGACTGGTTTCACTTGTCCTTTTCTTTCTTTCTTTCTTTCTTTCTTTCTTTCTTTCTTTCTTTCTTTCTTTCTTTCTTTCTCTTCACTCTCCCTCTCTCCGTCTATTTCTTTGTGTCTGTTTACATTTTTCTTCATTTCTTGCTTTTCTTCTAGTTTTCTTTTTCCATATACATTCGCTTTCACCCTCTCCCTCTCTCTCCTTTTCTCTCTTTGAGTTTCTTTATCTGAATCGATTTCTTTTTCGTTTAAGGGCAAACGTTTGGCCTTTTACATCAAATTGAATTTATCTTATCAGTCATCTGGTGTTGATGTGAAAAGACGTTCTCTTTTGTTAATAGTTTTCTAAAAATACAAACGTAACATAATCATGTTTGTACTTGGCGTGTCTTGTTGACCCCCCCCACTTTTCTAATCCGACTAACGGCTGGGGCCATCTGCACATTTCTTTGATTCCATAATGGCAACTTTAACAGTTGAATTAACGGTCACTGAACTTGAGAAAATTCTTGACTACCATGAGGCTTTGTACCTTAAAGATACTTCAATGAAAAAGGCATAAAGAAACTTGATTTATATATCTTAACACAGTTAAAATAATAGCGTAAAACTGGCCCGACTTATGGTTTTAAAATAATACCTAGCACCAGTCTAAGAGACCGCTTTGAAATGTAATAATTATAATATAACATGGACGGAAGTAGGAAGGCCCATTGGGATAGCGAATGATGCTTCTCAAAAGCTCAGCCAGGTATTAAGAAATATGAACATTTCATTAGAAACAAAGAAAGTGAACTGTTAACGTAATATCAGTTCTCGTATATGGCACTGAATGCTAGACAATCTCCACAGGTGAAGAAGAGAGTCGTGAGACAACAGAAATGTGGTTCTACAGAAGGATACTGAGAATACTTGGACTGAACATGTGACAAAATAGAAAGAGAAATGACACTTATACTTAACATCAGAAAGAGATTTCTAGGGCACACAATGAGGAAAGAGGTCTTGGAAAATTTGACACTCACAGGACATATTAAAAGCAAAAGGGAGAGAGGGAAACAGCGCACAAGCCCTGCGTAAATGTGTAAATGGGTGGTAGAACAAGGGCTAGGAGAGTTAACAAAAAGACAAAATTGGCTAAGGAAATTGTGGAGAGTCATGAGAGCTAAGGTTCTGAAGGAACAAAGAAGAAGAAGAAGAAGAAGAAGAAGAAGAAGAAGAAGAAGAAGACGCGGAAAACTATCCACAGATGATTTTACCTAAAGACACTGATTTTGTGGGACTCATCTTGACTTGCTGATTTGCTAAATAAACATTACATATAAGTGTTTAATTATAAACATGCATATTGCAGATTTTACAAGTACTAAATTGATTTTCTGAAACGGTCAATGTTTGGTTGGATGCCATGTTTTTATTATGATTATGGTGAAATGGTGATATACCATTTTCAGAAATAAACATTGTGGTTGAAACTTTGGCATTTCGTGATAATTCAATTTCCAATTCCCAGTTATTAGTTTTTCTTTAACAAATGTTATTTCCATCTGCATGCTTTAATATTTGCAATAAACGCTTTTTTCTAAATCGTTCGAGACTTGCAAGATTTCGAACTTGCATGAAATGCCATCCGTGAAAACTTGATAGGAACGGGAGAAACAGAAACTATAATTGGAAGTTAATTGTATAATTTCAAATTCGTCATCGATTACTGAAAATCATTTCGTTGTTCTCTAACAAAAGGCATGAACCGGACATCTACCCTATCGTATGAATCTTTCAGCTATTGAATTTTGTTGTCAAATTCTTATCTCCTATGACGACAAAAATCAATGGGGGAAAATAGATTTTCACATTTCTCTTTAAAAATTTCTCATTTTCCTGTCTTCCACAGAATCGAAAATGTTGCTTTCGTTTCCTTCAGCCTTCAGTGAAAGAAAAAAAATTGCTATTTCTGACAATTAAGAAAAAAATGAATGCTGATATGACAGATGACACAATGCAATCCAAGGCGATCATTTTGACCGAAGTTACTTCAAATCAAAAGATCCTAATGATAAAAGCAAACGTTTTTTTGGTCAACCCAATTCGACCAAATTTAAGTCGATTACAAGAATTCGAATAAAGTCAAAGACGAAAAAATACCACAAGCAGAAGAGAAAATTTGATTTAATCTGACATGAAGCCAAATCGGCTGTTGACATTGACAGAGACACCTAAGACAAAGAAACACACAACTATCTCAGCCACGTATCAAGAATTAATCTTAAACATTGTTTTAAAGGATGAGTGCCATTTATTGCCATATGGTTTGAATGAACTTGTTTTCAATAAAATTGTTCCATAATTTTATCGAATAACATCGTTCAATATAACTTTTAATATTTTTATCGATGAGAATTTTGCAAAATAATTAATCCTAATTAATTCTGATGAAGATTAATTAAAATGTTCACATGAAAGTAGAGTATTTTTCTATTTAAACAAAATTAATTTTGATTACTGTGATTTCTAGAGAAAAACGAATGTCTGATACAAGGACAATTCTAAAGAGCAGTCGCTGGCCTTAAATGTTCATGAAATTTACTCGAATCGATAAATGGTGTCGTTAAGTAGTTTAAGTTATCCAAGTGTGATACAAGGCGATGTATTTAAATTAAATATTTCCGGTTAAACATCTTGTGCCACGAAAGATAGTTATTGTCTGATTTTAAACATAGACTTTTGGCAGATTTTCTACCATTATGTTTCTAAATTTATCTTTGGTCAGAGTTCTGAGAGTATGGGATAATTATCTTATTTGGAATAATTACAAAAATGATAATGAAAATCAGTGAACTGGATCACTTTGTCTTTCGTCGCATAGACATTAACTGTCGTCAAAAGAGTGTGGAGACTGTTTTTAATTTTTAAACAAAGAAAACGTGAAAAATATAGAAAAAGAAAGGCGTGGAATTGTTATCTCCCTTGATCAACAGTACAAACTGTAGTGAAAGGATGTTCAACGAGCTATTGATAGCAAAGAAATCACGGATTCAATGGTTTATAGGAATTGGTGATGAAGAACGGGAATAGTCAGTCATCTGAAGCTCATGAAATTGATGCAAACATTTTACCCAAGACTCTCTTCTCGCTCCTACCAGCTTTCTGATTTTTATTAACGATCAGCCTAGAAACTTTCTCAGATTATTAATAAACATCTAGAAAGAGGATATCACACTTTACTGGTACACTTTCCCAAATCAAGATGATCAGGGCTTTGCAAATGATAAACTCCTCTGGCCGACTTCTAATAGCTTACCGGTAAAAACTAACTTAAAACTTTAAACCCAACAAAACCAAAACCAGTATTGTTTCATCATCACCGACCAGATACTGAATGTGTTTCCTTACTTTGAACGTCTGTTGGGTGTCAGATTCACTTTAGACATCAAGTGTAATTCATCTGGACGATCCATTTATAAAGATGCTTGGAAAAATTGTCGCAGCTCAAAATGCATACATACTCCCGTGTGGATGCTTTCCCGAACACTATAATCTCATCCACTCACCTGTTATCCATTCTTCTTATCTCCATAATCTTCACGAGGTACCAATTCCTCTTTCACTCATATCACATCTCATCATTATAAGAGCAACCTTCTGATTTGAGCGGCTCATGAGTTTGTCTTGGGGGTAACTTAATATATATATATATATATATATATATATATATATATATATATATATATATACAAATTTAATTTAAAGAACTAATGGATTTATTTTAAATAAGACATTTTTATTACTTCAAACGTTGAGTGGATATTTCGTATTGAAATAGGGTATCCATATCAAATACAAAGTATCCACTATAATAACTTTTGAAGTATTCTATCTATCTATCTATCTATCTATCTATCTATCTATCTATCTATCTATCTATTTGGTTTGAAGGATAAATTGTCGTATAAATTACGCGAAAATGAAAATAACAATGGCATATCATTTTAACAGATACATTTACGAAAATTACAGAAAATTATCTTGAAACACTAAAGAGTAAATAATAAAATCGCCACTGGCTTTAACCAAATCCTCCAGACAACTTCGAAATCTGCAACTCTTCTGACTGGTTTCCTTGTTTAAGTGGGTGAATGTCGTCATAATCCTTGACTTCAGCTCATCTTTGGTGTTACATTGTGTTTTGTTGCTTACTCGCTCAACTGAACCCATACATAATAATAAGGAGGGTTTCTCTTGTTTGTGGGGCATGGTGCAGAGTCCTGTTGCCAAACATAGGCTCTTCCAGCAGCCACTCTCTTGAGCCAAATTTAAAAAAGGTAAACTTCCTCGATGTAACACTAGACACTTAGTCAACAATATATACCAACCATAAATGAAAACAAATAATAATCCATTATATATCCACCCAAAGTCTGATCACCCTCCATCTATAATCAAACGCATACCCTCCTCCATAGAATATAGAATTAGTAATAATTATGCCAATGAAGATGTATTTTATAAACACAGCAATTTTTACAACAATGCCTTAAAAAATAGTGGCTATAAATGCCCTGATATTAAATACAGAAAACATAATAGTGATAGCCCCCCCAAATAGATAAATCATTTGGTACACCCCGCCCTTTAATCAAATGGTTAGCACTAAGTTAGGCCAGAAGTTCTCAGTTTGATTGAGAAACATTTCCCAAGTAACAATCCTCTAAACAAGATTTTCAATAAAAATACGCTTAAATTAAGTTACTGCTGTCATTATAATTTAGAAAAAATTATTAAAAAACATAAAAATAAAATTTTAAATCAGCACTTAAATCAAAGTAACAATAGTAAATCAAAAACAGAAATCAATAATAATGATAATAAATTGTAGAAATCCTAAAAATTGTCCTTTGCAAAGTAAGTGTCTTACTGAATCAATTGTTTACCAATGAGCTATTTCATCTACTGAAAACCAGACAGTTAAGAAATTTTATATAGGTAGTACAAAACCCCATTTAAACAGAGGTGGTATCAGCATATATCTTATTTTAACAACAATGCGTACCGTAACCGAACATACCTTTCTAAATACTTTTAGGTTAGTTAACATCGACTGATGAGGGACAATTGAAAGTTCCAAAACATAGAAGTTTTTGTGTAGCGATGTAAAATATTACAATATATATATATATATATATATATATATATATATATATATATATATATTAAAAAGAAAAGAGAAACCGCAAACGTTTTTGGATGTAATGTGGATTTTTAAAAAAATATTGTTTTATATTCCATTATTTTGCTATTCGCAACCGTCATCAGGCAAAGGGTGTAGATTTCCACATATTAAAAATAATTAATTTCTTCTTTATGTTTTTCGATGTTAAATAGTCTCGATATGAGACATTCTCTTTTTTGTGTTAGTGTTCCAAACGTCTTTCTTGAACTGGCAGTGAAAAGTTCCGAGTGAAGGGTTATAAAACAATTCAGATTGGTTCGAGAAATGATGGAGTAGTTTTCAGCATGCTTATCTTTTAATGGCCCCTGTGTGTTCTTAGATCTATTTCCATTTTCATGTGCTTTTGTCAGCATGCGTGTATATATGTGTATATCCCCTCTCCATACATACACTCTTTCACTACGAGGAATCAATGAATCAAAAACAGATTTGACAGAGACAAAATCCCGAATATCTACTACCACACGCAAAGAAACCTGCAAGGTAAACACCCTAACACATTCCATCAATACGCAAACACATCCACAAACACACCCACATAACAAATACAATTATGAACATACACTGAACAGCGCAAAAATAAACCTGCACTGACCACCACACCATAACACAAACAGACAAAGATCAGTATACATACACATTCACAAAACCAACACTTACAAATTCCACTTAGATCAACAAACCAAACCTGACAACCATTACCCATATCCAGGAGTACAATCAGAATTCCCCGAAAATTTCTACACACAATCCACATACCAAAAACAACAAATCTAGAAACACCTGGAACACGCCCCCTAACAAAAACAAACACATCTATATAGAACCATCGAGAAACAACAAGCCCAATTTCACCAAAAAAAACAACAAAAACTCTCACTGGCAAGAAAACTCAAAGTGTACAGGGAGAGAATATCTTTTAGAAAACCCGAGATATATTAAAAGAAACAATCATTATTTTTCAGAAGCCCCAGTCCGAACAAAAAAACAGTTTAGATGACACAAAACCCAAAGTAATAAACCTATCTACATATACACTTACAAATGACGAAATCAACCTACTGAAATTGGGTCTAAAATTCTGCCCTGCTTCGAAAAGCAAGATAGTAGACATAAAAAAGACCTTAAGAAATTTGAACGCAAATTGAAACTAAAAGAAATATTTAATAATAACGAAAATATTACAGATGAGTCACTGGTAAAAAACAAATCCAATTTATTCCCAAACAAAAATAATAATACCAATGAGCTCAATATATTTTTTAAGAAACTCTGGAACCTCAGACTAGGAGAAAAATCCAAACCATTCGACAACCTTACATACAAACAAAGACTAGCCTTAGAGAGCATCCAAAGAAATAATAATATAATTATAAAAGAAGCAGATAAAGGCAGCGCCATAGTCATCATGGACAGAACATACTATAAAACAAAAATTCTAGAAACACTAGAGGATAGGAACAACTACAAATTAATTGACACTAACATAGACAAAAATATTATATGAAAAATGACAAAACTCTGCACAACACAATAAAATATTAACAAAAAAAGGATTTTCTAATAGACTTTATAACTAAAACAAGCAATTTCTACGGACTACCTAAAATTCACAAATCGAGTGAAATAAAAGCAGCTATCCGGACACAAAAATCTGAATACATTAGCATCCCAAACCCCAGTGACCTTACATTCAGACCCACAGTAGCAGGACCAACCTGTCCAACGAGCAAACTCAGTAACCTAATAGACATAATATTACAACCATTTACTAAGCAGATTAAAATCTGCATCGAAGACGATATCCATTTCCTTAGATGCATACCACAAAAGGTAGATCCAGGAACGCTTATGGCAATTTTTGACATTAGTAGCCTATAGAGCAACATACCCCATGAACTAGGAAAAAAAGCAATCTCATTCTGGATTGAAAAACATCCAGAAATACATCTGAGATTCACTAAAGAGTTCATTATCGATAGTATAGACCAAATTCTAAACAATAACACCTTTGAATTTGACAACAAAAACTATATCCAAACAATGGGAACAAAAATGGCACCAACATATGCCACCCTAACATTAGTTTACCTAGAAGAAAACGTCTATGAAAGGATAGATCAAATATATGGGGAAAATATAAAAACCCAATTCGCTAAATCTTGGAAAATATACTTAGATGATTGCTTCATTTTCTGGAAATCCACATGGGGTGAAATTAACCAATTCCACACTCTACTTCAAAACTTACACCCCAAAATCAAATTCACGCAAGAATGTAATTTTAACGAATTACCATTTTTAGATATACTCATCTGTATGTATAAATGGCATCCTGTTAGTGTGTCTGTGTGTCTGTGAGTTTGTCACCTTGCTAACTCACCCTGAGCAAACCGTTCATTCAATTGGATTGAAAATTCACACACAGATCGGAAATTTACGCCATTCGTACTTGACGTCTTCGGAATTTTCGATGGTTCCTCCGATTTTGGAAAATATTGATAAAACCAATTGGGGGTCGAATGATGATTCGAAAAAATTCATCAGTTTTTCAGTGATAGTTTTCACAAATTACAAGTGATATCCACCAAACTCACGATGAGCAATGTCCTTACTTATAGTTTTGAGGTGATGTTCTTTGTTTTTAAAAATTGATATCAGTTATCGGAAAAAATCGATAAAATCCAATTTAGCTGATTTTTGGCTTTGTTTTTCGCAAACTGCAAAGAATTTTCACTAAAACCATGTTGAGCATTAGTTTTATCAACAGTTGCTGACCTTTTTCTTCAATATCGGTATCAATTATCGGAAAACATCGATAACATCATGCCACTTTTGACTTCCAATTCAAATCCAGTCAGGCTGATTTTTGGCTATATTTTTCGCAATTTCCACCAAAATTACGTTGAACATTCAATCCAGAACTATTTACAGAAATTACAAGACCTACTTAGCAAGAATAATGAACTGAAAAATATACTGAAAATAACCAAAATAATTAAAAGCAAACGCCAATCTAAAACCCTGAAACACATATTAAACTCATCCAAATTTAACCAACACACAATACAGGGAGTCAAAATGAAACAAAAAAAGATGTGGGGTTTGTGACATCATTATAGAAGGAAATTCCTACACTTTTGGAAACCCCAAAACGACATTCATAATAAATAAAAACTTAAACTGCAATTCCAAAAATGTGATTTATGTACTCAAATGCACAAAATGCAAGAAGTCATATATAGGTATCAGCCAACAACTGAACAACAGGGTCTCCCTACACAAAAGCAACATAAAATTACCAGACAATAGAAAACTTTTTGTATCACAACACATCTTCAAATGTAACCAGGGAAAATTTAAAATTATGCCAATTTATCAAACAGACAATTATTCTTACCTACAAATAGAAGAAAAAAAACTTGATAAACATATTTAAACCAGAACTAAATAGATCATAACCCCACACGCAAAAGCACACAACATGCACGCATAGTGACCAAATACAGTGATCAAACCACTCACATATATGCACGCACGCTCACATGCGGGTGATTATGGGGCACGAATGTATATATATATATATATATATATATATATATATATATATTGACAAAAGCAAGAGAACTACTCACAGGCACGCACACAAACCCCACACAACTTAAGAAGTATGTGTGTATGTGTGTGTATATATATGTGTGTGTATGTATGTGTGTGTGTATGTATACTGATTCCATGTAACTTGGAAAGTATGTGTATGTACGTATGTGTGTATGTGTGTGTGTGTATGTACTGATTCCTTGTAATGTGACGGTATGTGTGTGTGTGTTTGTGTGTTTGTGTATGTGTGTGTGTATGTGTGTGTGCGTGTACAGATGTGTTCACTGATTCCTCGTAGTGAGACAGTGTGTCTGTATGGGGAGGGGACATACACATATATACACGCATGCTGACAAAAGCACACGATAATGGAAATAGATCTAAGAACACAAAGGGGTCATTAAAAGATAAGCATGCGGATAGCTACTCCATCATTTCTCGAACTAATCTTAATTGTTTTATAACCCTTTACGCAGAACTTTTCACAGCCAGTTCAAGAAAGACATTTGGATCACTAACACAAAAAAGAGAATGTTGTCTCATATCGAGACTATTTAACATCGAAAAACATAAAGAAAAAAATTAATTATTTTTAATAATATGTGGAAATCTCCACCCTTTGCCTGATGACGGTCGCGAGACTGGAAACACCTGTAACAAAATTATGGAAAAATAAAACATAATATTAAAAAAAAAAATCCATATTACAACCAAAAACGTTTGCGATTTCTCTCTTCTTTTTAATATACACACTTTTCTCTCGTTGGGACTATTATAACCTCTTCCTTTTATATATATATATATATATATATATATATATATATATATATATATATATATATATATTGCTTTACTGGATATTATTGAATATATATATTTAAATATATATGTATACATATATAATACATATATATATATATATATATATATATATAATTATTAATATTGTGTATTGAGCACTGTTTTTTAAAAATAAATGCTAAAGAACTCTGCATTATAAATCCAACTGTTTCTTTCTTTTTGATATATATATATATATATATATATATATATATATATATATATATATATATATATATATACTGTATTTTATATACATGGATTACATGGGTTATGTTTATAATGGAAGGATATTCATATCTTTTTAATCTAAGTCTCGGTTTGCCTCCAGATAAAGAATAATCATCTATTCCTAACAAAAAATAAAAACAAAATAGAAACAATGAAAGATGACAGATGCGATTCAACAGAGAGACTAGGGAAATCTTTCTCTGAAATCATCGATAACAGTTTCCTAAAAAACCTTTGATACATATTGATTTTGATGATCACTAGATTAACGGTTGGTGTGTGCGTGCGTATTTAGAGATATCTATATAGATAAAGTCGAGGAGAGACATGATCACTCATATTCTGTAAAGACATGGCATATGAAAGGAAAGACACACTAGTGTTTTAAGTGAGTTATAAAAAACACTATTTTTTTAAAAACACGTTTATTTACCTTTTGTTACAAGGAAACATATTGTATAATATAAACTAGGTTCGAGAATGACTGCAAAGGCTGCTGCTGCTGCTGCTACTCCTCTTGATGTCGGAGTATTTTTATGTCTTTCGTCCGACGGCCGAGCCCAAACTTGTAGGGAAATATTCTCCCTCACAACAAACTAGATTATAAAGAAGAGTGGGCTGCTGGAAAGTTCTCGATTCGACAAAGAAGTGATTCCTCCAAAAATGTTGATTCTGGTCACGTTTTGGGAAGTGAACAAGAGAAATTTTCGGCAAAAACTAGTATACAAGATTTGTCAGAAAACACTTAGCCAAAAAAGTCGCCCACGTAGGGTAATAGCACTTTAGTTCTCTTCAAAGCACTTCTCTTGGGATCGCACCCACTTATCCTGAAATCCCTGGCACTTTTCATAACAGTCAGCAAAATTCTCTATCGGGATTACCATCAGCTGTCTCTTTGCGTTCCTATTACATACTCATACAGTTTAAATTCGTCTCCTTTTAATGGCGATTGTAATGTTTAGAAAATCCAGAAGCTTTAGGGAGATAAATCAGTACTGTAATTGCTTTGGCTTATATTCATAAAAAAAAAACTTTCACGAAGCGTAAAGAATGATCCATTTTCATGATGAAAATGTGATGTTCGCACAATACACATGCTCACTAAATGGCTTCTTACTCTCGATTGAGGAAGTTCGATGGGATATTGCAATTCTCGCCTATGTACTCAAGTTCTGCCTTACTAGTTACTGATTTGAAAACTCGTTCTTACATCGCTTCGTCAGATCGAGAATTTCATATGGGTGTGATGGCGCTAAACCCGCTCAGAAATATCTAAAATATCAACTGTATACAACCTAAGATCTATGGTTAAAAGTGGCTTTGCGTGAGTGAAGCCTGTGGGTCTTGGTGAAGACCACAGTTCTTCGAGTCTTGTGGACTGGCGCTACAAAATCACAAAGAAAGAATTGTACCAAATAACAGAAACCACATCACTTTAGGACTACCAATAGCAATAACATCTGAAATGGATAGCACATGTAATTCAATGAGAAAATAATGACATCTTCAAGGTGTTGATGTTTCAAATAAAAGGTTAGAAAGGAAACGCTCATCTACCACTAAACTTGAAAAACTTATTTTTCTGAAAAATTGTTTTAAGAGAAAGATTTTATATAAATTTCAATCAGCTTCTCAGTGAGAACAAAAATGGATTTGCTAATTTTCGTACAGACCTCGTAACTCTTCCTTTCTTTCTCTCTCTCCCTCATACACACACATCTATGAAGGTTTTATAAAAGAGATCTAACAAAAAAAAAACCAACTTAACTGATGCACTAGTCATACATAGAAATAAATTCAACCACAATGTTGATTTTAAAAATGCTACACTCATAAAAAAGAAAATAACTAACTCAAAAGGAAAATCCTCGTGTGTGCCGCCATTGAATATTATCCAAATATTAATCTACATCCAGGCCTTTTCATTATTTCACCTTTCTTAACAGAATTACTACTCTCCCAACTAAACGTATACAACTATATCAAGAAATCAAAAGAAAATAGTTGAATCCGTCAACAGAACAATAAAAACAATATCTCCACACGTGATAGTACTTGACGTAATTTTCAGTTGACAATATGAATACAATAGCGTTTTCTAAATTAATCCAGTTACTAAGGACATTTTGTTTTGTTGTTAATAGTTACTTTGTTTTACTAAATTCATTTCGTTTTTGCCTTGAAAATGTCCGCATTGGACGAAACGCCTCGGGTAATAATACAGTTTTTCTGTTGTCTTTGACCTTTATACACACACACGCGAGGACGCGCGTTCACACACACATATATATGTATGTATATGTATGTATGTATGTGCGTGTGTATGTATGTGTGTATAAAGAAACTGCCTATCTGTATATACTCAGTGTATATCTATATTGCACACACATACGCAGGTTAGTTTATCTATCTATCTATCTATCTATCTATCTATCTATCTATCTATCTATCTATCTATCTATCTCAGTTTGTTCATATCTATCTATCTATCTATCTGACTGTTCATATCTATCTATCTATCTATCTATCTATCTATCTATCTATCTATCTATCTATCTATCTCAGTCTGTTCATATCTATCTATCTATCTATCTATCTATCTATCTATCTATCTCAGTATGTCCATATCTATCTATCTATCTATCTATCTATCTATCTATCTATCTATCTATCTATCTATCTATCTATCTATCTCAGTCTCTTCATATCTATCTATCTCAGTCTCTTCATATCTATCTATCTATCTATCTATCTATCTATCTATCTATCTATCTATCTATCTATCAGTCATCAGCAACAGATTCTAGCTCAGTTAACGAAAGAACGTGGTTAACTTTCCCTTCTAGGGAAGCCATGGTCGAATCGAAAAAATCAATAATTCTAAACTTTCTAGAAAATTATAAAAAACAATATTTAAAAAGAACAATAATAAATTTTTTCTGAACAACAAGAAAAACTAAACGCTCATGTCACACTCGAAATCTATAAGTTTTTTTTATTGGCACCACCCCATGCAAATCAGTAATGCAGAAGGGGTTGCAGGGTGTGGAAAAATTATGAACAGAAACATTAACAGTGATCGGGAAGAGAAAAGAGTAATCAGGAGGACAGTAGATAGTGATTAACATTACATTTAATATTTTTCAGTTTAAAGTCGGCCGGAGAGCATGGAGCTGGAAGAGAGTTCTACAAGCGAGAAGGGCGAGAGAAGAAATTGTTAGCATAGAACTTACGGTTCCATTTACCACCTCAACTGTATATTGATGAGATCTCGACGCCAGTCTAGTACTCCGCTTAAATAAAAAAAATTCTAGGTACCATAGTGAAGAGCTTATACGAAGAATTACCATGAAAGTATTTGTAGAATAGACACAGAGACGAAACCTTACCGGGGTAAGTGACTGAAGCCAAGCTAATAAATAAGAAAATTTGGTAACTAGTGATTATACATACATACATACATACATATATATATATATATATATATATATATATATATATATATATATATATATATATATATATATATATAACGATAGTTATTTTTATATATCAAGAACAGTATTGGGGAAGTTGTAAGAAAAAATAAACTTTTTTAACATACATACATACATATATATATATATATATATATATATATATATATATATATATATAGATAGATAGATAGATAGATAGATAGAGAGAGGTAGAGAGAGAGGGGGAGAGAAAGATAGTCAAGCTAATAAATAAGAAAATTTGGTAACTGGTGATTATACATACATACATACATATATATATATATATATATATATATATATATATATATATATATATATATATATATATATATATATAACGAAATATATTTTTATATATCAAGAACAGTATTGGGGAAATTGTAAGACAAAATAAACTTTTTTAACATACATACATACATATATATATATATATATATATATATATATATATATATATATATATATATAGATAGATAGATAGATAGATAGATAGATAGATAGATAGATAGATAGAGAGAGGTAGAGAGAGAGGGGGAGAGAAAGATAGTCTGAGAAATGATTGTTTAATAAAACACAGTTAGCGACAATTATACACACACAAACACACACACATATATATATATATATATACATGAACATCGAAACACATATATACACAAATGTAAATGTTTTTCTCTTCTTTATATTTAACGATATATCTATAAATAAATTACTAAGACTGTACGTGAATATATTGTAGGAATTCATACATAATTCAGTATATTTAGGTGTGAATGAACACACACACACACACACACACAAACATACACATATATTTGCACCTGTATATCACCAAATCTTATCAATATCCTCTTAATCTAGACCACTTAACATATGTGTATGTGTGCCTGTAGCTGTGTGTGTATATATATATATATGTGTGTGTACGCATGTGTGTTGATATTTATATATACATAGTTACACATTCACGCATACACACACATATATATATATACACACATTTACATATTTACGTACGCTCTAATTGTAATATTGAGAACTATTACCCATAAATATCGCATACCGTTAAACTATATCTCTCATCACACACACACACACACACACACACACACACACACACACACACACACACACACACACACACACACACACACACACACACACACACACACACACACACACACACATATATATGCATGCATGATGAATATAAATCTAAAGTCAATTCAGGAGTTAGTTGTATTTTAATCTCCTAGTTTCACTTCATAATATTCAAATTATGTGAATAGTATTCTCCACTGAATTAAGTGCATTAACAAAGGAAGAAATTATCTTAAAAATTAAGTACTTGTGTAATATATATATTTTTTAATTATTAAGCCATGGATTAATTGTTTTACCTACGTACATTTGCATACACGCACACACACACACAAACACACATACTCACACACACACACACACACACACACATATATGTGTGTGTGTGTGTGTGTGTGTGTGTGTGTGTGTGTGAATAAAGAAAGAGAAAGAGAGCTGTTTGGCAGACTGACGTATTCTCTTGCAATCGCTTTGCTGCGAATGACAACATCCTTTCTTGCCGCCTCCCACCGTCCTCCACGGCCTCCTGTCAGGCCTTAGAGAATGCTCCAACTTCCTGAATTTGAATGACATACGTCAACAATTCGACAGATTCATTCTTCCGCTGATAACAGCAGCAGCAGTGGCCTCGTTGTGGGTGGGAATTTATCCTTTCCAATACGTTTATGTCTGTGAATAACTTTCTAAAACGAGAAGAAATGGTCCGTATTTAAACATTGCATTCTACTAAAATAGAATAGTAAAACGTAGATAGGAATTTCTGAAGTTGAAAATGTCCCTTTTGTTTGAAGTTTATTATTGCCGACTTACCTACAGGGTTTAGAAGCAAATCTTCCCAACTTATTGTAGCCCTCGAAACTAACGTGTTATGCTTAAATATGCCATCAATACAAAAGAAACTTAAAACTCATCGATAATATGAAAATGAATTATGAGTTATTCAATGTTCTTCCCTTATTTTCAGTTAAACCCTTACCAGGATCTCGAAAGCTGTGTAACTCGTAACCCGAAAAGCAGCCTTGAGGTTATTGATTTTGGAGTTGGAGGTATTGTTGGACCTTGCTTCAAAACGCCTCACATGTCGTCAAGGGGGTACAGATCCGGACAGGAGGAGTGACAGAAGTCCATTCAATCAGTCAAATTAGCTTTGCAGAACGTCGAAAATTCTTAACTATGCAGTTGAGAACATTGTCATGGATTCACATGTAGTTGCTCTCTGACTACCTGAACTTTGATCCATGACAAATTACCAAATTTGTAGTAGAGATTAGCACAAACCTTTTCTAACAGGATGCCATGAAATGCCAACTCCTGATCTCAACCCGGTGTTTGATCCTAAATATGTTCTTTACAAAGAATATTGACGCTACAAGATCTAGACCGTTTCGTTTCTTCAAATTAACATCCACTGTGAAGAATCTGACAAGGGTCCCATGATTCCAGAGTTATCTGACACTTTCTCGCACATTTATTGCTTGCCGATCTTCATTAAACTTTTGTCCATGTACCATTAAGTAGGAGTTAAGAATGAAGTTGTCATAAAGGGACATTCTATCTTCGAGTTCAAAATTAATTCAGTAGTTCTTCTGCCCATGGATGCTATTGCGTGCCTTAATATTTTGGCTTTGAGTGCCTTACAATTTTTGCCTTGAGTGTCTTAGAATTTTGGCTTTCAGTGCCTTACAATTTTGGCTTTGAGTGCCTTACAATTTTGGCTTTGAGTGCCTTACAATTTTGGCTTTGAGTGCCTTACAATGTTGGCCTTGAATGCCTTACAATGAATCTCCAATTCCATTTTTTGTTGAGCTCAACGTTGTCCGGCTTCCTCTAGATGCCATTACTCATGTCTATGATATTCTTGATATTTGTAGACAGTGTGAAAGGACATACCAACTAAGTTGGAAGTGCTCTAAGCTTGGCTCGTGTATGATGCAATTCTGACACTGCTTTTGTTCTGTGAAACCATTTCCACAAGATTCCTGAAAATAGACGTGTATAAATAACTGGTAGCATACAATTTCTTTTGCATTTGGTTTTGATTTCGTTTCGTGGTTGGTGGGAAATTTTAGTTTTACTTCTACAGAGTGGGGAAATTTGACTTTACTACTCTGGAGAGAAACAAAGAAAAAGTCAATCAAGTATTAAATTTGATTGTTTAGTTTTCATTAGGCAAATATCTATCTATAAAAGGCAGGATGTGTGTGTGTGTGTGTGTGTGTGTGTGTGTGTAACGAATGCACGGCCGTAATTTTGGATGGATTTGCACCAAAATTTACATGCGCATGCTCCAAGTTAGCGGACAGGCCAAAACCAACATTGCATTTCCCAACTCCCATCAATAGTGGTAATAATCGATTTTTTCATGCTTCTATGGCAGTTTTCATGTAGTTTGCGGCCATTTTCTACTGGCCAGAGTGAGAGCCTATAGCTGGCTGCCACGAATAGGCAGGAAGATTCTATTGGCCAGCGTGAGAGCCAACAGCTGACTGACACGAATGTTAACTAGCATGCTAGCATGTAAAAAAAATCGATAGCTGCATTCGTCACAAGTGGGGAAAATTTTAAACTGCATGGCACTTTACTCCAATTGGCTCATTCGCTTGCTTAAACTCAACGTTGATTCTGATTCCGCAGAACTGGGTTGGGTGTGAAAAAGTATTTGTTGTTAACATTCTTTTTTCATTCGGTTTTTCCAGTTACGAGTCCTTTTTTAAAGCTGATCGTTTTCTGTTCATTTTGTTTAGTTCTTTTTTTGTAACAGATTTAATGTTTAGTATAGAGCTTAGAAAAAATTCGCAGTGTGAGATAGGCAAGAAGTAAGGCATGTAGCAACATCAGCACGGCAAAGGGCACTCTTTTAAAGGCAAGGAAGGGCAAAAATATTTTAAGTCAAGTGATAGCGATTGCTGTATGATTCGTACGATTTTTGAATCAAGCGCCGGGCAACGCCGGGCCATGCTGCTAGTGTTTCATAAAAGTAAATATATACAAGTACATTAAGATGTTTGAATGAAACCTTTTGTTCCCCAGTAACAATCTATGAAACTACTGGCATATTGTTAATCAAAACTAAAAAAAATAAAAATGAATTTCTTTGCAATGTGATTTTGTTTTATTTAATTCGAGAATATGCAGTTATAGAATGAGTAATTATCGCAGTCATCATGAATGTCCACATCAACTGTAACTCATTTCGAACGCTGGAATAAAAAGCGATCGTACATTCGATTTCAGCCTCCTAGCCATAATATCGGTGTATTGACCAAACTATGGCATTTTATACGCGTTGAAACTGTTAGATGTAGACATCTCTTCTACTCCAATAGCTTCATGTCTCGCACATCTCGCCTATGGAAGTCCCTTCCCTATTACTGTTTCCCTGAAAAATACAATCTCCAACGGTTTAAGTGTAGCGTCAATCGTCATCTCCAGTTGTCTTGATCTATCCACTTCCCTTCTCCACTTCCTTTCATCTTTCATTCCTATCTGCTCTCGCTCTAAATCTTCTGTAACCCCCTTGCCTTGATCGACCCCCCCGTCCTTCTCTTTCTCCACATCCCTTCCTTTACCACTCCTATCTGCTTTTCCTCCAACCCTTCTGTAACCCCATGCGTGATAGTGGCCACCAGCCTTGCTTGGGGTGATAAGCTTAAAAAAAAAAAAAAAATTCCCAATGTATCTGATAAAACGGTCAGGTACTAGATTAAAAAAAGTAAACAACGCCAAAGTTGTCTTATAAATATAAAAAGTAAATTTTAAAAATGCATTAATGAATTTTATTTTTACACTTTTTCCTGGCTTTCCCATCAGGTAGTGAAGGGCTCTACCCGAACATTCATGAAATAATTTCATAAATATTCATAAAATAAATTGATTGAACCAGAATTTCGCTACGCACAAGTTTATGCCACTTTTTCGACAGTTCAGAGATTGAATAAAATAAGAAGAAAATAAAGTTGGAGAGAAAAAAAGCGATTTTATTAATACATGACATTCTTGAAAAATATCAATAATAATATTAGCATTTCTTTACAATTATGTAAATCCCACCACAGAAAGTGTTTTCTAATACAAAAACAATAGGTTTTGTTTTCGATTCCTTAATTTCATAATAAAATTGCGAATAATCCACAGAAATAAAACGAAATGTGTATCTGTAAGTGCATTTCCAAATTATATGTAATAAACATTTTTAGTGACATTGTCGAAATTCCAAAACATGTTTTTATAGCAAATGTAATTTGTGACAGGCTCTAGAGATAAATTAAGATATGAATACATATATGTATATATTATATATATGTATATATTAAAAATAGTTTATTACAATAATTTGCATTTATATCAAGGAGGCAAGGTTATCTTGTCCGAGTCATTGAAGCAACGGTTCTCTGGAGGTTAACAAAAAGGACGATGTGTTTATTACATTGTAATTTAAAAACAAAAACCTGTGCTTTGAATTCAAGTATTTTCAGTTTCCAATGATTCCAAGGCCATTATTAAGGACAAACTCTTAAGGTAGATGATATTAACCTGAATTCATATATTTCTCATGTCCAGTTTTACGCTAGTTCTTCTAGGGTTTAGTTCTCAACCAACCTTTACTGGTATCCAATGGGAAAAGCGTTCATGTTGTGCATAGGTAAGCCCTGGTCTAATAGGGGACTACATAATTTGTTTTTTGTGCTGGCTAACAGTCTGTTATCACTAATAATAACTACTTTCTCATGCGTAAATAATTCTTATCTTTCATTTTCTGTTTTTTTGCATGAAAAATATATTGAAGAACATATTTTCACGTGTTCTTATATTTGAAATCCTTTCCTCCCAGTCAAAGCCGGTTATCCATCCTCTGGTGAAACCATTCAATTTATCTTCATCGTTGTATTTCTCGTCGTCAAATACGTAAAGGATCTTAAAAATTAATTTCTTTGGCTTTGTTTCGGAATAAACGTAAGTTACTTCGTTAAAGATTAGGATTTAATGCAAGCATGTTAGCTTTCTTGATCCTAATAAAGTATATTGAAATATCGAAGTAATAAAACAAAATAAATTCTTGCATTTCAAAAGTGCTATTGAAATAACGAAACAAATCAGACAAGTGAACACAAAGGGGCGGGCAGCCATTGTGTAAATAGCAGCGGGGGTGGAGGTGAGTGTCAAGTTATCTGCTTAATATTCTGGTTTGAATTCCTTTGAAAACTTTATAGTTTCAATTGGCAAGCAAGATTATATTGGCTTATGGGTCAACACCCGTCCCACAAACTTGTCTCGCATCATGGTTGGGACAATGACGTGGAGTAAATTAAGAGTATTACGATAATCTACCGATATTACCGAAAGACTGATGGATTAATGAATTAGTTCTTATTATTTGAATTATTTAAGTAAATTATAATCTATATTGTTTATTCTGAGGCGATAGGCATCAACTCCAAATATTATTTCGTATAAAAAGCAATTTCTCTATAATTCGCTTGAAAACTATCTGATAACATTCAGCTACAAAGACGCAGGTTCAAAGTGTTTGTAATTATTCTAATTACTCGTATTTGTCGAAATTAAATTTCATCTTAATTTACTCGGTACTCTCACTGAATTGTAATCGGATTGCCAGTCTGAGAGAAAGTGCCGCTAAAATGGCATTTAGCCGTAAAACTATTAAGAAACGAAATGTTGACGTATTCTTCAATGAAATCTGCAACAGAGTCATTAAATGATCTGAGCAAAAAAAAATAATTGGCATTTTAATGGAACTTTAATGGCTTGTTAATCCTTTGTATTTGCGCTGAGGCCTTCCTCTAGGCTAACTACTGTGTTTTGTAATTCTTAGAAAATGAACGATTTCCTCAACGTCAATAGTAGTAACTTTATAACCAGCCAATGACAAACCGACGAGTGGCTAATGAAGTCGAGGAAGACAATCAATCAACCAATTTAGTGAGCTTTTATTCTCATTGTTTTTGCTTTTTATATTTTTTCAGTCGATGTGCCAAACAGCTGTTTGCAACATTTAATAATCTTTGGGAATTTTCAATTTCTGCTTCATTTTTATCTAGCAGAAGATATCTTTTGTTTCCGGTCACGTCCAGCTTCATTTCGTGGCATTTGAACTCACGTCTACTAATTTGTTTTTCTTATGGCGCCACACTGTCCTTCTACTGAAAAAAAAACCTTAATCTGAAAGGATTATTGAGGGCTAACATTTACTCAAACAACATTCAAACAAAATTCAACAAATTTCACACAACAATTAGCATTTTACATTATAAACACTAAGTTGGCGAAACAAAATTCTTTCATTTCTAAATTTCTCACGTTGTGCTTCACCCACCGGACATTGAGTTAAGACTTCATGCGAAAAAAAGTTCTTATTATTTTTTCTTCTACGGAAATGCATTCCAATAGTGGCTGGAAAAAGATGCCGAAAGTCATTTCTCGCTTCCCTGATCGAATGCCATTTTTTCTACTGGTTTGATGCCAATTTAATGAGACGCAGAGATGCTTGGACGCAGTAAGTGAGAAAGGAGAACAAAGCTAGATCGATATCCTGTCACCCTACCTCTGTCCTCTCCTCTTTCCAAGACCGGTTCAAGCCGATCAATATTTTTGTCTGTCTCAGTGGTAACAAGGCGCCCACGTATAAAGACTCTTCGGTCCACTGTGGATGAAAATTAACGATTATTTTCCCCTGGGCAGAATGGGTGAAAATGGCTTGAGACTAGAACACTACAGATTTGTCCAGTTGTAGATTTGTGAACACAACACGTCATAGATATTCTCCTTGTACATTTTTTCTGGATTAAATTTTTTTTACTATTAATTAACCTATGTCTGGCACAAGGCTGCAATTACGGGTGCTTACTGACGCTTAAACTCACTGGACTTTAAATAGTCTATGAACAACAAATCTATCCCAAACATGCATACACGCGCACATATATATATATATATATATATATATATATATATATATATATATATATAGAGAGAGAGAGAGAGAGAGAGACAGAGTGAGATAGGTAGATAGATAGATAGTAATCCGTTGGTAGAATCCAGGCGAGTCCTATTAAGACAACATAGAATTTGAAATATGTTAAAACTGACTCACAAAAGAGCGCTCCATGTTTATTTTCAATAAACAGAGCAAATATTCTTTATAATTGGAATTAAGATACCTTTATATATGTATATCTATCTATCTATCTATCTATCTATCTATATATATATATATATATATATATATATATATATATATATATATATATATAATGAAATGGACAAAGTCCGACAATTATTTTAAGAAATGTTTATGTTTATACATTCTTTTTATACATACAAATATTTAAGTAAATGTTCTGTTTTATAATAAACAGTATTAATAACATTTACCGGCCGGAATAAAAATTTCTCGTACATTCAGGCCGGTAAATGTTGTTAATACTGTTTATTATAAAACAGAACATTTACTTAAATATTTGTATGTATAAAAAGAATGTATAAACATAAAAATGTCTTTATACATTTATATATATATATATATATATATATATATATATATATATATATATATACGTTATGTGTTTGTGTGTGTGTTCGGCGAGTAACAGCATTTGTAGTAAATGAAAAATCAGAACAGGGGAGTGGAAGGGATATTAAATAGACTAGCAATGCTAAGAGATATAAAGGATAGGAAGTTGTAGAGAGCCATAATCGCCAACGTCTGCATTGGACACAACACAATAAAGAAAAAGAGATTTGTAGGATCATTGTGCTATTTTTAAAATTTTTGTTTCAGATCATCGACAGAATCATGTGAATAGAGTATGTAGAATTTTCAATTTAATGACTCCAGGATGTCATGAAATTCTTGTTCTTACAGAAGAAAATTCCAAAGCAAATACACATCAGTGTATGGTTGAAAGATTGACACGCGTTCGTCTTTATCAACTCTGGAGATTTTCTGATCGAAGATGAAGCAATGTCTGGGACGCTTCAGCATTCTTAACTTTGGTTCATGTTGATGACCTCATTATTGTCGACTGACAAATCACGACCTAAAGAATTGGTGAGACACAAGAGATATCCATGGAAAGTGTTGGCTTTAATATCATTCATAACAAGTAGAGTGTTCAGTAGTTGTCAGCCAAGTGGGTGTCAAAATATTTGAATGCCGACCAAAAATAATATCGAGTAGACGCCTCCAATTTGATTTGCTTTATTTTCTTGTGATAATTCTTTGGAACGGCACGTTACTTCCAATGAAACAACGTTGTACAATTATGACGCGAAGACCAAACAACAGTCCATAGACAAAGAGCAATCGGATTTTCCGTAGTCTAAGAAATTCAAGACCCACAAGTTGACAGGAAATCTCATGACTATGTTTATGGGGGATGAAGATATTTTCAATTTTCTTTCATTAATTGGTTGATTTTGTTTAGCGGCATACCAACATCTCTATGGGTCATTTAATGCCGAAATCTACATATTTCGTACGTAATTTTATGCTTTCAACTATAGATATTTAGTACATAATTTTATACTTTCAAAGTAAAGTTTTTCGATATATGGTTTGTAAATCAAAACTTTCCTTTCATGTTTTTAATTGTCCATTTAGTTTCATATCTAAACTTTTAAACACATTTTTTAAAATATTTCGACTTATATATTTTATATACGTATAAAGCTTATTTTTCAAATCTCCATATATTCGCTTTAGTCATATTGGTAAAGAAAATAGATTAACTTCTGTATTTTATGAATTTAATTATACTTATAAAATATTTAAATTGATGGCACCAATCCCTGTCAAAATTAATATGCAATTTAGATATAAAGAACTTGTCTATTTGTTTCAGGGTACGTTTAAAATAAACAGTTATTAAGTATAATAAAGAATACTGATTAAAGTATGAAGTACAGTTTGCAAATGCAAATCTGGCTTTCAGAGGTTTCATCGTTTGCCAAAGTAACTGTGTCGCAAGCCTCGGTTTGACTGGATGTAATGATAATGGTAATATTAGCCGTTTCCTTATAAGGAAACATTTTGTTATATCAAACAAATACATTAAAATATCTTTTTTTGAAATTGTGTATATTTAGTTGTAAGTTGAGTTCTGTTTTAGTTGAAGCGTCGATCGTAAACAGCTTGATCTCTTATTTATATGTTTATTTGATCTTATAACCTGGAGATTGTTGGTCACTTTCTACATTGGATAAGAGAACAAGTTGCCAAGCAACGCCTATCACGCTTCCAAGTATAATATAAAAGGGTTGTGGGTTCAAGGGAATCAGATGTATATAAGTATCTGATTGACCTACTTCAGTTTTAATGCCCATCAACCAACGTATGGTGACCATAATCTAGTCGACTGGCGACTGAACTGAGGTAGATTCCTTCCTTTCGTAAGGAGTTAGGGAAGAGTAAACACTAACAGTTTCAGTCAGAATTTGAATTTAATACAGATTCGGTTTCTTTCCTTGTATGGATGACCGCAATATCAGTGAACAGCATCGCCACAGCAAAGGTAATGGTTATGGATGATGTGTTCAAAGGATTATCAGTGAGATACTTAAGTAACTGAAAACAAAGCCCGTTAACTAGTTACCTGACTTAAGTACACGGCATTATTTCGTTGAATTGACAGTCTTTCCGTACAGTCAGTATGATTTGAGATTAAGAAAGCTTATCCTTTGTTCTACTCAGACGATTTAAAATAAGCAAGCCTTGTTTCTTCGTTCTTTCTTTCTCTCACAGTCATATGCCCGAATGAATAAATTGAGAACTTCCAATCACAACTACAAAAATACTGTTGTATTTTTCTATTCATAACTACTAAAGAAACTATTATTTGGCATTAAATGATCTTTTTCATATTATATTTACATTTACTTCCACCATTGGCCTTTTCATGACTCATTAAATGTTTATATTAAATTAATTTATTCTTAAATTAGCAATGATTATAATTTAACGCTACTATTTCTTTATAAATCATAATAAAATAACGATTGTCAAGTGGAAACCTACTTGTATGTTATCAGTCTAATAAAGCAATGCACAGTGTATTAAGTGGCGTAGCTTAACTCGAGATGTTTATTGGGACCCTATTTTAGCGAGAATTTCGATAGCTTCAGTAAATCCTGTAACAATCCAACCGAAACTTTCTCCATCTTTTCGTTCTCGCTCCCGTCCCGTCCGTGTGACAATTTCCAATACGCTCTGCAATGCAACCCTCTCCTTTTCTCTCTCTCTCTTTGTATGTCCGTCGATCAAAGCTACAATTCATCCTCAGGCTGACGTCGATGTCAGGAGAAAGACATACGATTGTGTCGCAAGTAAAAACGATTTCAGTCCATTATGAAGTTGAGAGTCGCCAAGTTTGATGGGCTGAAGGAGAAGAACAGTTTCCGCACAACACACACACACACACAAATACACACACACACTTTCTCTCTCTCTTTATCTCTGTCTCTATTTGTCTCTCTGTCTTTCTATCAATCTCTTTTTAAAGACAATCTTGTTTCTAATTGAACGGAATCTGGCAAAATGGACGCTGGGAAAATTTACGTCCAATGACCACAAACAGCGTAGGATTTATGGTTTTTCCGATAATAGGGATATATTGAAAATTTGGGCAAATGGTTAACATGTTAGCGTTCCGACCATGAGACCCGGGTTCAAATCTCACCATATTCGATTATCTTGATAATATCAGTCTTGGGAGACGATCTGTGTGTGTGTCTGAAAACCATAACTCAGGTTATTAGAAGTCGATTTTATCATCTCTTAGTTGCCGTGTAATCCTCAGGTTGCCTCTGTTGGTGTTAAACAAGCACAAATGTGATGGCGCATGCGTCTGCAATAGGCATAAGCTAGCCACACCCGGAAACGAGCATATATTGACAGAACAAAGAACACATTTTCTATGGCTACAAACGCACGCACACACACACACATATATGGTGGGAGAGAGAGATTGAGAAAGATGTAAATTCTAACTTTATATTTTGTCGAATATGTCATAATAGTGATGATTTTTCACTTAATTCGATATATATATATATATATATATATATATATATATATATATATATATATATATATATATATATATATATATATGTCATTAAGTTCATTCAGTGAAAGCTAATTCCCAAGCGAGCTCATCTACTGTCATTTGGGAAGATTTCTTTGCTCTCATCCTCTCTTTCCTTCTTGCTTTCTTATTTATCTTTTCCCGCTTTCTCGATCGTGCACATGTCTGTGTGTAAGAAAAAGAAAAAGAGAAAGAGAGAGAGAGAGAGAGGGGGAAAGAGAGAGTGAGGGAGAGAGAGTGAGTGAAAGTTCGAGACATATATTTCACTATTGGCAACTTTGTAATAATCTCGTTTACATTTTAATCTTTCAACTTTCGAGAATTGTTTACTTTTGAATAATGGTCTGCAGGCAGTTGATAAAATGTATTTTAGCTAAATACTGTTTGTTTTTTTAAACAGACAAAATATGAGAAATATTTAAAGTAACATTTACTATCAATATTTAAATATTTTTCTGAGCTTAAAAAACTTTCTTATATAGTTTATTAAAATTTACCTGTAAATACTATCATATTTATATTTGTTTTCCTTTGGTGCCAAAAGATTGAGTAGCGAAGCACTAAATACTCTCAAGATGTTTAATGTGAACTGCTCGATCTTAGTATCTGTCTATATTTCTGAGATGAGGTATTATGTACATTATTTACATTATTCGGACTATTGTCCTCATCTATGTCGCTATATTTATTACACCGTTTCGGCCTTTCAGTATCTGTCTATATTTCTGAGAGGAGGTATGATGTACATTATTTACATTATTCGGACTATTGTCTTCATCTATGTCGCCATATTTATTACAACGTTTCCTCAATGATACATGGCACAGTGCATAAAGGCGTTGGTTAGATCCAGTGACAGAACCCAAAGAGTGTGAATTCAATACCCGGTTAAGGTAGTGGAGAACTTTCAGAGGGAAATTAACAGGAGATAACTGATAACTGACATCCATTAAACATGGCACGTGGAACTAGAACAGTCTACCCCAGTGAGCGAAATAAAGGGTTCAGTTCAAGATTCCAACCACCTGAAGGAGGCCGGAGAAACGTTGTAACAAATATGGCGACAAAGATGAGGACAATAGTTTGAATAATGTAAATAATGCTCGATCTTAGCTGCATTGTATGTGTTTCGCTAGGGCTAAATACAGTTTCGTATTCAAAGTTGTGCTTCTTTTAAATTGGTTGCCAACCAAGGCTACAGAGCCAAGGCTGTTGTACTATTTAATCCATAGTTATAGGTTTTGAATTCAGAATTGTTGTTCTACACCGAATAGATGATAAGACGCAGCGGAGAAAAGAAATAGATACTGAGGAGGTATTTACACATCACTGAATTCAACGAACTCGATTGGAATTCGAACTTGAATCCTCAATCAGAGCCGCTATCCATTACACCACCGTATCTCCATTCCTTGTAAATAAATTATTATTATTATTATTATTATTATTATTATTATTGTTATTATTATTTCGATTTCTGCTATGGTCACACTACCTGCCAATTCTGCGGGAAGATCTAAGGCAGGTCGTGGTGTGTTGTTATGGCTACATTTCTTGATTTGTTTTTTAAACTTCTATAACATCACTAGCGTTACATAGTCAAAGTTCTTCTTAGTGTGTAGGTTGTACTTATCAAGACGTTTTTTGTATTTCTCTTAAGCTAGAATTTCCAGGGATTTTTTCAATGTATTGTTGTGTTCCTTCTTTATCATTCCAAGCACACCTACTATGATTGCTTCTGTTCAGCATCATCTTCACAGTGATTGGTGTGTATCTCAGCTTCTTCATTATGATCTGCGGTTTGTGTGATGTCAGTACTTTTCTGCCCATTTCTAGTTCCCTTTCATGTTCTATTGATTCACCTATTCTGGTTGGAGTTCTTTATATGTCTTTCATTTCACCATCTGTCAATCGGTTATTTCACATGGTGTTCATTTTTACATTTTCGTCAATGTACTTTCTAATTGCTTGTCCAACCGTTTCTCTCCAAACATATGACATTTGGCGAATGATACTTTTCTGACGTTTGTGCAGCGCTACATAGATTAAAGTCATAACGAATTTGTATTCCTCACAAGACCATTTTGCTTTTTCCTTCTTAAATGAATGATTGTGGATCTAGTTGGAGAATTTGCAGGGCCATCATTGGGATTGTCCCGGTTGTGGGGACCTAAAGATTCCTTATTTGTGTAGGAATTTTGTTCCTATGGTAGAATTTTTCGAAAGGAATTCATTAAACAAAAAACAAACAAAAAAACAAAAGAGAAATTACGGAACCCTAAAAAGTAAGATTCTCACTCAACAAGGGAATATGGCTGGGTTAGCACACTCAAAAATGGGGAAAAATTAGTTAATCAGCCAATGTGATCCTTACCCATGCGCATCTGCACACACACACACACACACACACACACACACACACACACACACACACACACACACACTTATTTATATAATATATATATATATATATATATATATATATATATATATATATATTCATGTAGCACCTATCGGCCTATTAACCTTCTGCCTCTTTTTGGGAAAATCCTAGAGGCCCTAATTGGTTCATCATCTCTAATCAAGGACTTTTTTCAGACAAGAAATACGGCTTTCGTTTTTCCTGGTCAACTGCTGATGTACTAACGATAACTGCGGAAAGAGTCTATCATGCTCCAGATGAAAACGGTGAAGCCCGGGTTGTAGCATTGGACATCTCAAAAGCCTTTGACAGGGTCTGGCATTCAAGTCTTCTCCACAAGTAGAAAAGTTACGGTATCTCCGAGCCCGTTTTTGAACTGATCCAGTCGTTCCCGTCAAATCATGAAATGAAAGTTGTGCTCAACGGCCACTCGTCTACATCCTTTCTTACTAACATGGGTGTCCCCCCGCCCAGGGCTCCATCATTGGTGCTACACAGTTTTTAATCTTCATTAACGTCCTTCCCAATGACATCAGCTCTGAACTTGGTGTCTACATTGACGAAATTACCATTTACTCCCGGTTCCATATTAACGCTGATCAGTCAGACAAGGTCAAAATGGTAGCTGATACACAAAACGACCTCAAAACCGTCGTTAACTGGGCTAATTGATGGCTTGCCAATCCTAACGCTTCCAAAACTAAAATTATCTCCACTAATCATCTGAGAGACTCCTCTCTGCCTTCCATCGGCATTGCTGATGCTATCCCCCAAGAAATTGGCACATTTCACCTTCTCAAGATAACGTCCTCAGCTGACAGGAGGTGGAAAGACTACATTGAATCCATTGCTAGATCAGCTGCTATGAAAGTCGGTTCACTGTGTCGGGTTAGACATTTTTTCTCTCCTGAATCTATCCTGCATATCTCTAAGTCTACCATTCGTCCATTGTCGTCATATATGGTCCGGTGCCCCTTCTATTTATCTGGAGCCCCTTGATAATCTCCAAAGAAGAATCAGTAATATTATCGGTCCTGATCTGGCAGCTCGGCTCCAGTCACTTGCCCACCACCCTAAGGTTGCCTCTCTGTGCCTCTTTTATAAAAAGAAATTCATGGTAATTGTTCGTGTGAGGTCTTCGTTATGGTACATAGGCTGTATGAATTTAATCGCAATACTAGACTGGCAGCGAGATGTCTCATCTATTTACAATTGGGTTGACTAGATGTGGCCGTAATTTCTATGCTGACAGTTTATCTTGCACTTCTCACTTGTGGAACTCTCTACCGGCTGCATGCTTTCCAACCAACTTTAATCTGCATTACTAATGTTTCTGTTCTTAATTCCTCCACACGCTGTAACCCCCCTTGCGTGCTAGTGGGTGTACTGATTTCTGGCGTGTACACATTTCTTCCCTGGTCCCGCCCAGAGATTTAAGGTTAGAAATGGCATCATGACACTTTCCATTAACAAAAACAAAACAAAAAACAACAAAAAACAAACAAACAAACAAAAAACAAAAAAAAACATATTTTACATAGATAAAGCCCTTCGTAAAGTGTGGGCTGTACTTGTGAGAACAATTTTTTGTGTCTCTTTGAGGCATGGGCTACCAGGAATCCCTTCAGTTAGTCTACTGGAATCTTTTCCAACCAATACTAAGGCTCCAACTACAAGACGGATTGTTGATGTTCCCATGTGCCACATTTTTGAGATCTCGATTTCATTATTATTATTATTATTATTATTATTGTTATTATTATTATTATTATTATTCATTATTATTATTATTAATTTTCATTATTATCATTATTATTTTTCATTATTATTATTATCATTATTATTTTTCATTATTATTATTTTTATTATTATTTTTCATTATTATTATTATTATTATTATTATTTTTCATTGGTAGTATTTTTATTATTATTATTATTATTTTTCATTATTATTATTATTATTTTTCATTTTTATTATTATTATTGTTATTTTTCATTATTATTGTTATTATTTTTCATTACTATTATTATTATTTTTCATTATTATTATTTTTTATTATTACTATTATTATTTTTCATTATTATTATTATTTTTCATTATTATTATTATTATTATTTTTTTTATTATTATTATTATTTTTCATTATTATTATCATTATTATTTTTCACTATTATTATTATTACTTGTAATTATAATTATAATAATTATTATTATTATTATAATTATTATTATTTTTCATTATTATTATTTTGCATTATTATTATTATAATTGTTTTTCATAATTATTATTATTTTCAACATAAGTATTATTATTATTTTTCATTTTCTTTATTATTATTATTTTTCCTTATTATTATCATTATTATTTTTCATTATTATTATTACTATTATTTTTCATTTTCATTGTTAATATTATTATTTTTCATTATTATTATTATTTTTCATTATTATTATTATTTTTCATTATTATTATTATTATTATTTTGCATTATTATTATAATAATTGTTTTTCATTATTATTATTATTTTCAACATAATTATTATTATTATTTTTCAGTTTCTTTATTATTATTATTTTTCATTATTATTATTAATTTTCATTATTATTAATATTATTATTTTTCATTATTATTATTATTTTTCATTATTATTATTTTTCATTATTATTATTATTTTTCATTATTATTTTTTGTCTTTTTCATTATTATTGTTATTATTATTATTTTTCATCATTATTATTATTATTATTATTATTTATTATTATTAATATTTTGCATTATTATTATTATTTTTCGTTATTATTATTTTATTATTATTTTTCATTATTATTATTATTATTTTTCATTATTATTATTATTATTTTACATTATTATTATTATTATTTTTCATTATTATTATTATTATTTTACATTATTATTATTATTTTTCATTATTATTATTTTTCATTGTTATTATTATTATTTTTCATTATTATTTTTATTATTATTTTCTTTATTATTATTATTATTTTCATTACTATTAATATTATTTTTCATTATTATTATTATTATTTTTCATTATTATTATTATTAATATTATTATTATTTTTCATTATTATTATTATTATTTACTTGCTTATTAACGCTGGTGTTTTTTGGTTGCTGCTAGGTATCAAGTAACAGACTTAAAAAAAGATTTGTTCAATATACAACTAATATATTTCCGGAAACGTATTCGCTTTATTTTTAGTAAGTATATATTTAATTCATTTTTATATATATTAGTAAGTATTCAGTCTTATAGATTACATAAATTAGAGAAAAATTATCGTTCATGTGATCGGCTAGACATTGTGATATATTTTAAGATCATATAACATATTCCAAACTGATATTAGAATTCATTTTCTAAACACAAATCAATTGGTTAGAAAGAAAAATACAAAAGAGACAAACACTAAACCAGTTTCACTTCTCTAGAGAAATCTGGAAAAACAAAGAATACTATTTTCCAACACTGAAATTCTTGCATATTTGTGTTGATAGACAACCAGCCCGAGGTTAAGGTGGGTGTGGTTAGATTATTTATTGTTTTTAGAATTGATAAAAATACCAATGAAAAGACGACCTGAGCTAAACATGTCAGACAAATAAGTTTCTGTTTTTAGATATCTCGTCGATTACAATAGTTATGTCTGTATACATTCATATTATTTATATATATATATATATATATATATATATATATATATATATATATATATATATATATATATATATATATAATTTGTGTATATATTCACGCAAGCATACGCACACGCATATATCTATATCTATATCTATGTATATATATAATTTGTGTATATATTCACGCAAGCATACGCACACGCATATATCTATATCTATATATATATATTTGTATATATATATATATATATATATATATATATATATATATATATATATATATGTATATATATATATATGCATAGCAAACTCAAAAAGCATCAATCTTATACAATAACACAAATGCAAATATCACATAACGAAAAGCATAAAACATGCGAAAAGGAAATTGCAACCCCCTCCAAAAAACAAACAAACAAAAAAACAAAAACAAACGTGTAAAACTTGTAAATAGTAAAGCGAATAGATTTCCTGAAAAATGTTTATTTTTCTCTCGGTCTTCGCTAGTTTCCCGCTCGATAAAACTGTAAATTTGGAAGACATAAGCATGCGAAATGAATAAAGAAGAGGAAACGGATGAGAAAGACAAACGATTGAAAATAATCATGTACGGATGAATATATTGGCAGAAAATTAAGTTATACCCCAAATTACTATTTCGGAACATTTCATGGATGCAACCAATAACTTCGGCAAAAGAAAGCAGGGTTTTCTTTCCATCATTTTTCCTTTCTTTCTCCGTCTTTTTATTTCTCAAGAATCGTTTCTCTATGTAAATACATAAAGAAGACATTAGACTTTTCCTCTCTTCTAAAATAAGAGATAATAAACGAATTTACTGTCAAACGTCGAACTGATGTTTCTTCAGCTTCTTTGCTTTTTAGTAGAGATATAATTACTAAAGCCAAATTTGCTTGGCGAGAGTTTAAATGATGTATTCTTTGTTTCACTGTTAAAACGAAAGAAAATCTCCAGTAAAAAAGAAAAAAAACTGAAGTAAAAACAAAAATGTTTTTTTATTTTGTTCACAGATGCTATTTGAAGATTTCGGATTTTTTATTCTTAAAAAATTCTAGACATTTTAAATATTTTAAATACGTATTTTAATCTTCACTTTGATATCACAGTTACATATTGCAATAGACAGTATCACATGTGACAGTACCATAGTATCATATTACAGTAGACAGTATCACATGTGACAGTACCATAGTATGATATTACAGTAGACAGTATCACATGTGACAGTACCATAGTATCATATTACAGTAGGCAGTATCACATGTGACAGTACCATAGTATCATATTACAGTAGACAGTATCACATGTGACAGTGCCATAGTATCATATTACAGTAGGCAGTATCACATGTGACAGTACCATAGTATGATATTACAGTAGACAGTATCACATGTGACAGTACCATAGTATCATATTACAGTAGGCAGTATCACATGTGACAGTACCATAGTATCATATTACAGTAGACAGTATCACATGTGACAGTGCCATAGTATCATATTACAGTAGACATTATCACATGTGACAGTACCATAGTATCATATTACAGTAGACATTATCACATGTGACAGTGCCATAGTATCATATTACAGTAGACATTATCACATGTGACAGTACCATAGTATCATATTACAGTAGACATTATTACATGTGACAGTACCATAGTATCATATTGCAGTAGACAGCATCATATGTGACAGTACCATAGTATCATATTACTGTAGACATTATCAGATGTGACAGTGCCATAGTATCATATTACAGTAGACATTATCACATGTGACAGTGCCATAGTATCATATTACAATAGACAGTATCACATGTGACAGTACCATAGTATCATATTACAGTAGACAGTATCACATGTGACAGTGCCATAGTATCATATTACAGTAGACATTATCACATGTGACAGTGCCATAGTATCATATTACAGTAGACATTATCACATGTGACAGTGCCATAGTATCATATTACAGTAGACAGTATCACATGTGACAGTGCCATAGTATCATATTACAGTAGACAGTATCACATGTGACAGTGCCATAGTATCATATTACAGTAGACATTATCACATGTGACAGTACCATAGTATCATATTACAGTAGACATTATCACATGTGACAGTACCATAGTATCATATTACAGTAGACATTATCACATGCGACAGTGCCATAGGATCATATTACTGTAGACATTATCACATGTGGCAGTGCCATACTATCATATTACAGTAGACATTATCACATGTGACAGTACCATAGTATCATATTGCAGTAGACAGCATCATATGTGTCAGTGCCATAGTATCATATTACAGTAGACATTATCACATGTGACAGTGCCATAGTATCATATTACAGTAGACATTATCACATGTGACAGTACCATAGTATCATATTACAGTAGACATTATCACATGTGACAGTGCCATAGTATCATATTACAGTAGACATTATCACATGTGACAGTGACTTAGTATCATATTACAGTAGACAGTATCACATGTGTCAGTGCCATAGTATCATATTACAGTAGACATTATCACATGTGACAGTACCATAGTATCATATTGCAGTAGACAGCATCATATGTGACAGTACCATAGTATCATATTACTGTAAACATTATCAGATGTGACAGTACCATAGTATAATATTGCAGTAGACAGCATCATATGTGACAGTGCCATAGTATCATATTACTGTAGACATTATCACATGTGACAGTGCCATAATATCATATTACAGTAGATATTATCACATGTGACAGTGCCATAGTATCATATTACAATAGACAGTATCACATGTGACAGTGCCATAGTATCATATTACAGTAGACAGTATCACATGTGACAGTGCCATAGTATCATATTACAGTAGACATTATCACATGTGACAGTACCATAGTATCATATTACAGTAGACATTATCACATGTGACAGTGCCATAGTATCATATTACAGTAGACATTATCACATGTGACAGTGCCATAGTATCATATTACAGTAGACAGTATCACATGTGACAGTACCATAGTATCATATTACAGTAGACATTATCACATGTGACAGTACCATAGTATCATATTACAGTAGACATTATCACATGCGACAGTGCCATAGTATCATATTACTGTAGACATTATCACATGTGGCAGTGCCATAGTATCATATTACAGTAGACATTATCACATGTGACAGTACCATAGTATCATATTGCAGTAGACAGCATCATATGTGACAGTGCCATAGTATCATAACGTCTGTGAACTCCTTTTATGTCAATATCAAATAGTTTTCTCAGCCAACTGTAGAATATATATTTTTATCGTTTTTTTTAATAGTTTTATACTTTTCATTACTTCTATTTGCATAAGGAAAATAATTGATTTCATATTTTTCTTACGACCGATGGCAATTTTTATCTCTCTGAAACTAAAAGATAAATATGAAAGGCCGTAATATTAATATACAGAATTATTTACATGATAATAAAGAATTCTTGATTTCAGTTTTAAAATGACGCATCCGCAATAATTATAAATATTCCTAATCGAAAGAGATAAACTGAAAATGTCTGTGATGAAAATTTGGCGTAAATTGGTTGTTTAGTGACAATTTTATTATACAAAATAACATTTTACATGGTGCATAACAGCCATGATAAGGACACTAGCCCGAGTAAATCAGGGAATGCCTCATACAAAAAGAAGGACAAATGATTGCTTTGTTCAATCAAAAACAACAGAAGTGTAGAATACGCATTGAGAAAAGACAAAAATGGTTTCGTTTATTTCCTACTTTTCAGAAAAAAAGTCGTTGCATAGTCTTGCCGTGTGGATAACAAAATTTTCACCCGATGCCGAAATTGCTGATAGTAAAGATGTGATGAAAAAATACTTCTTTATTCAAAACGAGATTCATTTACCGTACGATATCCCCAGATATTTCGGTACACACTATTATAATGATCTTTACGGACTAGTATCCTTATTTTGGTTTTTACAGACACAATCTTTGACCGTTCTACCGTCCGGTTTTCTGCAAGAATTTTTTATATTCATTAACCTTGAGCTGAACCAGATATTTCGAATCCAAATAGCCAGTCTAAGGGAGATAACTCGTATAATTTTTGTGAGATAATTCTTCTATGTTAATGACAATTGATTTTTCTCCTGAAAATTGTTGAAATTGTAGCGTCTAATGTTTGTTATTTCCTAATAAAATGTTATTCATTTCTATTCTAGATCTGCCAGTGTTATAAGCGCATATCATGGCCGCCATATCTTTCAATCGCTTCATTTTCAAATGTTATTCTCTGTTATTCTAACTT
Source organism: Acanthosepion esculentum (assembly GCA_964036315.1). NCBI lineage: Eukaryota > Metazoa > Mollusca > Cephalopoda > Sepiida > Sepiidae > Acanthosepion > Acanthosepion esculentum. The sequence continues at coordinate 124,285,481 of OZ038488.1, read as the reverse complement.
TATTTCTCCATGGATTACAGCTTTTTGCTGTTCTTCAAGCCGTTCTTTTCAGGGATCATTTTATCTTGCCTATGCATTCCCTGTCTAAATAAATATATGTAAAAAAGATGTGTCATGGGCCTTTTTGCCAAATTTCCCGCAGATATGGTTCAGCCTCTATTTCCTGGAAAAGTAACTCGATATAGAAACTAACTGAGAAATGACCCACAGTGTAAAAAGAACATCCTTCCAAGTGGGGGTTATTGTATCGGTAGAAAGACATGGCAATGGGATCGATGTTATTTGTAGGGATAGCAATAGTATACATATAATACTTTAAAGATATGACTTTAAGACTAACATTATTCAAACCAATCACAGGTCTGAAATAGGGAGATGATTGGTGTGCAAGTACTACTGGACCATGTGAACTAAAACCTAGAAATAAAAGAATGTTAGAAACAATATCCTTCCTGGGTGTATTGGTAAGTCTCACATAAAATAACTAAAGACAACTGTATAGTGCAATTTTTGTGTCATATATATATATATATATATATATATATCTATATATATATATATATATATATGACATTAATCTTGTAATACTTGATTTCCCAACGTCCATAGAGAGGAAATAAATAAATAGGCGTTAGTTAGAACCAGTGACAGGACACAAACAGTGTGAGTTCAATACCTGATTAAGGTGGTGGAGAACTTCGAGAGGGGAATTAACAGGAGATAACTGATAACTGACATCCATTAGACATGGTACGTGGAACTAGAACAGTCTATCACAACGAGCGAAATAAAGGGTTCAGTTCGACATTCCAACCACCTGAAGAAGGCCGGAGCGTACAACGGCCGAAACGTTGTGATAAATATGTTAACAAAGATGAGGACGATAGTCCGAATAATGTAAATAGTGTACATAATACCTCACCTCAGAAATATAGACAAATACTGAATGGCCGAAACGTTCTAATAAATATGGCGACAAAGATGAGGACAATAGTCCGAATAATTTAAATAGTGCACATAATACCACATCTCAGAAATATAGACAGATACTGAAAGGCCGAAACGTTGTAATAAATATGTCAACAAAGATGAGGACAATAGTACGAATAATGTAAATAGTGTACATAATACCTCATCTCAGAAATATAGACAGATACTGAAAGGCCGAAACGTTGTAATAAATATGGCAACAAAGATGAGGACAATAGTACGAATAATGTAAATAGTGTACATAATACCTCATCTCAGAAATATAGACAGATACTGAAGAAGGCCAGATCGTACAATAGCCGAAACGTTGTAATAAATATGGCGACAAAGATGAGGATAATAGTCCGAATAATGTAAATAGTGTATATAATACCTCATCTCAGAAATAGAGACAGATACTAAATAAATAGACTGAAACTTTTGTAAAATCCCAGAAATATACTATGAGAAGATGATGAATATTAGCAGTACCCTTAAAAACGTCTTCTACCCTACAAGATTGACGTTAGCTTCCACTCGCAGAGAAATAGGAAATTACACTAATTTGAAAATTGCCATGGCTTTTTCTACCACATGCCAGAAGTGTGTTTGAAAGTATTCTGAGATCCCATACAATATCAGAAATATTTAAAGATATTAGAATTCTTCAAAAACCTCATGAAAATTAAACTTCCACTAGAAGTGAACACGAGTATGAATTGTGTGCGTAATATTCACTAGAGTTGTGCCAACGAACAGAAAAGTGAGACTAATCGCTTTCTAAAAAGTAAAGCTGGAAGAATATCAAAAAACCGCTATCCGTGGAGAGACTATAATATCAGGCATGGCTGATCATGTGTGCAGTGAAAATGGTGTAGTCAACAAAAATTGTGGAATGTAAATAGAAGGATAGAAACATAGAAAAAAGCAATTGACAAAAAAAAAAAAAAAAAAGAAAAAAATATTTTTTCAGTTTTATAAAAAAGCAAAAATAAAACCGTAATCCGTAAGGAATTTTAATCGTTTTACAGAGAAACAACATAAATGTTGATTTAGATTAGAGTCTCTGGCGCACGACATTTGCGAGAGAAAATATTTTATAAACAACCGTCTCCTCCCTCTCTCTTCTTTCTCTCTCCTTCTCACTCTCAGAAACTGACAAATATCAAAAGAAAGAAAATGGCGTATTTTGCTGAGAGTTGAAATTTTACAAAGGACATGAAATTGTGGAGAACTCTGAAGAAGGACATGAAATTGTGGAGAACTCTGATCGTCAACGCCCTGAAAGGACTCAGTGCAAAGAAGAAGAAGAAGAAGAAGAAGAAGAAGAAGGAGGAAGAAGAAGAAGAAGAAGAAGAAGAAGAAGAAGAAGAAGAAGAAGAAGAAGAAGAAGAAGAAGTTTGCATCTACCAAGGAGGTTTGGTCACTCCCAGAATTGGCGCTTGGTTGAATTTAACTGCATTTTTGATGTTTTCATTGATTGTTAAATAGTCTATCTGCTTGTTTGTGTTAACTCCTATATTTTTCAATGTCCACAGGCGTCTTGGATGTTTTTGAAACTAGTTGTTGGTTATTACGTGCTCATTTGCTGCCTATTAAATTATGAACAACCACTGCGCTCTCCTCGTTCCCCAGCGGCTCTATCACCACCGGTGATTCCCAGAACGATGACAGCACCGGTCTATGATGGGCGCCGATACCTGAAGGCGTCAACCAAATCGAGTTTGGGCTACGTTCGACAGAACCGGACCGAGTCCCCACGCGACTCTACCCGTTTGACCCTGGGCGGTTTCACGTTCTCTTGAACTCTCTCTCCAAAGTTATTTTCAACTTTCCCTCACGGTACTTGTTGACTATCGGACTCGTCCCGCTATTTAGCCTTGGATGGATCTAATCATTCAATTTGGGATGCGTTCCCAAGCAGCCAGACTCTTGGATTGAAGGCCGTCGCTCGCTGTCCACACCGAATGGGCCTGGAATCCGAACGAGGGACCTGTGAACTACACAAGACCAAAACGAACGGCTGCCATACGCAACATGTCCCGAAGCTGTTTACTTGCGACGGGATTCATCATTGGGCTTCTCCCAGTTCACTCGCCATTACTAAGGGAAACCCGGTTGGTTTATTTTCTTTCCATTAGCGATATGTTTAAGTTCAGCGGATCGTCTCGTCCGAGCCGAGGGCGGCGGCCTTGTTAGTAGTTACTGTTTGCTGTTGTTGATTGATAAGAAGCCAGAAGCAGCCTATATACGAGTGAGCGAGTCGGCTGGACCGAGCGGTGCCTCCTCGTACGACGGGCGGTCGTGTGTGCGAGCTTGCGGTCGATGCACCACGTACTGGCGTGCCGCGAAAGAAGCGGAAGTGTGCAGCCGTCCCTCTTCCGTCTCGCGAGCATCTCCTTGAAAACCGGATTCAATTCTCATCATGGTCAATTTGTCAGGTGACTTCTTGATGCTATCGGCATGGGGAGACGATCCCAGCTTGTACCTTTGGAAAGTGTCTGAAAACCATACCACGGGTGGACCCAGGTGAAATTGGGTAGACGGAACTGTTTGGTGACGTCGATCGTTGTGGTAGCACAGAGTCGCAAGTCATTGTGACTGAGGCATGGTGCGTACTGGCCTTGTTCAGACTGTCGATCACGACAGATATTGCGCTCTCACCGCTCAGCATAGTTGAACTATCAACCATAGGTGGGCTCTGTGGGTGTTGAACAAACACAAATACGCCTGAGCGAGAGCCCCTCCCCCTAGGAGAGAGGCATTACGTTACTGAACCCATTTTCCGTTGTATTCCTTGCCTGACCTGAGTTCATATTTGTCAACTATTTCATTGCCTTGTTCCTTTCCTTTAGGTCTTCCATGCATGATGATAAGCACTAAAACATTTTCCTATAGTGCCCCTTTAACATATTAATTATCAATTCATTTAGATCCGGTGGGAGAATGCATTCTGAAATCAAGAAGAAAGTAGAGAGTCCGTCGCCAAATATGGAGTCGGATGGGCCAATGTCCTTTAATAAAGGGCTTGGTGAAATAAATTATTACATGGAGCCTTAAAGTGGTCTGTTTTTCCTTTAAAGCTCTGGATTTACATTGAGTTCTCAGGATTTCATCCTTTTTGGGACTACATATACGGATTGCCAAATTATTCTTAGCATATATATATATATATATATATATATATATATATATATATATATATATATATATATATATATATATATATATAAAACTAACAGGAGAGCAAATATTTATAATTATTTTCTATATTTGAAGCAGCTAAATGTTCCGTAAATCAAACAAAATGAAATAATTTTACATTTGGTTAAAAAAGAAAAGAAAAAAGAAACGCGTTTCGTCTTAATTAAACAACTGCTATTATTAATGGACAGCAAACGCAGACAGAGCTGATAGCTATAGATAAACAAGGGGAACGTCTCGTAACACATCAAATTACGTTATCCAATCTCTTAGTTACAAAGTCCAAACGCTTCTGTCTCGGAATATTCGCACTAATTTCTCCAAGTTGGAAAAAGCAGAAACAATTATCAAAGGGACATAACCAAATTAATAAGTATCGCTGATGTCTTCCAAATATTTCTCAAAATTATTAAGAGAATCTAGAAATAACTATGCTTGTGGAAACATGCATAGACTATTTTTTTTATAAAGAATATAAATACACTGCAGTGTGTCGTGCACATTGTTTAAGAAGACGTTGGAAAAGTAATAATCGTATGTAAGATAAGTTTTTTAAAGGTTTCTTTTAGATACCATCCTAGATTTTTGAGACACTAAAATGTGGGCTTTTTAAAAATGATTTTAGTACGTATTTTCATTTTATGGTGCATTTTAAAAAAAGTATTGTCGTCGATATATATATATATATATATATATATATATATATATATATATATATATATATATATATATATATATATATATAAAACAACTGAAAAGTTGCAAATTAAAAAAAATTGAATGTTTTTTGTGAAAGTATTTATATATATATATATATATATATATATATATATATATATATATATATATGATATTTCAGATCGACCCCGATCTTTCATCAGAAATGACTTTTTTCAGAAGTTTGGTTACATTTAGTAGCGTCCGTCGCGAGACGCGGACGTCCCGTGATATGGAATGCAACTGTGTTTGAATATTTCTAACGTAAATCTAACTGTAGTGATATTTTAGATGTTGTTTAAAAAAAGATCAAAGACATTTTCGCTAAACCACCCATTAATTCAAAGAAACAATCACCTAACCTATAAGCTATCCTCACCTCTACCAAATATCTAAACAATACAAACCAATCAGGAAATTACTAATGTAACAAACCTCGTTGTTTAGTTTGCAAACACTTAATAATCGATAGTGTATTTTCTGTACCCAACACCAATATCAAGATACACCCACCTCGCCTCACCTGTGATAGCCATAACATAATCTACTATTTAGTCTGCACAATATGTCCCAATATTGGATATATTGGTGAATCGTGAAATAATTTTAGATTTCGCTTCAACAACCATAAACTAACCATACGTCAAAACAATCCTTATTCCCCCATAGCTGGACATTTTAATCAACCAGGACACTCATTAGAAAACTGTAAATGTGTATAGATAGATTCTGATTTCAGTTCCACATACACACGCAGAAAAAAAGAAAAATGCTGGATTTTAAAATTAAATACATATAAACTAGGGTTAAATAAAGACTTGGGTATTTTAAATCTTTATATATATTTCAATAGTTAAACAAAAAATTGTTTTTAGATATAGTTAAAAAATTTAAAAATAACAAATATATATATATAAAAAATATAAATAAATACTTTCACAAAAAAACATTCAATTTTTTTTAATTTGCAACTTTTCAGTTGTTTTTTCTATATTATATATATATATTAAGAAAGTATACGTGGCTTCTCATTATGCAATATATATATATATATACTTTAACTGAAAAAGATAAAAAAATTCGTAGATTTACCACATTACTAAATTAAAAGAAAAATCTCACTTATTATATTTAAACAATGCTAGCGTTGCGACACCGGATGTTCCAAAATTCTATAACTGTCAATAAATAACATATTTTTTAAAAAACATCATTCGGTATGCACTGCATTTATTTCGTCTTGGAGTTTAACTGTAATGGAAAAAAATGACGCCCTAAACATGAGAATGTGAAATTTTCGAAAATATTCGGCCTAGTAACATCAAATTTGATAACAATTTAAACATAAGAATTGCTTTATTCAATAAATTGTTAGTAAGTTAATGCCTTATTAAGTCTTATTAGCGAAGAGATTTCGCCATTAATTACATTAACATAGCTAATAAATTATTTGTATAATTACCTCTTTATGATATAATATATATACTGCACAATTTAATATATATATGTATGTATTAAATTATACATATATATTACATTATACATACATATATATATATTTATATATGTATATATTAAATTGTGCAGTATTTATATTATATCATAAAGAGGTAATTATATATATATATATATATATATATATATATATATATATATATATATATATATAAATATTCTCGTTATCTGCCCATCGTGGGACCGTGAAACTTCAGTAGTGATCCGAACTTTGTCTCTTTTCAGGTGTGACGCTCTGAAGCGTTTTTGTTGTTTTAATAACCTTGGTATAGAGCGGAGTCGGTTACTGTTTCGGTAGGGGGTCTACTTTTGGTACTTCTTTTTCTTAGTTTGTTTATTTTCCGGTCTCCTGGTATAGGTTTTCACGACTTTTGTCTTTAGCAAATTTTCTTTGTTTTCTTTTTGAGTTTTCTTTGGGTCATCTGGAGGATTTTTTGTGCCACACACACACACACACACACACACACACACACACACACACACACACACACACACACATATATATATATATATATACGAAGGTCATTCAATAAATAAGGTGAATTTTTCGGTTTAAGGACTTCTAATACAGATAGAAGCTTAATCTTTTTTTTTGTTTTACTTCTTTTTCACATGGATTTAATTTCTTTTGCAGATTAAAAAAAAACTTGAGAGTTTTGGCGATTAACAAAGATGGCCGACCAAGAAGCATGCTCCAGGATTGAACAGCGGTCACTTATCAAGTTTTTGGTTGCTGAAGGGTGCAAACCAGTTGAAATTCATAGGAGAAAGTCAACTGTGTATGGTGCCACATGTTTCAGCCAAAAAATGTCTACAAGTGGGTTAAATTGTTTAAAGAAGGACGGAGCAGTGTTGAGGATGAAGACAGGCCTGGGAGGCCTACAGAAGTGAGGTCTCTTGAGGTGATCGAATCAGTCAATGACCTCATTCAGTCTGACAGAAGGGTGACAGTGGATGATATTACAAGGATTATCTGTTGGGACAAACGCAGGGATCATCAGTCAGAAGGAGTGATCTTGCATCATGACAACGCAAGGCCTCACACAGCAGCCCAAACGGTGCAGACCATAAACGAGCTGGGCTGGGAACTGCTCCCTCATCCCCCTTTCAGCCCAGACCTTGCCCCTTCAGACTTTCACCTGTTTGGTCCCTTGAAAGCGTTCACGAGAGGCACGAAGTTTAAAAGTGACGATGAAGTCAAAAGTGTTGTGAGCAACTGGCTGAGACATCAGTCCAAAGATTTTTACGCAGAGGGAATACGGAAGCTTGGGCACAGATGGGCAAAGTGTGTGACAGTGGTGGGAGACTACGTTGAAAAATTAAAAAAAGTAAGCTTCTATCTGTATTAGAAGTACTTATACCGAAAAATTCACCTTATTTATTGAATGGCCCTCGTATATAATCTTGTTCAAATTAAATTACGGAGTTGTAGGAACAAAGAGTAAAAATGGATGAATCTCGAAGTTGTCCATCTTGCATCATGTCGCTAATCTTTAACGCCATTGACAAGGAAAGTCAGTATTATTATTACTAACATTAGGCACTGCTTTGCCTGTTAATCTCTGCACATAGTGTTTTTTTTCAGTAGTCATAGTAATTTAAATTTTTTTAACTTCTGAAGTAAAATATTGCTACTCTTTATTTTTATTACCTCCATGAACGAATATAAAACAAAATGAAATCCACTTATCTGATTAAACACAAATTCAGACCACCCAATAAGGATCAACGGCATTTTAATGCTCTGTGAGAATATTTGTTTCATGGCAATGCGACTCTGACCCTCTCTGCTGTTGGCATAAATTCCAATGAATTTTAAGAAAAATAAACCACGAATCCTCGACTCAGACTCTCGGGAAATTCAAATAACATAAGACAATACTGGTAAATTGTGATAAGTTGAAAATGAAAAGAAGAGAAACAATTAAAAGACCAGGAAAAAGAAATGAAGAAAGCGTGAAAGCGAAAATAGCGAGAGAGCGTGAGAGAGAGAGAGAGAGAGAGAGAGAGAGAGAATGAGAAATAGAGCGTAATAAAAAGAAAGAGAGCAATCGAAAATTAAAATAAGTGATAAAGTGTGAAAGTGAAAGTGAGAGAGAGAGAGAGAGAGAGAGAGAGAGAAAGAGAGAGATGGAAGTAAGACAAAGTCGAAAAGAAAAGCAAAGAAAGAGCAAGAAATACAACTGAAAGGAAAAACAATTTTCTTGGTTATAAGCGAAAAGTTTTATTTTTATAAAGAATATTTTTCTTTTCTATTGAAAAATACACAATGGAAAAAAAAAGTCTGTTTGTCCTTCTCTTGAGAAATTTTCATACGTGCTTTTCCCAGATAAGTGGAGGAAGTGAGAGAAGACAAATAAAAAAACAATGTTGAGAACGGCTGGCTTTATAGCCAAGGTGCTTTTGTATTTCATTTGCAAGTGACGTCAATAGTTAATGGTCAAATCAGGCTTTTTAATTTGAGTCAGAATGATCTTCATACCCCACAAAATCGCTTCATTTTCCTTGCATCGAATTCGGTTGGGAACATAATATTAACAGTAATATATATATATATATATATATATATATATATATATATATATATATATATATATATATTCTGAAGATGAATGAATGTACAGTCGAAAGTACTTGAGTTTTAAAGAAAGACCATATACAGCTTATAATTTTAAAAAAACAAGGATCATAACATTCATCGAGTGATTGGTACGTTAATGCACCTTTAGAATTTTGTTAACGAAGGGATTTCGCCATTATATATATATATGTGTGTGTGTGTATGTATGTATAGAGGAAAGATGGCAGTACCTTCAAACAAAAGAACACAGTTCCAAAGGTGAAATTTGGTGGTGGCAGCATCATGGTTTGGGGATGGTTTTCTGCAAAAGGTACTGGCAAAATATCGGTAATAGATGGTAGAATGAATGCCGCAGCATATGAAAATATTTTGGAAGCAAATTTAATGATTTGGGATTGGATCTTCTTGCAAGATAATGATCATAAGCACACTGCAAAATCTACGACGAAATGACTTGCTAAAGATAATATAAATATCCTGAAATGGCCAAGTCAGTCCCCAGATTGAAACCCAATCGAGGATCTGTGGCGTTATTTCAAAATTCAAATCCAATCGAGAACCCGAAGATCATATGCGAAGAAAACTGGAACAAAATATATTAATTTAGAACTACAAGAGGTTGTTTGCTGTAGAAGTGAAAAATGGCTATTCTACAAAGTATCAAATGAAGATTATGTATTCTTTTTTGTATTGATGTAGTTTTTGATGATGCGTTAAGTTTTTCCATGATGAAAATATCATATTGCTCTGTATACTATACATTGAGCTCACATTATGCATCTATCTTTTTAATATTTTATATGAAAAATACCTATTTGAATATTCCTTTCTAGTTACGCATTTCATATTATATATATATATATATATATATATATATATATATATATATATATAGAGAGAGAGAGAGAGAGAGAGATAGAGAGAGAAACCGAGAGAGAAATATATATATATATATATATATATATATATATATATATATATATATATATATATATAGATGCTACATCACTCTTAAGGACCAGAAACAAGATTTTGAGGAAAACCCCACTACCAGAATGATAAACCCAACTAGACCCGACATAGGAAAGATAAGCAAAAAAATCCTAGAAAGGATCCCCAGCCAAATTAAAAAACACCTCGGATTAACACTCTAGATGAATACCAAAGAAGTTATCAATTGGTTTACCAAAATCGACAATAAGCCTGATTGCACCCTAATTCAGTTATATATTGTGGATTATTACCAGTCAATATCAAAAGACCTCTTCACAACTGCCCTGGAGTTTGCTACAGTATATTCTGACTTAACTAAGGAAGAAACAAACATAATCATTAGTGCCAAGAAATCTGTCCTCATCCATAATGGGGACGAGTGGATTAAAAGCACCAATAACAATTTTGACATCACCATGGGATCTCTGGACTCCGCAGAATATTCGGACGTTGTAGGTCTATTTACACTGTACAATATAACCGCGCACCGTGAATTAGACATTAAGGACATCGGGCTATACAGAGATGACGGGCTCATGGTAGTGAGAAGCTCCACAAATTTTAAAACAGATAAAGTTAGAAAGATAATTTATAGTGAATTCGGAAAACTAAATTTAAAAGCTATAGTCAGCACTAAATTAAAAAGGGTAAACTTCCACGACGTAACTCTAGACTTAATAAACAACATTTATACACCCTACAGAAAATCTAACACTAATCCCTTGTATGTAAACCCTAAGTCAAACTACCCTCCATCTATAATTAGGCATATACCCACATCAATAAAGAAAAGAATAAGCATGAACTCCGCAGATAAGGAAATATTCCAATAACACAGTAATGTTTATAACACAGCCCTGAAAAATAGCGGACACAAAAGCGCTGACATAAGCTATAGAAACAATAGTACCAATAGTAAGAAAAACAGGAAAAGAAAGATCATATGGTATATCCCTCCGTTCAATCAAATGGTCAGTACTAAACTAGGGCATAAGTTCCTAGCTTTAATTGAAAAACACTTTCCCACTAATAGCAAACTTAGCGAGATCTTTAATAAAAACAACTTAAAATTAAGTTAAAGCCGCACTGAAAATCTAGAAATAATCATAAAAAAAACATAATAATAAAATGCTGGAAAAATACGCAAGCCAAAACAGTATTAATAAAACTGAAATTAGACAAAAATAATGAAAAATTATGTGATTGTAGAAACCCTAAAGACTGCCCGTTAGAAAATAAATCCTCATAAAATCCGTGGTATACCAATGCACTATCTCATCCATTGCTAGTCCTAACACTGACAGGATATACATTGGGTCAACGAAGAATAAATTTAAAATTAGATGGAGACAACACAAGAGCTCCTTCAACAATATTAAAAATAGAAATCAGATATCTCTATCCCAATATTTCTGGCATTTAAAAGAAACGAATAAAACACCAAAAGTAAAATGAAAAATAATAAATAGAACAAGAACTTGTAATGGATGACCTATGCCCTTTATGCCTACATGAAAAACTACACATCATTAAGTTTCTAAATAATGAAAAGTTATTAAAACCATAGTCAGGAGTTAACGGGTTTTTGCCGACATCAACAAATTTTCGCATTAAATAATTAATATAAAAAAATAGATAAATAAATAAATTCCATAGTTTAATAAAAGTCTTAAAAGCTTAGCCCAATCATTAAATAGAAAAACCCGGTAGTTCAGTGCAACGCGTTCGTATATAAAATAGCGATTTGAATAAACAAATAAATAAAGAGATTAATAGATAGATAATAATAAAACAAAATCCTCTCGAAACTTAACGACTTGCCGTCGCCCCATGAAATATCTTTCGCTTTAAATTAACTAGACGGTGACCGCCACCATCAGCTTTGAAATAGACACCCCACCATAACATGGCATAACCTTTCCGAAGGTGACTGATCTGTAGATAAGAATTAACTCTTCGACCACCTAACCAAAATGTCCGCCCCAGCCGTTTCCATAGTAATTAATGTTGCAAAAGACCATACTTATAAACACGTGCAAATCACAATTTTCGCTTGAGGATGAAACGGGACTTGATACCTTAATTCAACTTAATTTCAATAATTATATTGAGGGTTCCGGCTCTTGTTTTTGAAACATGAGAACTCTTATGTAGCGAAGGAATCATATTTAAAAAAATATTATAATATAAGCTCTACTTCTGTATGGAGCACTGTCTTTTTAAAAATAAAAACAAAAATACTAAAGAACTCCGGATTATTTACCTAACGTGTTCTTTCCTATTTTTCTGCATACCTGCATATATATATATATATATATATATATATATATATATATATATATATATATATATATATATATATATATATATATATATATATAATTTGTCTCTTTCTGGGTCTTATTGTTCAGTCTTGATAATTTAGAGCACTCTATATTACTGTTTACGTAAATCGCTGTCTTTTGGTCTTTTGTTTTTTTTCTTCTAAGCTTATGCGTCCTTTTCCTTTTTTTCTTCTATCGTTTTTCTCTTGTTTTGTGTTTAATGGCGTTGTTTGGTTGCTCTTTTTATTAGCGTTTTCGTTGATCACTGGCCAGTATTTCTGTTACTTTTACCAATACTTTGAATTATGTGTCATATATATATATATATATATATATATATATATATATATATATATATATATATATATATATATATATATAAATGTGTGTGTGCGTGTGTGTATGTCTGTGTGTTTATTCTAAAATGTGCCCAATATCGACGGAGACCATTGTAGGTATATATATATATATATATATATATATATATATATATATATATATATATATATATATATATATGTATATATATATATATATATATATATATATGCTTTTGACATGAATGAGAAGTTATATGCGTCGATTGTAAGAATAAAGGAACCAACGCTTCATGTTCAATGTCAGTTTCACAGATCATTTTTTGCAATCCGCCTTTTAGTGTAAAAGGATAAATTCCGTCATCCTTCATTATATATCCCCGTGTCCTCTCGCTCTCTCTCCTCTCTCTCTCCTCTCTCTCTCTCTCCTCTCTCTCCTCTCTCTCTCCTCTCTCTCTCTCCTCTCTCTCTCTCTCTCTCTATATATATATATATAATTTATTCGTTTAAACATTATTTTTAATGGATACTCATATTTGAGTAGATGTTCTGTTATTATTAAACAGTATATTTATTTATTTTCATGGATCTGCCTGAATATATATAAAAAAAAAATAAAAAAAATTATGTTAGGGGTCTCGGCTCTCGCTTTTGAAACATGAGAACTCTTATGTAGCGGAGGAATCATATTTTTAAAAACTAAAAATATTATTATATATATATGAGTGTGTGTGTGTGTTTGTCTGTGTGTACGTTAAATGTGCTCAATATCCGGGTTAGAACGTTTTTAAATATAAGAAGTGTGTTCATATGATACATGGTAATGCCCCTGACTGAGTCATACTGGTACATGGAACGTGATTAGTGACTTGTGTTATTGAGAGTCTTGATAATTCTAAGTTAAGAAGAGATATTAGAAGGAGAAAAGTATGGGAGAGGGGTCAGTCGGATTGGAGTCTAACGAAAACAAGTCCTGTTTAATAATATTCATTTAATCCCGTAAAATACTTATAAGGAAGACCTCGGAAGAGACTGAACTCAAATTATTCTAAGTAATATTCAGATCAACTCCATAATGGCGAGGATGTTGGCATGACATAATTAATGAGTTTGCCAAGAGTCAACAGGTTTTCGGTCGCTCGAGGATTTGTTTATTTAGAGACCTATTCGTTGTATTTGCGTTAATTTCAATGCAGTTTTGGAAACGTAAAAATTCAGACCAAAATGGAAAAGCACTTTATGGTTGGCCATCTGGTTTTTCTAACAGGAGTTTCTTTGTTCAAGAAGCTAATTAATCATTTTCATTTCGGACAATAAGCGAAATGCGTAGGCGTAGAGAGAGGAAAGAATGAAGGCGTCCAGTTGCCCAGAATCGTCAAAGCGCGCGCCTTGCAATGAAGACGGACTCCCAAGCCTTCATCCGTTGTAGAAGTCAAGTACTGTAATGCCGTTATCACCCACGCATCTCTTAAAATCAGATGCGTCGAGTTTAGCAAGAAAGAAATTGGAACGAATTAACTGTTGTTACATTTCATCCGTAATTAAATTGTTGATAATTTTTCAAAAGCGTCATTTCTTTTGTGGGTACATTACAACTCTTTCAGCAGAATTTCCCGGCATTGAAGAAGAGGGAAGAACTTTCGCTCAGACCAACAAAAATCCACGGCTTGTGAATTCCTCACTACTAGACACAATGAACTAGACGTCACATCCCGGAGAATGAACAAAACCACCTCCACCGAAGAGTAGCACTCCACTATCCCACGGTATGGTATTCAATACCTTAACGAGAGCGTTGTTTTTGATAACCAACATGTTCTGTTCAGGATGTATTCAGTCATTCAGAACATTTGAGAATCAGTTGTGAGGATCTTTGACGCAATCAATCAGAGTAATCCTAATTGCACGGACATGAAAATACATTCTTCCGTGGGGTTTATCAGTCAGTAGTGAGGTGACATTTAGTGAGCTTGTGTAGTTTCTCAACGTCACATTCACAAATATTGAGTAAGTACATTTTATAGTAGCTTGATATATGATGTTAGCTTGTAGTCAGTTAAAATTTAAGGAGCATTCGCATTGAATTTACAGGTGATAATTGCGGATGTTTGTGATGTGATATAAAGATAGAAATTACTCACACAAAACATTATTTAGTAAAACAAAATGAGCAAAATATGATCAAAACACAGGGAACCTCAAAAACATGAAGCAAAATACACAAAAATAGAATAGAATATAAGAAAAAATTGCTTACAAAAATACCGCAAAACTATTTAATATTTTCTGAAACTAAAAATAGAATTAATCACATTTCCAGAAGATAAACTATTAAAAGATGAAAGCTCATTTCTAAAGGCAAATAGCAAATCAAATTACAATAACGCCATCACAACTCAAAAGACTAAACAACTAATGACCCATAATCTACCTCGAATAAGCTTTATTTTAAATATCAAACTTTACAAGCAAAGAGAATATGAAATATTTTAACAAATAAAATAAATATAAACAAACACAAATTCAGGATTATAAATAATTTAAAATCTTAGTTCTAGACTAAGGAAAATAGAAAAAGAAACTAAACAAAAAATCCCCCCAAAAAACCGGGTCTCCTCCTTCCCTTTCCCTCTTCCACTTCTTCTTCCCTTTCCCATCTTTCTATCCTCCTTCCCTTTCACCTCTTCCTCTCCTCCTTCCCTTTCCCGTCTTCATCTTCTCCTTCCCTTTCCCCTTTTCCTCTTCTCCTTCCTTTCCCCTTTTCCTCTCCTCCTTCCCTTTCCCCTCTTCCTCTCCTCCTTCCCTTTCCCCTCTTCCTCTAACTCTGCACCCGTAGCTTATACATAGAGAACTCTCACATAGAAGAGAAACATATGGCCTAAGAATCACTTAGGGCGTCTCTTGGAGATGTCGATTTTTATGATTATATCTATAGCTATTGTCTATTATATAATTTCAGACTCAGTTTTATTCTTCTTACACATGTACCTCGTCTAGTACAAGTCCAAAAGACTACAGCATTATTTGTCAAGTAGTATTACTAAACATTTTCTACAATGCAAGTGCTAAATCCGTTACAGAAGTCAATTCATAGACATTTGCTGAACACACACACACACACACACACACACACACACACACACAGACGCGCATAAAAATGGCCCCCTACGGCTTACATTATTGAACAATGGCAAATTTTGAAAGGTGGCAATTCAATAACTTTCATATTTTCGTATGATTTTATTGAGACCAGATTCGTGTTCATGTTTTTTTTTGACAAATATCTTTTAAAAACAGACACTTTAGGCATCATCTCAAATTTTCCAGAAAAAAAGGAATAAAATAAAATAAATAAACAAAAACAAGTAATATATATGTGTATGTGTGTATATGTGTGTGTGTGTATATGTGTGTGTGTATGTGTGTGTGTGTATGATGCTTATTTTAGTAATATTTTTACATATATATCCTACATAATATAAGAATTATTTTCTTTTTTTTAGCTCACCTTTTTAAATGGTTATTTTATTTAGACGCGTCAACTTTCCCATTTTCAAATATTTTAAAAACTTTGATGAGCTGCTATAATTTATGATGCCGTAGCAAACATGTGATTAACGATCGAAATTCCTCATTGCCGAAATATATCATCAGTTGTTGAATGCATTTAAAACTGCAGTTCTAGCGTTGAAGAAAAATTTTGCTTAATTTCGAATCTCTTATTTATGGTTAATTCTTGTAATATTTGGAATTCTTCTTTTACTGTTATTATTATCTATTATACGTATGTTGTTTACACTTATTGACCAAGAGATTTAGTTTAAATTGGTGTGGGCGAGAATGGCGTTGAGATCTGCAATATATCAGTTTAACTGGCAGGATAAAATAATGGTTCTGTGTCCTATGTACCAATTTTGTTTATCCAAATTTGAAAACGATATAATAATAATAATAATAATAATAATAATAATAATAATAATAATAATAATAATAATAATAATAATAATAATAACTAAAAAATGTGACATATGAGAACATCAACAATCCCTGATGTAGTTGGAGCCCTCGGATTGGTTGGAAAAGATTCCAGTAGACTAATTGAAGGGATTCTTGGAAGCCCATGCCATAAAGAAATACAAAAAATGTTCTCACGAGTACAGCCCAAACCTTACGAAGGGCTTTGTCTATGTAAACTTATTTTTTTTTTACAGTGGAAAACCTCATGATGCCATTTCTAACCTTAGCCCCCTGGGCGGGACCCGGAAAGAAATGAGTACACATCAGAAATAAAAGGAAATCAAATAATAATAATAATAATTGTATATTATTAGACCAATAGATAAAACAGAAATACGACGAAAAAAATGGTAAAAATTGGGATTTCGAACACGTCTGTGTCCTTTCTCAACGAAAAATAAAATGAAGTTGAACTCTTTTTTTCAGAAAAAAATGTTTAAAGAAAGTTGTGATGAGCACGTACTAATTTGTTGTAGGGATCATAGTCATTATTGCATTATTGATTCTTGAATAGAAGACACAGTATCCTTTATGAGTTAGTCCATATTCTCTATTTGAATTTCTGGAATGAAGAGTTATCATTATTTACATTATTTATTATTTATTTACAGGAAAGACTTGTCCTAATCTTTGTTATATTTCATGCCCTCCGGCTAACATCAGGCGTATATCGGACGTAGACTGTTCTCGTTCCATTGCCCATGTCTAAATCTCGTAAGGGAAATCTCAACTAGGTCTCATTTTTATCTAGTACTCTTCAGTTATTGATCGCCCGTTTCCACTGAATACAAGTACTCAGTGCCCGATCCCGGGATTGAACTCACAATCACTATGTCACCAAATTCACGAACGAAAATTTTAATCCCCTAGACCATTGTTCTCTCAAGAGGGAACAGAGACTTCATTTCTCTGGTGAGAGTGGAATTTTCGTATATATTAATTTGTCTGAATGCCTGTATACACTCAAAATCTCAAGACCAGAGACAAAAGGGTTAAAATAAAATAAAATACTGTTACTTTAATCAAAATATATTTGCGAAACATTTACATTTAATTAGAAAATGTGGTTTATCAACAAACAATTGAAAATGTTAAAATTTTAATTGATTAATTTAAACAAACATTGAAGAAGGATTTTTTGTTTTTCTGTATAGTAGAGACAGTTGGGCACCACCTGTAAGAAAAAGAGCACCATGATGCAATTTACTCCGCTAGAAATGGTGGTGGCGTTAAATCAATTGATATTTTTTCTTTTCCTCGAATTGTTCTTCACATGTTGTTTAATTCGAGGTTTAAATTTTGTGACTTTCTATCTTTAAGTTCTCATATTCTTTTTATCTAGAAGAGTTTCTGAGACTCTATTCCTTTAGGGATGTGCTTTATTATGTTCGCAGGGTTGATCGATCTAATAATCACGGAATTTAATTTTGCGTTGTGTTTCATGGATGGGGAGACACTGCCAGCTTGAAGATTTTGCTACGTCCAGATAGTTGACAACTTTTTTTTTTATTCATTTGCGGTTTTTATTTCAAAGCCGAGGCTTCTGAAGAGTTTGAAAAACGCTTTTCTTATATTGTCATTTGTTCTTCTGTTGTCTGGCGCTATCATCAGACCGTCATCTCTATACAGACCTTGTTTTTTTATATGTACAATTTTGTTAATTTCATATAAGTTATGTAGGCCTACTAACTCTGAAATAACAGCACCATCAAACGAACCTCGTAGTACATCGAAGCCGGATTATTTTATTTCTTAACCGGGCGGCGTAGAAGAAGCTTCCGACAGAGAGAGAGAGAGAGAGAGAGAGAGAGAGAGAGAGAGAGAGAGAGAGAGAGAGAGAGAGAGAGAGAGAGAGAGAGAGAGAGAGAGAGAAAATTACATATGTCTATATGTCATTGGATTGAAAAGATTGGAACGACAGCTTTTGAAGAAAGCAAACACAACAATTGTTTGAGTTCAATTAATTTACTTCAAAGAAAAAAAAGTTGAAAGGAAAAAGGTTATATGCGTGTTTGCAAACAAAGTGCGTTTGCGGACTTAGCTTATTTGAAGATGTGTCCTCGTAACTGGTAGGACGGTCAGTCTGTAGCGGTGGTAATGGGCTTCTAAGTAGCCGTCCTAGCTTCCCCTGGGTTGCAGGCTCGTATCCGATAGTGGCAGCTGCTTCTCAATGGCCGTCAGGGTCTCGGGTAAGGCAGTCCATCACAGGATGAAAGACACGGGTCGACAGGTCAAGGCTAAAGGAAAGCGAACGAAAAAGCGAGCCCGAAATCTGGGAGTCGGCCTTTATATAGGGGTCTACGGAGGTTATCACATGAATTCTACAAGGGCACTGATTGGGCCCTCATTTCGGTGGATAATTAGTCGGTTTGTTTCCTGAGGATAAAAGAGAATAGCCGAAAGATCTAGAATCGTCGAAAAAGACAATAAACAATTTCTGCATTTTCTTAAAACAACAATTCGTTTCCTCGTAAGAAAAGAACTGCAACTACATAAAAAATTAACAAAGCATTCGTTGTCGATATATATATATATATATATATATATATATATATATATATGACGGATTCTCTCGTCGATTTCGACGCATGAGGATCCGACAATCTCATTCAGTTTTTATGTTTGTGTCGTATGTGACACTTCAGTCCCTCTAGTGGTCTGCATACAAGTCCACATATTGTGCAACAGTGAGGATATCGTATAATAGCAACAGGAATACTTACTGACGCTTTTCACTTTTGTCTTTCGTCTCCTAACCGGTCAATACGACTGAGTTCAAAATTACTGATACCATACTGGCACACATATCTCCAGTAATTTCTATCCAGAGCAACTCGTTAGTATCAGGCACTGACAACTGAGAGGTTACTCCTTAGCTTGTCTTTTACCTGAACAAAGGTCGTTTAACAGTCCTTTGTCCACTGTCAAGCTTGCTATACATGAAGGTCTTAGGTATTCACTCGTCATTCATTCTTGCAACATGACCAGCCCAACGAAGTTGTGACTGCATCAATCTCAGTGTTTTTTTATAAAGCAATTCACCCCAAGCAAGACGGAAGTGCTACTAGCATGCAAGGGGTTACAGAGGATTGAGAACAAGAGTAAGGAACAAGTGTTTGAGGAAAGGATACAGAGAAGGACAGGGAACAAGATCAAGATCAAGGTATCAGATGTCGATTGACATTACACTTGAATATTTGAAGATTATAGTCACCGGGGAAGCAAATAAGCAGAAAGGGAGTTCCACAGACGGGAAGTGCGAGAGAAGAAGCTGTTTGAGTAGAAGAGACGGTTTCATTTAACCGTTTTGACAGTGAAAGGCTGGGATCGAGATGCCAGCCTGGTAGCTCGTTTAAATTCATGCAGTCCGGGAACCAGCGAAAGTAGCTCGTCGGAACAGTTGCCGTGGAAATACTTGTAGAAGAGACAGAGGGAGGCCACGGCACGTCTGTGGGATATCGATTGTGGACTAGATTCCAGACCAGGACCTATGATATTGCATATTCGTCTATGGATTTTGTTGAGGATCTCGAGACGTACAGCGAGAGAAACAGTCCACATATGACAGCAATATTCCATGGAAGGACAGATGGTGACACCTTATACATATAAAATATAGTTTTAAGGTATGCTACATTTATGGGTTAAAGTGCTCAATATCGGGGACACAGCGTATGTAAATATAAAAGTGGACATTGAAGTCAACACCTAGAGGCGTCAATCTGTTTCATGCTTAGACGCAATCGTCAGGCCATATACGGTTGTATCTGTGTATATGTATGAACCTTTGATTTTATATTATATTATTATTAATGAAGATGAATATATTCCTTTACAATATTACATACTAACTTTACGTAAAGATTTACGATCTTTTAAATGTTGTAAGGAAAAAAACTGTCTGTTAAACAAACGCATTAAAATACACGTACCTGCCAAAAAATCATATCTTGTATATTTTCACTGTTCTTGTAAATCGTGAATATGTTTATCGATCAAATTTCATAAGCGCTAATATTGTAATTTGGTTTTAACTTATCTCTTTCGACGGAGCTGAGAAAATTAAATATTCTGTAAATATATCATAGGTTTTACTTGATATTGAACGCCAGAATAACATCGTACTCATAAAAGTGTGCAAATAATGTCTTAATTTTAGTTATTAAATTCCCTGATATCACTGGTTTTGTTGGCGTCGTCTCAAAATTATCTTTAACTTATTGGGGAAAAAATACATCGCTCGCCGGAGGATTTGTCAAAGGTTATCGCTTTTTCTCCGCCATTATTTTTTTGCTTTTCGTTAATACAAACGAATTGTGTTGATTTTTTTTATAATTTTTTTCTTGAGAGAAAATAGGTAGTTGGAAAACAGAAGTTCTAAGCCTGATAAAGAAAATGTGGTCTGATTACAATACAAATAATTTGGAAAGCTAAAAGAATAAAAGTTATAATTATCGGAAAAGTGTAAAGTGATATGTAAAAAGCGAAAACAAATGAGAAGGAGGACAATAGCGAATGTACAGTGAATGGAATGACGATAAAAATGATAGGGAAGCCATATTGGATCATATGGATGAATAATGCCAGAGGAAATCATGTAAAACCTATATACACACATACACACATAAATACACACACACACACACACACACACACACACACACACACAAATATATTCATGTGAAGATGAGGAAACAAAATGGATAAGCGCTAAACGACGCGTTTCGCAACGCTTCTTTAGGTTAAAAATTAGAAGTCAGAAAGAGCAGGTGATCTCAGCGAAACACGTCGTTTATAGGTTTTTCACTTTGTCTCATTATACATCTTATAATGATCTTCAGAACATCTGCCACTACTTCATTTTACTCATATAAATATTTTATCTCTTTATTTGATTTCTATATTTTCTTTCGTATAGTTTTTGTATTTGGAATAATGTTTGTCAGATTGAAGTGCTGTGGTTTAATTTAGTCTTTTTGGTCATAATGTCGTCGTGGATTGCGTAGTTGGAATTTGTTTTCATGCCTGCATTTGAAAATGAGCTCTGCTCTTTGTTTAGGTGTTTTCATACTGTGAACAAGTAATTATCATTATTTTCTCCACTACATTCTGATGTAGTGTGGCAAGCTGGGTAGGCAGTTTATGTTTATGTTTCGAATAATGTCATATAACATTGAGTAGGAATAACTGTGGATCCAAATGTACTTATTTGGAGCCATTTTACAGTGTTGTCAATATTTTAATCGTTATTTATTATTGATTACTTAATTATTTATTGTTGCAATCGATCGCTTCTGGCTCCGATGTAAATCGCTATATATTTGAAGGATCGTTGTGTAGTGCGTAAGACCGTGGCCCTTTTCTTTTTTATATTCACGAATACAAACTCCGTTTTATAGACAAACACCGATGCACATATAAAGAGAATTCATTGTGATGCGAGATTTCTCCAGTTGAACTAAACAAACAAGCCCCTTAAGATGAGTAGAGATCTTTGTATCAAGGGTTTGTACTCAATCGTCGTCGTTGTCGTTATTACGTGTCGTATCTGGCAGAAGCAAAAAGAAAAATCCTAGTACATGCCAGAATGTTTCTTCGGGTGGAAACCGTTTTTTTTCCAACCATTAGTATTTATTTCGTCTGAACGATCGTAGAATAATGGACTAGGAAGACAACTAATGAAAAATAGATAAGAACTGATAATACTTCATGCCAGAATAATTCCTTTAGAGAAGGGCAAATATTTATTAACCTCCCTATGTCACAAAATTGATACTGATATTTCATTGGTAGAGAAAAGTTGTCTATTAAATTCAGTGTCATATGAAACAGTTTGAATTGCGTGTACATCGTGATTCCTTTACTTATCATTAGAAACTAAAAAAGACTTGAAAACAAAAAAGACGAAAGATTTATGACTTTTGACCTTTAGTGTGCAGATTGTTTGGAATTGGTAAGAGAACAGAACAATAATAAAACATTGATAAGTTGTATAAATGATAAATATATAAGTTCTCGACTGTTCTCAGGAGGAGACGAGAACAAGTAGGAAAGAAAAAAATATCTAAAGTTGAAATAATAAACAGACTCGAAAGAAGAAGTAAAAGAGAAAAAAGAATTAGCATTTGTTTTACATGACATAGAAAGTTTATTAAGACTAATAGTAAGTCTAAAAGAAAATGTCTACCCAGCAGCTGAGGTGAACAAATTTAAATTGCAAAATATGACAATTTGAAACGGTCGTAGTTGTAACAGATGAATATGAAAACTTTCATCAAAATACAAACTTTTTCAGGATATCGCTAAAATGAACAAATCTAATGATTTTAAGAACGTATGTGCTAGAGTGATCGGAGGAATTCAAAGATAATATTTTGTTTAGCGTCAGAATATAAGAATTCAAAGACAATATTTCGTTTAGTGTCAGAATATAAGAATTCAAAGAGAATATTTTGTTTCGTGACAGAATATAAGAATTCAAAGACTATACTTTGTTTAGTGTCAGAATATAAGAATTCAAAGATAATATTTTGTTTAGCGTCAGAATATAAGAATTCAAAGACAATATTTTGTTTAGTGTCAATATATAAGTATTCAAAGACTATATTTTGTTTAGTGTCAGAATATAAGAATTCAAAGACAATATTTAGATTAGTGTCAGAATATAAGAGTTCAAAAGAGAATACTTTGTTTAGTGTCAGAATATAAGAATTCAAAGACAATATTTTTTTTAGTGTCAGTGTGACATTAACCCCTGGATGGTTCGGGTGGTTGCGGTCGAATTCTTGGTCACAGCACCAATTGTGTGACACCCACAATCACTCGAACGTCGATCACTGCCCCAATGTGCGACACTGACCTACCGGTGTCTGGTTAGATTCGGTATCAGCTTTGTCGTTCTCAGCTCGCCTCTGGTCACCGAAGTGACTGCTTTGATCTCTAGTCTAACCTACCTACGTTGTGATTTGATCTTAGGTAGACGAAATCAATCAGGCGTCGGGCCGTAGTGCACGCTGAATCCGGGGTCAAGGTGATACCGCACAAGTGTATGTAAAAGAAAATTAATGAAACAAACTCAAGAGGTTCAAATGTGTTGAGAAATAACAATTATCTTTATATCTGTCTGTTGAATACAGGAGTGCGTCTCTCTCCCAGCCCGCTTCTATAGATTCGTGACACTTTTTGCGTTTCTTAAGCGAGTTTTGATATCTTAAGTTGTTTTTCAATAAACTGCTTTTGGTATCTTAAGTCGATATTCAGTAAAACTTGCTTTTGGTATATTAAGTCGATATTCATTAAAACTTGCTTTTGGTGGGAAATCTAAGTCGAAAGCCGTGGAAATCTTTCGGTCAGCTTCTGTGAGGCACGGTCTCCAACTGCAACACAACTCAACTGGAACCCGAACTGAACTTAACTGCTTGAACACCCGGGGACGTTCATTTATATGGACGTCGACCAATTCCCGGTGTGGGGCCAGACGTGGTTTGGGTTCTTCGATAATTCCAAATCCTGTCTTCGGTCAGGAAAATTTATCACTTCCCATTTTTGGAAGTCAATTTCTTTCTGTTTTAGAGGGGTTCTCCTTCTGTGAGGAGAAGTCGGAGGAGAATTATCCTCCTAAACTCTTTTTTTCACATACTGGTATCTCATACCAATCCCTTCAGTGGGCGTCAACAAGTTTCCCTTCTTTCACATACAATCACCTCCACATATCCCCCATGCTGCCACTTAGCCAATGATCTCTTGGCGGGGTGTGGCTAGACTGGCATTAGTTTACATTAGCTCCCAAAGAAAAATAATTATCTTCCCCTTTCTTTCTTTCTTTTCTATCGGCCAGAATTTTTATGGGCCGCAGAATGTGGTCATTAAATTTTTATCTTATTCTGGGTCACCTGGAATTCATTAGCGGAATTCTCCGCCGACTCATTAATGATCGCAGTCAACTTTTAACTGGGTGGTCGTTTCCACCTGAAGACCAAATCTTTTTGTCTTTCTCGTGTCTTAATCTCCAGATGGTCGCTCTTGGTGACAGAGAGTCTGTCGCCAACAATTTGAATAAGCAATATCAATGATCCCTTTTTCATATCAAGATCTGTATTCATACAGCTGGCTTCCTTCATCGGAGTCAAAGATAACCTAATTTTGATTATTTCTGCTTACATGCAACTGACCAAAATCGAAATTTTTATTATTGCTACGTGTGTGGTGAATCACAATTCTTCACCCGTATTCTGTTTCCCTTGTCGCGTCACCCTCTTATGACATTAATTAATTCTGACAGAATCCGAAATCTGCTTCTCTTACGAATTTTCTGTCTTCTGCGAAAAGGAAAATATCTTTCTTCGTAAATGAAATGAAATCTTTTAACTATTTTTCTTTTGTTAAAAAAAATAATGTCGCTCGATATGTCTTTCGATGTAGCTCCTTCTTGCTTTAAGTATTTCTCGTATTTAATTTCTATGATTAATTAGTTAGCCAATTACCATAGCTAAATAGTGTCACAATCCTCCCCAACCTATTTTGTCATTTACTTCTAAATGACACCCAAATCCTAATACACTATTTAGCGTGCATCCTGCATCTGTTCCATGCAATTTCTATTCTGCTTTTCTTTTTCACGGTTTTACATGCAATGCAATGTTCTTTTCATTTTCTTCTGTTTTTCATGCAATGCAATGTTCTTTTCATTTTCTTCTGTTTTTCATGCAATGCAATGTTCTTTTCATTTTCTTCTGTTTTTCATGCAATTTAAAGTGTGCGTGTGTCTGTGGGTGCATGTGTGTGGTTATTATGGATTGTTTTTCCTGGTCAATGTTTTTCTCTCTGCTGCAGGAGGTTTTTCCGCCGCACATGTCGATTCCACGTTGGCTTCTTCCGTCAGCTTTTCTGTAATTTTCTCGTTGATTCTGTATGGATAAAGAACACTGCTCGGCATCTCCCTCTCAAGTTGCTGCATGCTCACTTGATTAGCGCGAAATTAATTTCCTCCTACTTCTAATCTCCCATACTGCCAAACCCCCTATGGCGATAATTATGAATGTACCCATCATTGCTGACCAACTTATCGCGATCTGTTCGTCATCCTCCCAAGCCATATCTACCTTTCCCAACGCACTTAACTTGTTCCTCAACTGATCGATATCGATCTTTTCTATCGGCTTCATTAGTGTCGGTATTTTATTCAAGGTAACATTGGGGAATCTCCTCACTATTGGCTCCCACAACTCTGTACAATTGACTAAGCTTCTGCCAATCAATTCTATAATTGAATCTTTCTCTTCATATTTTTCCTCTACTTGATAATAAGGGGGTAAGGAAATCGATATTCCAAATGCCGAACATCCCAGGGGAAATTTTAATAGAGATAATGGTGGTTTTACTCTTAGTGTCCTTGTGGACTGTCCCTCACATACCCTAGACAAGCTGATGGGTTTCTGTGTAGCCACCGCCCACACTCCGCCTGGAAACACTGATAGCTTGCGGTAATGCCGTGTTTGCTAATACCTCTACTTGGCAAGTTCTCTTAATTCCCTCTTTCTTCCCTCCAAACAATTCTAGTATGCACATTTTGTGGTTTCCAGCTACATAGATGGGGCCCAATGAAGCACCCCCCGCCCCGAGCATCATTTCTACACTTTCTAGCTTCTGCTGTTAGCAACATGAACTTTGTTCTACCCGGATTTAAAACTATGTATTCCGTTTCCACTTTGTACCTTACCACCATTCCCAAACCTTGATCTCCTCTGGGGTAGGGAATAGGTAAATTTATAACCTGGTATATCTCGAATACACTCTCTCTATCCAACAACGGAATAGACATCAAAACTAATAGTTTTCTATTTTCCAACAAGGTCACACATCCCAGTGCATTATAATATTTCCACAATTCTTTGGTGGGATCCATTGGCAGTCTTAAGTGATGGGGTAACTCGGTCTGTATTCCGAGTAGCACTTCTTTTAAGTGACCCGGGTTTACTATGCTTGGGGACAGGTGTCCCAAGGACGACATGTCTAATTGCGCTCTCACATGTTCCAGCAGGGTCGTCAACGACTGACTAGTTTGTCGTACCTTATTCGTAATTGCCATCAGTTGGAAATATCTCTGCATGAATCCACTGATCTCCTGTAATTCCGTCATTACAGTTTCTGTATCATTAATTACCTCTTGTCTCAACCCTGCCAGATCATTTATTAACCAATTAATTCTGGCTCTATTCTTGGCCACTTCCAACCTTGTCACATTTAATATTGTCAAACTCTCCCTTGCCACCTGAGCCAGCGTCCTCTGGCTTATTTCCACTTCTCCCCGTTTTCTTCTTATGAATTTAACATCATCTTCAGTCACTGTTCCAAAAAGGACATTTCAATGCCTTTCCCACAATCGGAACCACCGATCTCTTTTATCTTGCCTGCAGTAACTCTATTTCCTTCAGGTAATTTTTCATGTCTTTCCATTGAGCCTCTATCATAGTGGCCTCCGATCCCGGGGAATGTAATAATCTGAGATATTCTTTCTCCTTGGGATAATCTTGCCCTACCCTCAATCGGGCTGCGTCCAGCTGCCTCAGTTCATTGTTTAGTTTATTTAACAGCGACTCGTATGGATTTAAATCTATCACGAATGTGATCAACCACTTCAACCTGGTTATTACGTCACTTGTCTTCTTAAAAATGGTATTTCGGCTCTGCTTCCAAGGTTCCGCCGTCATCATCATCAGCGTGGCTACCACCTTCATCGTCATCAACCCTTTCATTTTGGTCATCCTGCAAGGCAACAAGGTTCTCTTGTTTTTATTCTTCTTAATCATTTTGTTTTGTTCAATCCTTCATTTCGACTATTCCATAATTTTTTCTAAGTTCGCAACCCTTCAGCCCTTTCCTCCCCTAACTAACTCATAGCAGATGGAATGGTCCGGACAGGCGCGCGTGGCTCCCCCTCCAAAGGTCGTACCCCATCACACTACCGCTGGCCAGTTAGCAATGCCAACAATCTTCTTCCGTCCTTCGTGAGGTGCAACTCGCGCCTCCATTTCCTCCACCCACATCCACCACGGTCAGCCAGTAGGTTTTTGGATGAGCCAGCGTCGCTTCCGAACACTTCTACTCTTCGCAACCTTCTTTGTTCCACTGGGATTTGGGCTTCCCCACCCCTCTCAATCTCATCTTCCCAGTTTTGTTCCTTTTCAACTCCTAAACTTCTCTCAACGTTCAATTCCCCATCAGGAGGTGTTTTGTCCCTTTTCTTTTCTCCTGATTCTTCCATCTGTTTCGAGTCCGCGCCCTGGACTTCTTCATTACTTCTTGATTCAATGTCTAATTCTCCCCTGCTTCTTAGTCTTTCTCTGAGCTGGGAAAGGGGTATCTGATCCTCTTCCTCCCACTCGCTGAGCTCTTCGTCTTGTTTAGGGTGCCTCTCTTTTGAACCCCTGGCTGCTTGACTGGATTTCCTAGTTTTTCTGTTCCCTCTCTTTGGACATGGGGACCAGACGGTGAAATCACAGGGTCTCCTCTGCACTGATTCAGGCGACGACTGAACGCCGCTGGTCCCCGCCGAAGATTCCAACTCCGTCACTCGGATCGCTTTGTCCAGATGGCTAAGTCAATCTATCTCTTCTTTTTCCTCGGAATCCTCTTCCGTCTCCATTTCTTCCGGTTCAACCAGAGTTACCTTCCTTGTCCTTGTCTTCATAGGCCTCGGCTCACTCATTTCCAGGTTAGCTATTTCAGCCTATTCAGATCATTGGCATGGGCCCTCCTTGCCCGTCCTGCCACTTGATCCCATATTACATACGATACTGGACCCGTCTGCTCTACTATCCGGTAGTACGGTTCCCATCTTTGGTCCAGCTTCCCTTCTCTCTGGTGGATTTTATAGAAGACAGGGTCCCCAACCTTCAATTCTACTATCTTTCTTTCAGTATTGACTCTCTCATTTCTTCTCTTCTGTGCCTTTTTTATTCTTCTTCTGGCCTGTACAAATATTTTATGCCGTTGTTCCAGGAACAGCTGATGATGATCTTTCCCCATATACTTTCTTCGGGGTTTCAACAGGTTATCTACAGGCAGGATCACGCCTCTGCCAAATAACATAAAGTATGGAGAAAATCTGGAGGTTTCGTTTATCGTAAACCTCACGTCCGCCAATGCCTGTGTCAAATACAGATCCTAACCTCCTGTATTTTCTCTAGCCAGTTTGGCCAACACATCTCCCAGGGTTCTATGAAACCTTTCCACTTTAGCGTTTCCTTGGGGGTGATATGGAGATATTTTTATGTGCTCTATATTCAAATCCGTCAGCACTTCTCTCATTATGCTGTTTATATTCTCTGTGCCATTATCAGTGACAAGTTGCACAGGGGCGCCATACCTAGGGAAAATTTCACTTATTATTAAATCGGCCACAGTTTTAGCCTTCTTGTCTGGTACTGCAAATGCCTCAGGCCAATTTGTTAGCCAATCAATAAAACTTACTATATTGTTGTTTCCTCGTGCAGTCTCTCCCTATGGTTCTGATACATCCATACTCACTTTCTCGAAGGGGAAGCTCGGCACATCCGTCCCCTCCAATGGTGCCATTTCCTGCCTTCTGCTCTGCGACTGGCACACTACACAACTCCGAACATAGTTAGTGACCTCTCCGTACAGTTTGGGCCAATAGTAGTTTCTCCATATTAGGTCACATGTTCTATCAATTCCTATGTGCCCTAACCTCTCGTGGCACTGTTCCAATATCTCTGGTCTTAAACTTTTGGGCACATACAACTTGGGTTTGACTTCCTCATCCCTACATGAGAGATAATACAGCCTTTCCTCTATTATTGCATACTTGGTGGTCTCTCCTGCCTCCACCTTTTCTCTAAGGGCAGCTATGTCATTGTCTGCCTGCTCCTTCTCAATTCCTTCTGTCCAGTAAGGATCGGTCATCATCTGTGCGTCCCCTCCTTCGTCCGATTCTAACCTAGGGCGATCTTTTCGCCTATTGGAGTTAATTACTCCGATTCTATAAGCTTTATCATCTACTCCCTGTTCTACTCTTACAGATCGTTCTAGTTGTTTCGGTATTCTCGAGAGTAAATCTGCACACGGGTTTTCCTTCCCTGCCAAATACTCTATCTTACAGTGGTAGCCGCTTAACTTCAGCGCCCACTGTTGAATCTTCTTATTATTTGTCCATTCTGCCTGCAGTAGGTACTGCAGAGGCTTGTGGTCTGTCTTTATAGTAAAGACCCAGATGACACGCAAATGCGGCTTTTTCCTTGTCAGCCTAATCAAGGGCTACCTGCCAATACCCGGACCTCAAGTCCAAGGTAGAGAAGTACTTCGCCTTCCCTAATAATGCCAATATGTCATCGATTAGTGGCAGTGGCACCGCCAAAGGCTTAGATATGGAATTCAGTTTCCTAAAATCCATACCAAAACGGTGCCTGCCATTTTTCTTGCTTACTATCACGATTGGAAAGCTCCAAGGGGAAATCGATCCTTCTATCATCCCAGCTTCCAACATCTCTTCTACTGCCTCTTCCACTAGGGGTCTCTTATGAACAGGTGTTCTATAAGGCTTCAATTTCATAGGGGGTGATCGCCGGTATCGATCGTCATTTTTACTGTGTGGGTCTGGCCTAATTCCTTATCTGATTTGGCCACCACATCCCGATTATTTCTTAACCTCCCACTCTGGCCCTAAATTGATCAGGTGCCAATATCTCTTCGTCTGCTATTCCTTCTGGTTGTTCTGCGTGTTTTCCTTGCTTCTCGAATTTCACTCAATTCAGAGTTCGTAGGGGTAGCGCCTTTCCTATTTCTTCCCCTCTCTTTACCTTTATAGTTTTGTGGGCCTGGTTCACTATCATAATGGGCACTAATTCAGCTACCTCTACTACTGCCTCACACTGAGTTACCTCATTCTCTTCTGGGCCCTTCCCTTCTACGGGGACCAATTGTAGGGTTCCTTTTCTCATTCTGTTCCCTGCCATCAGCCTACCTTTGCCCGACACCACCGTTCTGGCGGGTAGCTTTATATCTTCCTCCACCACTATTGTTATAACTTCTTCCGGTGGGCCTCCCATTGACGTTCTCTCGCCATTTACTACCAGCACAGTGGGGTTCAACTCTATCCGAGCCCTCTGGCTCTGAAGCCAATCTTCTCCCAAGATTGCATCCGTACACAAGTTGGGGGTTACGTAGAAGTTCTGGGTACTTTTCAATTTTCCAATCCTCACAGGGAGCCTTGCCATCTCTTTTATCTCCAGGGGGCACCATCTGCCTCTGTGATTTCTATACGTCTGTATTCTTTTTTCTCTCAGCAATGAAACAGACGCTCCTGTGTCGATCAGAGCTTTCATTGCCCTACCCCCTATCTCTGCCCTACAAGATATCTCCTTCTCTTGCGTCGACGAAGAGAATACCTTGGCTTTCCTTCTGGGTTCCCACCTTTGGGTCATTCCAGCCATAGGTGCCGGCAGCAACAAATTCCTGTCATCCTCCTCACATAGGGGAGTTCTTCGTTTTCTCCTCCTGTGCGGTCCCGGCTGGACCCCTTCCAGTCTCCTGCGGCCGTTTCTAAGAGCACAATTCCTTTTCAGGCGCCCTGGTCTTCTACAAAACCAGCACCTTCTTGTTGGGCAGTTGACCGCAAAGTGGCCCACCTGACCACATACCCAACATTTTAAGCGGCTTCTCTTTAAATGGGCCACCCTTCCTCTTATTTCTGGGGGGACCAGCCCTCTACCTAAGTGGCTCTCCTGGCCACATTTCCAACGTTTTACATTCCTTCTCTTTAACTGGGCCAACCTCCGTCTTATTTCTAGGGTGGCCCGCTGGCTTTTCCCTGGTCCTGTTTTTCGGGCTCAGCCTTCTTTAACAATATATGTGGGGCACCTTTTCTTAATCCGCACTACTTGGATAGATGTCCTTTCTTCCCACACCTAGTACATTTATCTTGCTCAAAGTCTGAGGGCAATCCCCACTTCGTCGGACAGTCCGCTGCTCTGTGGTCCTCATATCCACATGTCCAGCAGACCAGTCCATATCGACCCGGCGTGGGCTGATAAAGCCCATGCCTTGTCGACCAAGACTGTCTTTTGGGATCCTCCTCCCAAATCTCAGGCTCCTCCACCTCTAGCTTGACCTTCCGATTTCACGCGAGGGCTCTCCCTCCTTTCCCCTTTCTTCCGACCTCTCGACTTAGCTCTTGTACCTTCTCACCTCTTTTCATCTTCTCCCAAACTCCCTGGCTCTCTTTGGCCAGCGCCACTGCCGCCGAAACCTTAGCGGTCCTTCTTTTAAAACATCGTGGCGAATACGCTCGTCACTGAGTGCTTCTATATATAGGTCGGCCAACTGGGCCTGCATCACTGAATTATTTCTTACTACCTCTGGGAAAGCCAACGACGACAGCTTCTCCGTTCGAGCCCCCAATTCTCCAGGGGTTTCGTCCCTCGGCTGCGTCATCTTCAGGGGGGGTCTCATGGCCTCTATCGCCGTCCCCTCGTGAGCGAAATCCTGAGCCAATAACACCTCTAATCTTTCCCATGTCAAGAGGGGCTCACTGGCTAAGAGTCCCTTTACGAACACTGACGCTTTCCCCCTGGTGGCATCATACGCCAAATATAGGGTTTCTTGGTCTGAGAGTCCATATATCACGCGGCTCTTATCCAGGATTGCCAGCCAATTCCTAAAATTCTTTGAACTAACGTCAAAGGCTGGAACCCTCGGTCCGCCCAACAATTTCTTTAGGTCTACTGACAATCCCTGTTCAACCCCCTGTTCCTCTATGTCTACCCTATCTGCATCGTAGTCAGACATATTTAAAAGAAAATAAAAAAAGAAACACAATCAGAGCAGCAACAATCGAAATTGGGAGATTAACCGAAAAAAAGTGTCCTACCTGACAGACGATTTCCAGTTCGTTCTTCTCAGGTTCCAGGCAGTCGTACTAGAGGGTCTGGAACCGTATGGTTATAATTAACCAAAGTCCTTTGTTTCCGACTCTAGTTTGTTTCTGTTTGTCTACTTGAGACGCCATGCGTTGTCCTGGTCGAAATTTTATGCAACTCCTGTGGCAGTTGTTGATCTAGGGTCCTGGTCTCGGCACCATTTGTGACACTAAGCCCTGGATTGTTCGGGTGGTCGATGTCTTGGTCGCAGCACCAATTGTGTGACACCCACAACCACTCGAACGTCGAACACTGCCCCAATGTGTGACACTGACCTACCGGTGTCTGGTTAGATTTGGTATCAGCTTTGTCGTTCTCAGCTCGCCTCTGGTCACCGAAGTGACTGCTTTAACCTACCCACGTTGTTATTTGATCTTAGGTAGACGAAATCAATCAGGCGTCGGGCCGTAGTGCAAGCTGAATCCGGGGTCAAGGTGATACCGCACAAGTGTATGTAAAAGAAAAATAATGAAACAATCTCAAGAGGTTCAAATGTGTTGAGAAATAACAGCTATCTTTATATCTGTCTGTTGAGTACAGGAGTGCGTCTCTCTTCCAGCCTGATCCTATGGATTCGTGACACTTCTTGCGTTTCTTAAGCGAGTTCTGATATCTTAAGTTGTTTTTCAATAAACTGCTTTTGGTATCTAAATTGATATTCAGTAAAACTTGCTTCTGGTCTCTTAAGTCGATCTTCGTTAAAACTTGCTTTTGGTGGGAAATCTAAGTCGAAAGCCGTAGAAATCTTTCGGTCAGCTTCTGTGAGGCACGGTCTCCAACTGCAACTCAACTCAACTGGAACCCAAACTGAACTTAACTGCTTGAACACCCGGGGGCGTTCGTTTATATGGACGTCGACCAATTCCCGGTGTGGGGCCAGACGTGGTTTGGATTCTTCGATAATTCCAAATCCCCAATGAGGATTCTCTTTTTCTTAGGACAGGAAAATTTATCACTTCCCATTTTTTGAAGTCAATTACTTTCTGTTTTAGAGGGGTTCTCCCCCTTCTGGGAGGAGAGGTCGGGGGAGAATTATCCTAAACTCTTCTTTTCTCATATTGGTATCTCATACCAATCCCTTCTTTCTCATACAATCACCTCCTCCTATTACCCATGCTACCACTTAGCCAATGATCTCTTGGCGGTGTGGGTGTGGCTAGACTGGCACTGGTTTAAATTATCGCCCAAAGAAAAAAAATCTTCCTCTTTCTTTCTTTCATTTCTATCGGCCAATATTCTTATGCACCGCACAATGTGGTCATTAAATTTTTATCTTATTCTGGGGCACCTGGAATTCATTAGCGGAATTCTCCACCGACTCATTAATGATCGCAGTAAACTTTTAACTGGGTGGTCGTTTACACCTGAAGACCAAATCTTTTTGTCTTTCTCGTGTCTTAATCTCCAGATGTTCACTCTTGGTGACAGAGAGTCTGTCGCCAATAGTTTGAATAAACAATAACAATGATTCCTTTTTCATATCATGATCTGTATTCATACAGCTGGATTACTTCGTCGGAGTCCAAGATAACCTAATCTCGATTATTTCTGCTTACATGCAGCTGACCAAAACCGAAATTTTTATTATTGCTACGTGTGTGGTGAATCACAATTCTTCACCCGTATTCTGTTTCCCTTTTCGCGTCACCCTCTTATCATGACATTAATTAATTCTGACAGAATCCGAAATCTGCTTCTCTCACGAATTTTCTGTCTTCTGCGAAAAGGAATATATCTTTCTTCGTAAATGAAATAAAATCTTTTAACCATTTTTAATTTTGTTAAAAAAAATAATGTCGCTCGGTATGTCTTTCGATCTAGCTCCTTCTTGCTTTAAGTATTTCCCGTTTTTAATTCCTATGATTAATTAGTTAGCCAATTACCATAGCTAAATAGTGTCACATCAGAATATAAGAATTCAGAGACAATATTTTCTTTAGTGTCAGAATATAAGAATTAAAAGACAATATTTTGTTTAGTGTCATTTTTATTTAAAGCTCAATGATTGGAAATTAAAAATAAATCTGAAAAGCTGGCCTAAATTGACGAAAATCCAAACTCTGTTTGATTCCGAGTGCTAAAGTATGTAATGAATAGAGATGAGTTTAGTGGAGTTGAGCAATTTCCGTGGTCAAAAGTAGACATTAGATTAGGCTACGACGGAATCAATGAGAATCATTCAAGAGAGCGTACAAAAACTGCTTTTTTATGCCTCTTTTTACTGCATGCGGACATTGAAAACGTGGAACCACCAATTAATTGCTGGTGTTTCCAGGTCTGCTCCGACCCGGGGTGGTAGCACCTGTTAGGCTTCAATCTATGG
This sequence comes from Acanthosepion esculentum, assembly GCA_964036315.1. NCBI lineage: Eukaryota > Metazoa > Mollusca > Cephalopoda > Sepiida > Sepiidae > Acanthosepion > Acanthosepion esculentum. Next base: position 124,250,586 of record OZ038488.1, on the reverse strand, counting down.
GCAAATAGTTACCCTCCAAACTGGGGTCAAAACACTATGAAAATGTAAAAATAGGTTTTTCATACCAACAGTACATTTTTGTAGAAAATTATTACCAATTATTATTTTGGAAGAAAAAAATAATTACCAACAATACATTTTTGAAAAAAAATATTACTATCAATAAAATTTTGAAAAAAATATTAACAGCAAAAAATTAAAAAAAAAATATTAGCAAAAATAAAATTTTGAAAAAATATTAGCAGCAATAAAATTTTGAAAAAAATAATTACCAGCAACAAATTTAAAAAAAAAATATTAGCGGGTAATAACATTAAAAAAAAATATTTACAGTAATGAAATTTTGAAAAAATATTACTAGCAATAAAATTTTGAAAAAAATATTAGCAAAAATAAAATTTTGAAAAAAAATATTAGCAGCAATAAAATTTTGAAAAAAATATTAGCAGCAACAAAATGTTTGAAAAAAATATTACTAGCAATAAAATTTTGAAAAAATATTACTGGCAATAAAATTTTGAAAAAATATTACTAGCAATAAAATTTTGAAAATAATATTACTAGCAATAAAATTTTGAAAAAATATTACTAACAATAAAACTTAAAAAAATATTAGCAGCAATAAAATTTTGAAAAAAATAATTACCAGCAACAAAATTAAAAAAAAAATATTAGCGGGTAATAAAATTTAAAAAAAAATATTTACAGTAATAAAATTTTGAAAAAATATTACTAGCAATAAAATTTTGAAAAAAATATTAGGAGCAATAAAACTTTAAAAAAATATTAGCTGCAATAAAATTTTTCCAAAAATATTAGCAACAATAAAATTTTTCCAAAAAATATTAGCTGCAATAAAATTTTGAAAATAATATTAGCAGCAATAAAAGTTTGAAACAAATTATAGCAGCAATAACATTTTGAAAAAATATTAACAGCAACAAAATTTTGGAAAAAAATATTACTATCAATAAAACTTTGAAAAAATATTAGCAGCAATAAAATTTCGAAAAAATATTAGCAGCAATAAAAATTTGGAAAAAAATATTAATAGCAATAAAATTTTTAAAAAATTTTACTAGCAATAAAATTTTAAAAAATTATTAGCAGGAATAAAATTTTGAAAAATATTAGCAGCAATAAAATTATTGAAAAAATATTAGCAGCAAAAAAATTTTGAAAAAATATTACCAGCAATAAAATTTTGAAAAAGTATTAATAGGAATATAATTTTGAAAAAATATTACTAACAATAAAATTAAAAAAAAATATTAGCAGCAATAAAATTTTGAAAAAATATTAGCAGCAATAAAATTTTGAAAATATAATTACCAGCAACAAAATTTAAAAAAAAAAATAAGCGGGTAATAAAATTTAAAAAAAAATATTTGCAGCAATAAAATTTTAAAAAAATATTACTAGTAATAAAATTTTGAAAAAAATATTAGCAGCAATAAAATTTTGAAAAATTATTAGCAGCAATAAAATTTTTGAAAAAATATTAGTATCAATAAAATTTTGAAGAAATATTAACAATAAAATTTTAAAAAAAATATTAGCAGCAATAGAATTAAAAAAAAAATAATTACCAGCAAGAAAATTTAAAAAAAATATTACTAGCAATGAAATTTTGAAAAAAATATTACTAGCAATAAAATTTTGATAAAATATTAGCAGCAATAAAATTTGGGAAAAACTATTAGCAACAATAAAATTCTGAAAAAAATAATTACCAGCAATATAATTTAAAAAAAATATAAAATTTAAAAAATATAAAATTTAAAAAATATAAAATTTAAAAAAATATTTGCAGTAATAAAATTTTGAAAAAACATTACTAGCAATAAAATTTTGAAAAAATATTACTAACAATAAAATTAAAAAAAATTTAGCAGCAAAAAAATTTTGAAAAAAATAATTACCAGCAACAAAATTTAAAAAAAATATTAGCGGGTAATAAAATTAAAAAAAAATATTAGAAGCAATTAAATTTAAAAAAAAAATATTAGCAGTAATAAAATTTTGAAAACAATATTACTAACAATAAAATTAAAAAAAATATTAGCATCAATAAAATTTTGAAAAAAATAATTACCGGCAACAAAATTTAAAAAAACATATTAGCGGGTAATAAAATTTTGAAAAAAATATTAGCAGCGATAAAATTAAAAATTTTTTTTCTACCAGCAATAAAAACCTTGTCGGCATGAAATAACCCATTTAGGTTGATATACCTTAAAACAAATCAAACCAAACCAAACCCAAATGCAGCCTTTACAACCACATACATATTTGATCGTCCTGAAAAAAGTCTCATACAATTGTACATTTCAGATACAGACATTTTATACACCAACCTCACCCAGGACATTTCTTCATTATTTGTTTTTTTTTCTTAGAAATTGTTTTTATGTCGCTTCCACTGAATGTTTCTGTCTTATTTAATGGTTGTATCCTTGTTCGAATGATTCATGATTTGGCATTAATTAATGGACGCGGCAGACAGTTACGTGAATACATACATATATATATATATATATATATATATATATATATATATATATATATATATATATATATATATATATATATATATGTTTGTGTATATGTGTGTGTGTATATATATATATATATATATATATATATATATATATATATATATATAGCATAACGATATATAAATTTTTATATATCACGAACAGTTTTGGAGGAAAGATGGATGAGTAAGTGGGAAAAGTCTTCGAGTGACACGTTGTCCCTTGGGGCTTAATTAGACTATGTTTACTTCTGATGCGACTGCACATGCGCACAAACGAGATACGCTGGGAATTTAAAAAATAATTATAATCTAGCCAATTTCATTTAGATTCTTTTTCTTATTGTTTCCATCATCTTGATTATTACAAATCCCACCTTGTGTTTTAAATAATTTCTTTGTTAAAACGTTCATCCACATTAAAACTTTGTCCAGGTTCTTACAACGATTTACCATTCTTGGCAGATCCATTATCAATGAGGAATATTTAATAACAAAGATGATGAAAGCAAAAAAAAAAAAAAATTGGTTAGATTATAAACTCAAATCACATAATAAATAAAGTTTTTCCTAAATTAAAAAATTCCAGCGTTTCTCGTTAGGGCGCATGTTTAGTCGGATATTGGAGTAGTTCATTTATTTGCAATGGTGTAATAAAATTATATACACACACACACATTTATATAAAATTATAATAAATAAATAATTATCGCTGTACTATCTGTATCGAGCTCCTTTTTGAATTAACGTTAATTCAAAAAGGAGCTCGATACAGATAGTACAGCGATAATTATTTATTTATTATAATTTTATATAAATGTGTGTGTGTGTATATAATTTTATTACACCATTGCAAATAAATGAACTACTCCAATATCATTACAGTATTTTATAAATATCAATATTTAAATTATGCAACGGTCAGTTTTCAATCATCACCGGACGATTACATTTTGCATGAAACTCAGAATTGTGCTACCGATGTGGAAATAAAAATGTGTACTTATAATTATATATATATATATATATATATATATATATATATATATATTAAGTCAACACTCAGAGGCGACAGACTGTTTCGTCAGGCCATGACAATTGCGTTTAGCATGAAACAGTCTGTCGCCTCTGAATGTTGATTTCAATGTTCCTTTTTATATTTACATACGCTCTGTCTCTGATATTGAGCACTTTACCCCATAAATATAGCATACCTTAAAACTATATTCCTTCACACACACACACACACACACATATATATATAGATATAACGCACTGCATTTGAGTTACATCGCAGCTACTTCTCTTAAGATAACCAATTAAGAATTTAACTGGTTGAGTATTTAAAAAGGTGCAGACAATAAAATAAATGAGGCAGACATATTTGGGCGGGAAGACAAGTGAGAAAAAGAGTGACACGAAAAATGAAGAGAAAACTGAAGCTGTGAAAGATGAGGAAAAGAGGGAATATAAAAATATGGCGAAGCGAAAGAGAAATTTAGTTTTGATTTCGTGAACACAGGCGCGTGTATTTGTAAGAAAGAAGGCGAGTCATTGTGTGACGGGCAGATAAAAAGGAAGCGCTATTCAACACATCTGCGTTTGTGATTTGAAATCTGTCGTTTCTGTTATTAATTAGAGGAACAGTTGAGTAAGTGTAAATTGACTTCCCGCTGGCCAAACGTTGGGCAACTGGCCATAATAGCAAGGGACGAAAAGCGAGAGAATGTCATGCCAAGTTGTCGATTCATATGTCGAACAAAGTGACCTGCCTCATCGGGTAGAGAAGATAATTTCAGTAAAATATTTCCTCTTGAACTTCGCAGCAGTTTAATAAAGGAACCAGTCGGGTGCAAATTGTTAGTTCCTAGTATTGTCCTATAATAATGGCATGAGACGTAAATGAATATACACACATTACACACGTCAATTAAAAACAAATGCTTTATGTATGCTGGCCTCTCCCAAGTTTGAATATATAATATCTTTCCTTTTTATTACTACTTCGTTGATAATTATGGGAGGGTAATTTGTCCAAGGGTTAACTCACCCATCTACTTCTCAGCCAGATATCGTGACATGTTAGAGATAAGACATTTTTGTCTTATCTAGAGACAGTCCAAACCGCAGGGATTTTGATTCATGTTTTTGCAATCTTAAACGAAATTCAATTTAGTGTTGTGAGGCAGACCCATTTTACAGAAGATGGACTCGTCCAAAGTATACTTATACTGACAGAGAGAATACATCCAGGTTGAGATACGTTGAGTCAGGGTGAGAGATACGGTGACAGTACACAGGGTGTTCACAGAGAGTTATACGAGAGTCCAACGAGAGAGATAATTACGGCTTCACTTACAGAGACTTGTGCATATACTTTCTACTAACCCGCATTCCTGGACTACTAATATTCACTTCAAGTCTGTATTCTTACGTTTAATACACTTATTTTTCTATCTCAATTACTGGCGTTGTTTATTTATTTGTGCAGGATTCCATTCCCGGAATCCACAACATTTAGTTTTCCCTGCCGATAGAAATTGCGTTACGCTGCACCACTCAGTTTAACACTTGTGGGATTGGGTTGGCCAAAGCTGCATTTCCAAAAGCTGGGCAGAATATTACGAGACAGGAGTATTTCTTTGGTAATAAAGAAAAGAGTACTCAGCTGCTACTTGACATCTGTCCTACTTTACGGCAGCGAATGTTGGACGGTTTCCTCAAAGATGAAGAAGAGATTCGAGGCAAGGAGGTATGGTTCTACAGAAGGATGCTAAGGATATTATGGGCCGAGCGTGTGAGCAACGATGAGGCTTTGGAGAGGATGCAAACAAGGAGGAAGCTTATACTTAACATCAAGAAGACGGCAGCTGAAATTTCTGGGACACATAATGAGAAAGGAGGGCCTGGAGAATCTGATACTCACAGGGCAAATAGGGGACAAGAGAAACAAGGGAAAGCAACGCATGACATACCTGGTGGGCTTAAGCAAGTGAATGACAGAACGTGGTCTGGGGGAGGTGGCAGACAGTCGAAACTTTTTGAGAGCTACAAGAGATAGGAGGAAGTGGAGAGCCAAGATCGCCTACGTCTAAAAGGGACACGGCACATAAAAAAGAAAAAAAGAAGGGCTTTTATGTAATCAAGCTAAAATTAGCTATTATCGCTATTGTAGCATTATGTCAGAATAATCTTTATACACAGTGTGACGTAAGATGATGAACAACGAGATGAGTAGATCCGGGATTCATCCGTAGTCAGTAGTGACCCCCGAGATGCGAACACCGGTGAACCTGAGCGCGCCTGATATGTTCGCGAGTGAGAAAGACGGTTGGACAGATAGACATAAAAAAACAACCACTTGAAAGCGGAGTCGGGCAGTTTCTCAGACACCGCAGACAGAATGTAAGGTCCACGTATCGGACTAGGGGATCTATGGGGCCGTACCACACGCTGAACGGGAGTAACTGACAATTGAATGAAATAAAATGTAAAGTTAAATACGAAAGATTGAAGTATCGTGTTATTCATTAGTCAGCACCTGTTAATATTTAATCGACATCTCGATTTCATTGTATCGTATGTCTGTACATTCCAAATTCCTCTTAAATGTAGCTTTGATACGTAATTATCAAAGAACTGAGAGGAATGCAATATCCGCCTCTGAAAGGGAAGCTTTGAAATCCTTCGGGTTTTGGAAGAAAAATCCTTTAGAAGAGCGCGGATTAATAAGCAACGAAGAGATTTTTCTATTGCTGTGCTCCCAGGACAGAAAGCAATAGTGGAAGATTGTATGCATGCCCTTCAATCATAAGCGTCATCTGGAATTGTATATATTTATAGGTGAAACCGTGGTAGGTTTCTCTGGCTCTCTAGGTGTAACTATATATATATATATATATATATATATATATATATATATATATATATATATATATATATATAATATTAGTGGTCAATATATATATATATATATATATATATATATATATATATATATATTGAGGGGTCTCCCCTTTTTACACAAATGGACTAACCCAAGGTATACATATACTACTACCAGTGAATACCCAGACAGCCAATACGTAGAGTCTTTTCGGCTTATGTATTAAAAAAAGAAATAGTAGGAAACTAATAGTCGATTATTAAATTGGCAGAATGTGCAAACTATGACGCTGGGCTTATTAAAAGCATAAGTAATGTTGATTGGCCGACTTCGGCAGCTGAATTAAAAAAAAGGATGGATAGAAGGACTCTTTCAGTTATTGTGGTGCATTTTGAAACAATTGAATATTTGGCCGTGGCATCTTTTGGAAATGAGAATAGAAAAGACTGACATCAATACACGTGAAAAGCATTGGCATAGCAAAAACACAAGTCTCGAAATGAAGAAACGCTATTAGACGTCCTTGAACATTATTTATTGCTGCTTAACGATGTAGGTAAATAAATATAATTGATACAAGTCATATAGGGACATTTAAACGATGAATGTAGCATGTAGAAATTCCATGGTGCATGTTATGAAATTGCAGAAGGAAAAACAACAGAGCAGAAAATAATAATTTAAGATGACCTTTGCATTCATCAATGTAATATTTTGTCGATAAAGAGAAAAAAAATGCCATTATTTTTAATCCTGAAGAAATTCATTACAGTTATTTGCATCGATATGCTTCATAGAAAAATCAGTTCTATTTTGTCTGTGAAGATACGAATAAACATCGAAATATCGGCAAAATCATAGATGATACTTTTTTATTAACTAAATATTTGCTACAAATATTTACCAACCGTTCAAATTATATTTATCAATCGTTCAAATTATATTTATCAATCGTTCCAAATATATTTATCAATCATTCAAATTATATTTATCAATCATTCAAATTATATTTATCAATCGTTCCAATTATATTTATCAATCATTCAAATTATATTTATCAATCATTCAAATTATATTTATCAATCATTCAAATTATATTTATCAATCGTTCCAATTATATTTATCAATCATTCAAATTATATTTATCAATCGTTTAAATTGATGATATTACATTTAGAATCTATAAATGTACACACATGCAGATATATGTATATGAATGGATATATTATTAATTTGCTTATCTGAATTCAGATGTTTCATTGTATCGTTGCAACTACAATCGAATTTGGCTTTTCTTTCTGGAATGGATTATGTAAATAGTTATCAGTAAGAAGGGCACTTATGATAGAATTTTGATACTTTTGCTCCAGTTCAATATTTGTACATCGGTTGATATGATAGACATTATTCAATATTCAATTAGAAGACTGTCTCTTTATGCATTTCAAGCAGAATAGGCTAAGCGGCTGTTGCAAATCTGAAACATGAACAAACTTTTAAAGGAAGTGAATTTATTTTATAAGAATCTGTTAGACAAGGAGAAACTTTAGATTTAATCAGTGATGGATTAAGGTAAATTAATTAGCGTGTTCATTGTCTGATCTTCTAATTCCACTTGACACTGGAATCCAGTCTGAAGCCATTGACAATGCCAAGTCTTGTTTCGTGAATCTGTTGTTCCTGAAAACTCTTAATCAACTTCTGCTCAGTTCTGTAGAAGTAAAAGCTCGTTTACGAGGAACAGTTTGCCAGGAGAGTCTAAATCCATTCCAATTTAGGAAGTCTTATGACAAAACGTAGTCAAACGTAATATTTGGACCCACCCGGTAATTAGCAATAATAATGGGATCGATAACCGGTGCAGTATCATTTCCAATCATACAACTCGGATAGATAGCCAATCAAGGAAACAGAGTAACAGTTATTGCGCCAGGAAACAGTTCAGACATAGAATTCTACATGGAAAATTGAAAGTTGAAATCAATATATAAAACATTATTCAATAAGTAACATTAAGAAAAGATCATATATATATATATATATATATATATATATATATATATATATATGAATGAAGTGGACACTGAGGTCAATACTGAGCAGCGACAGTGCGTTTCATGGTTGAACGCAATCTCTAGGCATTGAGTAGATGTTCCGGTTAGGATTCAAATTATTCTAGAGGTTATTGAGTAAGAATAATGGTGGATTCGAATGCTGTTTTTCAGCCAGTTTATAGTGTTGTTGACTCTTTACTCATTATTTATTAGTAATTACTTAATATTTCTACATACAGGGTGAGTCAAAATTACGTTAACACTAGTATGAGATGAATCATTTATTCAGAATTTACTGAACAGTCTCCACCTGTTCATCAGTACGATTGATGAACAAAAACCAGCAATCAACAGTACAATTAAGTGCCTTGACACAAATATTACGGGGAATGTTTGATATTACACTTTAAATTCTATACTTGAGTTCTTCGATGTCTCTAACGTTTTTGCTAGACACGCGATCCTTTGTCATACGACATAACCAGAATCACAGGGTCTAATTCGCCCATGTTTCTTTACAATGCCAACGGTGACTGCAGATGCTTACTTACAAATGCTGAAAGAGTTTGCCATTGATAACATACCCCTACAAATCAGACGAGCATATTTCCAACAGGATGGTGCAACGCCTCATTTTGCCTGTACTGATCGCGCTTATCTCGATCAAAGGTCCCCAAATGCTTGGATAGGTCGTGGCGGACGGTTGCCATATCCACCCTACTCCCCCTGATCTGACATCCTGTGACTTCTGGTTATGGGGTATGATAAAGGATCGCGTGTATATTAAAAACGTTAGGGACATTGAATAACTCAAGGACAGAATAAAAGTGTAATATCAAACATCTCCCGTGAAACGTGTGTCAAGTCACTAAATTGTACTGTTGACCAATGGTTCTTGTGCATCAATTGTACTGGTGGACAGGTGGAGATTGTTCAGTAAACTCTGAATAAATGATTCCTTTCATACGAGTGCTAACATAATTTTGACTCGCCCTGTATTAAAGGTAAGCATCCTACCTGGCCAGTTTCAGTGAATGCCTAGCAGAAGACTATAGAGATATGAAAATCATTAATTTAAAAAAGATACAGACATTTATTCCTATGAGAGTAGTTAGGGATTCATAGAATGTACAGAAATGAATTGAAATGCGAAGTTTTGGTGACTAGAAAAATATTCATGCGTTTGTGTCAGTGATTATAAAGTCAAAAGATAAAAGAATAAAGATCAACCATCATTAAATCCATTCAACAAAACTCAATATTAACATTTTGGTGTAGAGTGTAACTGATCCATATTTCTTTATCTCCAACGGTGACTTCAAATGCTTACTTACAAATGCTGAAAGAGTTTGCCATTGATAACACACACCTACAAATTAGACGAGCTGGGTATTTCCAACAGGATGGTGCAACGCCCCATTTTCCCCGTACTGTTTGCGTTTGTCTCGATTAAAGTTTCCCAAATCATTGGAAAGGTCGCGGCGGACCGTTGACATGGCCATCACACTCGCCTGATACTTCTTCGTACTTTATGCAATCGCTGAACTTGTTATTTCACATTAATTGAGGAACAATATCTATCTATCTATCTATCTATCTATCTATCTATCTATCTATCTATCTATCTATCTATTGCAACTTCTTCATATCTATCTATCTATCTATCTATCTATCTATCTATCTATCTATCTATCTATCTATCTATCTATCTATTGCAACTTCTTCATATCTATCTATCTATCTATCTATCTATCTATCTATCTATCTATCTATCTATCTATCTATTGCAACTTCTTCATATCTATCTATCTATTGCAACTTCTTCATATCTATCTATCTATCTATCTATCTATCTATTGCAACTTCTTCATATCTATCTATCTATCTATCTATCTATTGCAACTTCTTCACATCTATCTATCTATCTATCTATCTATCTATTGCAACTTCTTCATATCTATCTATCTATCTATCTATCTATCTATCTATCTATTGCAACTTCTTCATATCTATCTATCTATCTATCTATCTATCTATCTATCTATTGCAACTTCTTCATATCTATCTATCTATCTATCTATCTATCTATCTATCTATCTATCTATTGCAACTTCTTCATATCTATCTATCTATCTATCTATCTATCTATCTATCTATTGCAACTTCTTCATATCTATCTATCTATCTATCTATCTATCTATCTATTGCAACTTCTTCATATCTATCTATCTATCTATCTATCTATCTATCTATCTATCTATCTATCTATCTATTGCAACTTCTTCACATCTATCTATCTATCTATCTATCTATCTATCTATCTATTGCAACTTCTTCATATCTATCTATCTATCTATCTATCTATCTATCTATCTATCTATCTATCTATCTATCTATCTATCTATTGCAACTTCTTCATATCTATCTATCTATCTATCTATCTATCTATCTATCTATCTATCTATCTATCTATCTATTGCAACTTCTTCATATCTATCTATCTATCTATCTATCTATCTATCTATCTATCTATCTATCTTTAAAATATTTCTTCCTAATAACAGATCCAAGAACTACTCATGGTAGACAGTTACTAAATGAGAGATGTTGAATGACGCATAATGATGGAGGAAGAATATATAGGCTAGATAACGACTGAGTTGAGACTTGAAGACGTTACGCTTTGAGAATCCTCCAGTATACGTGACATAGTGGGGCCTATCTGCGACGGTCTTGACAGGAAGCGAGATGCTAGTAATGTTTCGTGTGTAGGGAAAGGGGTGGTAAGGTGGGAAACGATTCATCACTCACAAGTCCACGCAAACTCGTTTGAAATTGGTCGCGGCTGGAATTGGACAGCTCCGGCTAAGATATAACAGCAATACAGATTTTTGTCTTGATCTGTCATGGAAGGAGGGAGTCATGTACTTTCTGGAGCGAATAAGATTGCTGACTCTTTTCCATTTTTGACGGATAGATGTAATATACGTGTTCCGTTTGTGTTTGGTGTGAGAGTGAGTGCAAAATGGACCTTGCTGACATGGAATCTAACTGAGAGTATAATTGTTCATAAGGACTGGGGAAAAATAATGTCTGCTCTGTGATGTTGAGCGAGCAATGTCAGAGGAGAGATCAGTTGCCAGGTTCTAGTCATCTAGTCGAAAGTTTGGGCACTCTATCGCTGATTTTCAGCTTATCGGTAATCTTGTCCGATGAGTTAATGGTGTTTACATATTTATAATTATCTGTATCAACCTTCTTGTAACTCTTCGTTAACTCCTTTTTAACCAAGTTGTTGTAATCCTTTGGATAAAGTTTATAAAAATTTACAGTCTTATCCGACTTTACAAATATTTGGTTTGAGTGGTTGATTTGTCTGACCACCGTGTCGAAGGGTTTTTGAAAGTTCTTCTTGCTTTTGTGGAAGCTAATATTATTTATGATATCAAAAAGATCCATTTCAAATTTTTGTAATTGGTCGATGAGAGGTGCTATTTTTAAATTTTTAAATCCATATGAAGCCATTTTTTTGAGATTTCTTGTTTTTTCGGTCGTTAAGGAAGAAACAGTCGCAAAGCTAAGTCGCAAAAACTGAAGACTTAATCAGGAGAATGATATGAAGAGCCCACTTATAATTATAATTATTCTAGACAGAAAAATAGAAGGAAAATTATTTTGTATACACCTCCCATCAACAAATTGTCTGTAGCAAATTGGGACACAAATTTTAAAATCTAATTAACACTTTCCCACGAATAGTAAATTAAGTCAAATACAAGCAAACGCAATATGACATCACTTTCGAAATACTTTTGGAAACTGAAGGAGGAAAGCAAAACACCTAAGCTTCAATGGAAAATCCTAAAACAAGCCAGAACATGAAAATCTTTGAATGAACCTTGTTTTTATGTTTGCAGGAAAAAAAAAGTATTATTAAACTTTTGAACAACAGCCAATTATTAAATCAAAGATTTGAAACCACCGCCTTTTGTAGGCATATTAAAGATCTAACATTACAATCTTGGTAAATCCATAACCCTAAACATTTAAAATTATAACTCTCTACCCTCTACCCTCTTTCTACCCTCTTATATACCTTTCTGCTAATGTATCTTAGATTATGATTCTTAAACAGTTTTTTGCACATATATAATTCTAGTAATAATATCAAATAAATTGATTTACATCCATCCTTATTCTACAAGTTATACAGTCCGATAATAGGTCAAAATTTGCTTATAAAAGTTACGGTGCTGTTCGATAAAAGTGACGCACTTGATTTTTTTTACTAAAAATATTTTTTGTCTATTGTTTTTGGGGTTAAAATAAATTTTAATCTTACTAATATAAATACTGCTTCTTGACCACCTAGGAACAAAGTTTATTCACCCTAAAGTATTCTATTGATAATTATAAATTTGGATATAAATGAGATTCAGGAATAAACACTGTGCCAAATAGTAGTTCAGATATCGCATTTTAATGATTAAACTGGTAAATTTAAAGAGCTTTTGACAAAATATTGAAAATTATTTTACAATACACTCAGAACAATATTCTAGAGAATTCTAGAACAGCTAAAATTAAATCTAGAGTATTCCAGAATATCCCAGAAAGCCACATACAGTATAAAAACAGCTTGAAATAGCCACTCAAGTCACTAACCAGATGAAAGGGTACAAACACGCATCAGAACCACTTAAGGCATTTATTATTGCCCTCTCAAAAGCAGGCAAGTCTACGAGAGAAATTGCAGAAATTGCTATAACCTCGCATTCAAATGTCTTTCGAGTGCTTAGGGCACATAATGATGCCACTCCTGCTCCAAGGAAGGAAACAAGAGGAAGAAAGAAAGGGAAGAAAAAGATTGATGATAGAATTGGCAGGATAATCAAGAGAGAAGTTGCGAAGAATAGGACTATAACTAGCCAAGAAATTGCAGTCAGTCTAAGCGAAGAGCAAGGTGTTAGTCTTGCCTCTTCAGCAGTCTGTCGGTGGCTGTTAGAACAAGGCTACAAATCTCATACACGAAGGTTTAAGCCGCTAATAAGCAAAGCCAACAAAGCCAAGAGACTTGAATGGGCTCACTATTACAAAGATTTCACCGTAGAAGACTGGAAGAATGTTCTCTTCTCCGATGAAACGAAAGTTGAGCTAAATTCAAAGGATAAGGTGAGTCACTTTTATCAAACAGCACTGTATATTAATATCCCATACTTTTATATAGCTTTCTACTTATATCTTAAATTCTGAACTAAAACTTACTGTTAAAAAAACCCAAATAACTTATGTATTCAATATTCCAAGAAAAATTCTCCACCTTTTAATTTATTAATTTATAAAATACGTTTTTTGATTACAAAACGAGTAGCAATAATTCCAGCCTAAATATAACGCAATTTAGCTCTGGCTTTGTTTTAAAGTTACCAAACACGTTTCCTGTTACTACTATAACCATCGCTTGAACTTACTTCCCCTTTCATCGTCTTAGTCTCTCCTATTCCCACCTTTCCTCTCCTACCCCTCACCTTTAGGAGGCTTGGAAATGATGTGCTTAAACACTTGAACGTTGATTTAAATTTTTCGGGTCAAGCCATCACTTTAACACCTAAATAATCCTTCACCAAACTGCGATCAACAAACTCTATTGTTTCACTCTGTCACCATTTTGCATTTCCTATATTTTCTTTATTCTTATACGCTCCCTCTAAAAAATTTACTTTTTTTTTAAAACAAATAGAAAATATATATATATATATATATATATATATATATATATATATATATATATATATATATATATATATATATAAATATATATATATATATATATATATATATATATATATATATATAAATATATATATATATATATATATATATATATATATATATAAATGTATATATATATATATATAAATATATATATATATATATATAAATATATATATATATATATCAGCGTGCGGCAGAAATACCTCCCGCATAATGTTAAGACATTAGTGCCAATAGCGTCTTCATCTAGATAATGTCTTACTATTATGTGATAGGTATTTCTGGGAATTGTATGTGGAAGATATTCCTACGATGTATATACATAATTTTTCATATTTTCATTAGGGGAGATTGTTGCTTGATATATAACCCTGGTAGATCTGCATTTGTCCTCTATTGGACAATTTTTAGAGGGTAGTTATCATTTACTATACACACACACACACACACACACACACACACACACACACAAACACACACACACACACACATATATATATATATATATATATATATATATATATATATATATATATATATATATACTCGTCTGGACTTCTCAATTATCTGTGACCTTTGCCAGTTAAGTCACCGATCAGAACTATGAAGATGCAGTGTTCAGATTAAAAGAAAAAATAGCAAAAATATATCGAAGACATTTTTTAAATTAGCCCAATTTAAAGAATGTATCATTATCGCTTTTTATATTTCTACAATTTTTAGGAAATAATTCACTGCAAAGAATTTGTGAAACTCTTCGATGTTTCCAAGCATTTTGCCAAATGTCATCACAATAAGATGCCATCATTCCTAGCAACAGTCATCGTTAAAACACATGTTTATCGTCTTCCAAATCCCGTTTAAAAGCGATCAAGAGAGAAAATAAAATGTTATGGTGATATTAATAGGAATAATATGTGTTGACGTTTTCTATGATGTTTCATTTTTCCGTTTCAATTAAAATATGCAACCAAATCTTGAATAATCTTTAATTATTTTTATAAGATCGGTGATTTTCTTAAACTGGAATCTAACGTCAGCCAAGTTTTCGATGTGGACAGAAAAGATAAAATGAACCAGCAAAAGTAACTATCGGTTCTTCGTTTATCTTCGTTTAAGGATTTCAATGCCACGTTGATTTTGGACAGGAAAAAGAAAGTTAGAATATTTATTTTCCACAGTTAACTAGAAGAAACTGCTCGATAGATAGTAAGTTGAAAGTTGAATCAAGATGTGTCCAAAAACATGTTGCGAGGGAACCAATGAACACTGTTAATTCGTGAACTTTGGGTTTTAGTAATAACCAATCAGAAACTATGATTATTAATATTGTTCAGTTTATTCATTATAATATTTATAACGATGTAGATATTTGAATAATCCCCACCACAAGCATGTTGGCCAAATCTATGAGAATTCATTGTACTGATAAATCATCAGTTACCTCCCCTTAAGATCTAGGAGGTAAAATCATCAGTTACCTCCCCTTAAGATCTAGGAGGTATAAAAGGCACCTTGGTATCCGTCAGTAGTAAAAGTAAAGTGCAATAAAGCTTTGGTATAAGTTTATTCACAGGTTCTGTTTTTACTACATTCATAATAATAAATAAATACCTATCTTTTACTTACATTTAATCATTTTTGTATTTATTTCTGTTTGAATTTCTAGGGTGAGTATTCCCATTATTTACATTCGGACCGATGCTTTCATTTTGGATACTATTATCACAACTGGAACATTTATTTAATCTACTGGGCTAGTGACTTTAATCAAAGAGGTTATTGTTTGTGGGTCGCAAGCGGAAATAACTTAGTCGATGAAAACTTTGCTTCGTGAATTTTGTGGCGTCGTAGCTGTAAGTTTAATCACCTGGGCTAATTAGAAGATTAAATAAAGGGTTCAGCTCGAAATTCTTAAAGATTTCCATGATTGACAGACACTTGGAGAAGGTTGAAGGACAAAACAAACAAGAGGTTGTGATGATAGCAACAGGCATGAGAAGATTAGTCCGTAAGTAAATAACGGAAAAACTTTGTTTTGTGTCTGTCAGAATTAATATAACTTATTTTGTTGTATTTTATTTTGATTGAGGGTTTGAAAGTTTTATTTCATCTGACCCATGACCTTCCTGTTTTAAAGAAGTCATACTTCTATTTTATCTCGTTCCAGAACTTCTCGCATATTCTTGTATTTCGCAGTTAAAATTCTTGTATTTCGCAGTTAAAATTCTTTTCTAAAATAAAGGAGCCAACTTCTAGGTAAAAAAAAATTCAATTCGCTTTTATTAACCAGTGTTAGATTCAAATAACATGGGTGCCGTCAATAAAACAATCTAATGTTTCGAACTTTTCAGAGAATTACAACACTGCCGTCATCTGAAGGACTCTCTAGACAGTGATGAACTTTGACCTTTTACCTGGAAACATTTGGCTTGATTGGAAGAAAACTTGGACCGGTCAATTGAACGGACACCGCCTAACACGTGACCTGCAGTCACGGATCCCGCCTTGACAGCCAAATCATTAACTCGTGGTCTTCTGCGTCTTGTCACGAAGACGATTTAAAGCGGCTTCCCTTTGAAGACGTGATTCTAGTGTTCTCAGAGACCGAAATAGCTTTCTTCTATGTCGAATGAAAACTAACGTGAAAACCTCAAGTTGGTGGCTCATCTGGTAAAACCGTCGATAGTTTAATACGAGTTGATTGACTAAAAGGAGCTCGATAATTATATCGCTTTTAAAAGCATAATAAGGTTTTTAATTACTCTTTGCATCTATTTTTAATCACTGTGCAATGCTATTAATGTACGAAGCTTATCAAAATTACCATGACATTAATTCTTCTTCTTTTTGAACTTGATTTTGCAGCCCCGAACTTTTAAATATTTTTGTCAGAATGTGTCTATAATAAAAATCGAATCAAAATATTTTCTTTCAGCCGGGGCATTTTTCAGCCTTAGAAATGTGATCATCAAATTAATTAAATCTGAAAGAGAATTCAACAAACGAGAAGTGCGAGAGAAGAAACTATTAGCATAGAACTTACGGTTGTATCTGGATATGTCTACAGTAATATGAATAGACCGAGATACCAAACTAATATTTCGTTTAAATTCGGGAACTCGAAGTAACAAGGAGGAAAGCTCATCAGAACAATTACCATGAAAATCTATATAGAAAAGGTGCGACATTGTGGCGGTGAGGACAGTGACTGAAAATGAAAAGTCAGGATAGATAATATTGCAGATTCTTTGAATTTTATCAAGGATCTCTAAATACATATCAGAAGCACCAAATCAGATGGAAAACGTTGGACCGAGAAGGCACAACGTGTTACTCTTCTTGAGGTTAGCATTAGCCATACAAACGATTAAAAGAGAGCAGTTTAATTTTAGAAGCGTTAAAATTAACAAGCCATTTCTTGCCCCAGTTAACAACAGATTGTATGTTATTTTTGAGATCAGCGGGCATTTTGACATTATTGAACCTATCAACCTTACCAAAAAAATAGGAGTAAATAGTTGTGTCATCAGCATAGATACCAAATAGAGAACAGATGACATCGAGAACGCCTTTGTAGATCCCTGGATAGAGCCCCTGGATAGAACCCCTGGACAAAGTTCCTGGATAGAGCCTCTTGATATATCCCTGGATTGAGCCCTGGATAGAGCCCTAGATAGAGCCCCTGGACAGAGCCCTGGATTGAGCCCTGGATATATCCCTGGATAGAGCCCTTGGACAGAGCCCTGGATTGAGCCCTGGATAGAACCCTGGATAGAGCCTCTTGATATATCCCTGGATAGACCACAGAATTGAGCCCTGGATAGATCCCTGGATAGAGCCCCTGGTTACATACGTGGATAGATCTCTGGATAGAGCCTCTGGATAGAGCTTCTTGATATAGCCCTGGATAGAGCCCCTGGTTAGAGCCCTGGATAGATCCCTGGATAGAACCCCTGGACCGAGCCTCTTGATAGAGCCCTGGATAGAGCCCCAGGACAGATCCCTGGATAGAGCCCATGGTTAGAGCTCTGGTTAGATCCCTGGATAGAGCCTCTTGATATAGCCCTGGATAGAGCTCCTGGATAGAGCCCCTGGATAGAGCCCCTGGTCAGAGCCCTGGATAGAGACCTGGAGAGAGCCCCTGGATAGAGCCCCTGGATAGAGCCCCTGGATAGAGCCCTGGATAGAGACCTGGAGAGAGCCCCTGGATAGAGACTGGATTGAGCCCTGGATAGATCCCTGGACACCCGTATTAATGTAAAATAATTGAGAAGTGTGACCGTTCAAGATAACTTTCATTTTCTCGATTTGATAGGAAAGATTGAATCAAATCAAAACTTGGGAAGAATATCAAAATGCCAAACCCTGTCAAATGCTTTCGACATATCGAAAGCAAAAGTTATCATCAAATTTATTAAAAGCAGTTTATTTTCTATTAATTTCAATATAAATTAGCATTTTGTATAGCTAAATTTTGCCTGAGAACAATTTCAATACAGCCATGAAACTCCGAAAAAATTTGCTGAAAATCCCTTTTTGGCCCAGCAGTTGTTGACTGCGTCCGAAAGTGCCTTGGCATTGGCTGCAATCTTATCTTCATGCAATCTCACACCTTTTCTGTGTGTTTTGTAGTCAGACCTGTTCGCATTCATTTCCAGCATTTTTTATGATTTTCTGAAGATCTTCTTGTACTTTGTGTCACAGTGCACGATCATGCATAGATGGGTGCAATCATGTAACTGCATGTGCATCTGTAGTTTACCTTGTAATAGTTCCAAATACTCTTCATGATTGTTCCAGAGTTTAAGAAATATAAAGGAAAATGGCTGGGAGAGCAGTTCATAGTTTATATCGTTTATAGTTCATGAAACCACTTTTCTCTTGGATGCTCTTGGATTCATCAGAGCCAACCAACATTTCGCCATTGTTCCTCTGTTCAACGCCTTTTGGTAAATTCATAGCGATTCTTTTTTTATGACCACAGTAAATCTTTCGGCAAGGTTTGCAGGATATTCGCTGAAATTCATTGACCAAAATCTGCGAGAAACAATTCTACGACTGACATTTGTACCCCTGAGAAGAATCCTTTTACGTGAATCGATGGATTTGATAATATGATTATCTCTCAGGGTTGTTTTTCTGTGACATCCACTTTTCTTTCACAGAAATTAAAGCCATCAGCCTGCAAAAAGGCGATAGCATTGTAACATGCAATCTTGCTACAAGCTGACTGAGGTCTCCCGCACTGATCCCCCACACACACTGCCGTGTAATGTTATTATTTGGGATCATTGAATTTCAGAAAATGATGAATGTCCATTTTTAACCTACAATACTTACTGAAAACTATTCTTTGGATCAGCTCTACAAACTTTCAAATTGGCCGAAACTCTGTTTCACAATTGACCGTGATGTAATGTTAAAGTATGGCTACATAAATTAAAGTAGATAATGTAATATCCTGTAAGAACAGAGAAATGGTTATCTTTGACAGGTAGTCTTAAAATATTGGCAAAGACTGAATAAACAATGTTAGACAATACTGCATGATGTTTGTCAGATTCATGTCTTGGGCGATCATCAGACATTTATCTTCTCTATTGACCACTTCCAGATAAACATACCACATTATAAACACTATATCTTCATTTGAAATTATTTATCAGTCAAACATTTCACCTTTGACATCATAGTAGTAAACAATTAATTCAATTCCTCATGATTTTCTCATTTCAAAGCCAAAAAGTCATTGAATATATTTCAAAGTGATCTTTATTCTATAAAATTATTATTGGAAATAAAGCAAAAATAATTGGAAGAAAATACAATTATTATTCGATAATCATCAATAATATCTTAATTAAATGTTAAATATCAACAAAAATATTTCCGTTTTAGATAAAAAAAAAAGTATTTCTGTTACTGAATTGAATAATTCAAACCGAATAAAAATACGGCGAGGAGAATTTTTATACTGAATTCTGATCATAGAACGGATGACAGTAACTTTTGTACATTTGTACGTTTTTATCGAATTCTAATAATTATGGATCTCTGCTGACAGAACAATTCTTGTTTTGAAAGATGGATTTGATAAAGTTAAAGGATATGACTTCTTTCTCAATTGATTGAAAAGACACACACACACACACACACACACACACACACACACATATATATATATATATATAAGGAGAGTATATATGTTTTTATGCGCATGACATATCCATTGGGTTGATCAACATTTTCTGTCTGTATTTATAGTTAAGTGGCATTGTTTAATTTTAAATATATTTTAAAATATCGTTTCGTAACAGCTGTCATAGCAGCATATATTAAACAATCCCAAATGAGTACATTTTTATCTATTGGTCCAAATGTTGAAATGGAAGAAAAATAGAAACTTGTTCGGAATTTTATGTTTTATTTAAAGTTAAAAACATTTCACCCCAAGCAAGGCAATAATGTCTCTAAGACAGTGGAGAAGAATGAGAAATTTTAGTTTGGAGAAAGGACAATAAAAGAACAGGATTCAGGAATTCAGAAAATGACGATTGACGTTGCATTTCAATTTTTGAAAATAGTAGACGGCCGGAAAGCAAGGGATGTAAAAATATTTGTTCAGAAGGGACCGTAAAGATTGTGTCACTGAAAAATGGTAGGGAGTCAAATTAACAAGGGAAGATCGAAAGACGTGAAATTTGATATTGGTTGAGGATAATCCTTGTTATATGATCTTAGGAGTTTAGCCGACGTACATAAACTATTCAATCAGATTTTGAAATTCATTTGAATTAACTGGACTATATAAGCCGTTTTAATCTATGCCTTACATAATATTTTGGGTATGTTAATTTCTTTTTATTTTAAGAAAATTCCCAATGTGACTCACCTAAAAAAAGATCACTGAGCTTTATAGAGAACGTTCTCTTAAAGATGAAACCTGTTAAGAGAGGTGAACAAAATCTTATGTTTTTGATTACATAATAAACAATGCTGAATAGTCAAATAGATCAGTCAAGGTTGAAATTCATCGAAGTAAACAAAAACTCGAGAAAAAATCAATGTTCTGTGATATCCAAAATTGCCAAGATGCTCAAAATATTCAATCAAACATTGAAACTCATTTGCATGAACTTAATTAGGTTATTTATCTTATCTACAGTTGGACTAACCTTTCTCATCTTATTGTTATTATCACAACATTTCGACCGTTGTGCCATTTTGCCTTCATCAGCTTTCTGTCGGGTAGCCATCAGGGAATTTCGAACTTAACCCTTGATTTAATCTATGGCGTAAATTTTTCTCGTTCTTCTCTTCATGTCCAAAGATATATCGCCTTGACAACATCTGAAGAAGGCCGGTGGTCACAACGGCTGAAATAATAATAACAAAGACGAGGACATTAGTCCGAATATAAATAATGATAACTTCCTATTCTAGAAATTAAGGCATAAATTATTATTATTTAATTTAGTCGCTTTGATGTATGACTTGCTCATATTACATTAAATATTCTACACACGGGTTTGGAACATAAATTTATTAGCCTGACACGAATTTATTATCTGGATTTTCTCATTTTTGATTGCATAATATTCGATCCGTGCTTTTAGAATTCACGACTGGATGAAGTAGGTTGAAATGGAAAGAGATTATGTTGAAAAATAAATAGTTCTTGGGTGAAAAAATAGATTTCATTCTTTGGCTACTGATTTATTGATGTCAATAAGTATTAAAAGATTAATCTCACATAAAACTGCATCTGGTCGTGGCTAAGCCAAGTAAAATAATCTTAATAGTATTGAATGTATGAGTAATTTATAGAGGTTTAATTTAAATAAAACATTTAAAAAACTAAAATTCATTACTGAATTAAGTAATGAATTTTATAATTTTAAATAATATCAAATGATTGTCCGCAGACAATTAATTCTAGTCTTAACGTGTGTAAGTGGCAAAAGATATAGCAGTCACATTTTCTTGGCTCCACAGGTATTGTTATGAGCAGTAAATTTACTTGAAATTGTGACATACATGAAACAAATGATTATGTGGATATTTCAAGGTATTGGGTTGTCAGATTAATTCGTTCGTTTTCCCCAATGTTATTTGAATTAACATTCAACATATTTTACCGTCGAGTTTTATTGGATTTTGTAGCTTTAGTCTTCCTTTACAATTTTTCAAGGAATTCTACCTTTTTTCAGATATATGACGATGGAGTGCCAAGTAGATAAAAATCAAAATTTCCGACATCTTCTTGAACACGATAATGCCTCCCCACCATGCCGCTGATTTAATCAAAAATACTATTCAAAAGCTTAGTTGGGAAGTTTGAACGCACCTACAACATTCTCTTGTGTCTTCAGATTAACACCTTTTTCCGGTCGCTTTACGCCAGACTGCGAGTTGTTTCATTCAACAACGAAGTCAAGATGGAAATGTGGATTGATGAATTCTTTGAGGATATATGCGGGGGAAATGAATGACAAAATGGAAAAAAAGTTTTCGTGTGACGCGTTTTGTCCATTAAGATTTAATCGGACAAAATTTGTTACGTTGGCGTCACTACACATGCGCACGAACGATGCATGCTGGGAATTTTTAATTAGAATATTTTTGGTGGGTGGGATATATAATCTAACCGATTTAACTTAGAATCTTTTTCTTTTTGTTGTTGTTAGATAAATGAAATCGGCTATATTATACATCCCCCGCTAACCAAAAAAAAAAAAAGAAAAAAATTAAATTTAAATTTCTCACATTTTTCACCCATTAAAATGGATAAAGAGGATTTATTTTTATTAAATCAATTATTTTTCTGTTTTTATGCATATTTTAGTTATTATGTATCTGTGTACAATTAATTATATGAAAAGTATGTTTATTCATTAGTTAGAAATACTATAAATTAAAAAGTTGTATGTGTACGAATATTTGTTTCCCCACTATATATATATATATATATATATATATATATAATAAGTAATGGATATTTTTCTTTAATAATATTTCTTGAATATTCAGGCCGATAGACGAAAATAAATAAATATACTGTTTAATAAATAAATGGAACGTCTAGTCAGATATATATATATATATATATATATATATATATATATATATATATATATATATATATATATATATATATATATATATATATATATATGTATATATATATAATAAGTAATGGATATTTTTCTTTAATAATATTCCTTGAATATTCAGGCCGATAGACGAAAATAAATAAATATACTGTTTAATAAATAAATGGAACGTCTAGTCAGATATATATATATATATATATATATATATATATATATATATATATATATATATATATATATATATATATATATATATATATATATATATATATATATATATATATATATATATATATTATGAAATGGACAAAGTCCGACAATTATTTTAAGACATTTTTATGTTTATATATTCTTTTTATGGATACAAATATTTAGGTAAATGCTCTGTTTATAATAAACAGTATTAAACAACATTTACCGGCCTGAATGTCCGAGAAATTTTCATAGAATCGGTTAAAGGCACGTCAGGCTATATGACGGTTCCGTATAGGATAGAGGTTCGAATCCTGTCGGAGGACGAATATTTTCTATGAAAATTTATCGGACATTGTCAATTGATCTCTTTACAGAGGCTAAAACTCACACAACGTGATTTCTAAAAATTTACTAAAATCATTTTTTAAAAATTCGTAGTCTGGAATACTTAATAGATACTGACAGATGAAAAAAGAACTCCAGATTATGGATTTTTAATTGTTTACATTTAAAGAAATCTCGTTGTATGAGCATATTTGTTTTGGCTTCCGTAGGTCGGGTCAGTTTACAATGAATTTATATGGCAAACTGGACCCCTATGAACTTTTATATAAATTTAATTAAAAAAAGTTTATTTCTAGATATGAAGATTATTTATTGATGTGTAAAGAAAGTTTGAAATAAATAATTGTTTATTGTAATTTTAGTCTTCTCCCTTCATTATCGTGTTATTAATAGACCTTTGAAAGTGGACATGTATATCAACCTCTGAGAACTTTATTGTTTGCTTTTTTAGACATCTATAAGTTGTCCCATTCACCTTATATTCACTGGAGAGCCGCTGTCCTCGAAGTGCATCCATTATGAAAATCTGAGGATGGCGTGAAAAAACTAAAGAAGCTAATTCCAAGGCTTTTAATTCTGCAGTCGTGATTCTTCTGTCCGCTGTAAGGAATGCGTTAGTCATTTTGGCGTAATCTTAATTCACAGCACCAGCTGGCCAGTCGCTGTGGCACCTGCTACTAAATTTAGTTCTCCTTTCTCTCTAGGATTGCTATTAATTATACTTATTTATCTACTTACTGTACTTACACAATGTTTATAAACATTCACAGAGCTCCTGTGAATGTTAGCAAAACTTTCACTTTCCAAATAAAAAACAGAAACTGTCCGATGGCTTTTTGCGTTCTATGTTTGTCCAGATGTTCAGACATTTTAAAAGAGAATTATCGACATAGAAAGAGAAAGCAACGCCCTGATAGATTTTATGGTGTTGGAGCTTTTGGGTAACCTGGTGTACTAGTGAGCCAGCCAAAATGAGCTGACTCATTTTATAGTTCACCAATAGAAGATTTAACCAATCAGAAGGCTCAAAATATGAAGTGTATAAAGGCGGCCATGTTTTTTTCCGGAATATTCACTGCCAGCCTTTGATGTCGAAGACTGGTATTGGCAATATAGTCAGATTCAGTAGAGTGTCTGACTCGGGAGTGTTAATCTTTAACGTTGTTTCATTGAACAGATTACGTACTGCGCTGGATTCTATATTCATAGACTATAGTGAACATGGTCAACATATGGTTAATAGCTAAACATACTGCTAAAATTTTGACTAATAATTATACAGTTATATTCGGAAAGTCAGTACTTTTTGATCGATACATGTAGAATAATATAAAGTGAAGAAAAGACATAGAAATCATTTTAAGAACATCGGTAGCTCTTTGCTAATACGAAGATGTAATCTCAGGTAATCGGAGTTAGTAGAAAAAGAAGCAAAATCTTTGAAAGTCTTTGTAAATTTGTCTGTAGGTTAAGAGATTGTGGTCATGCCTAGAAGTTCCACTGATAGTAAAGCGAACGTAAAGATGGTTGGACGTCAGCCAGCCTAATTGAGAAGACAGAGAAAGGCGTTTGGTCTCGATTTTTTAGACAATTTCACTCGGATTGATCTGAACAAAGGCGCATTTCTACAAGAACAATTGTTTCCTTCAGGCAAAATAGAGAGAGAGAGAGAGAGAGAGAGAGAGAGAGAGAGAGAGAGAGAGAGGGAGGGGGGTTAGTAGATAGGGAGATTCCTAGAAACGTCTACCCCCCCTTCACATTGTCTTCAAATATGTATAACATTTTCAACAGCAAAATAAAAAAATGAAAAAAAAAAAAGAAAACCTTTGAAATATAAATGTCTTCAGATTGAGGAAGCCTATTGCAATGCAGTCTTATATCGGATGTGACAAGCAGATGAATCGTGTGCTTTGACCTTGTATCTTTCGACCTTGCCTTGAGATTAGTAGGAGAGAGTCTGATAGTCTGTAGATAATAGCATTTGCTTAGAAGCTC
Organism: Acanthosepion esculentum; assembly: GCA_964036315.1. Lineage (NCBI taxonomy): Eukaryota > Metazoa > Mollusca > Cephalopoda > Sepiida > Sepiidae > Acanthosepion > Acanthosepion esculentum. Next base: position 124,224,684 of record OZ038488.1, on the reverse strand, counting down.
AATCTTTCTCATCATTGGCCATTGAAAATCTTTGGTCGATAGTCGCCATCAACGCTTTAAGGTAACTCCAAACGAGTCAACTCACGCAGAAATTGACCCCTGGCAATAATGAGCGTCAACGAAGTCAGGCAGACGAACACAAGAGTAGCGGTAATCGTGTTTTGGCATTAGTGTTGCATTCATTACGCTGAATCAATGATTGGAATTAACTTGGATTCGATTGTAGTTTTCTTTTTTTTTTTTTACATGAGAAGCAAATCAATACCAAGAACATATCAGATTTTAATCAAAGGATTTCTACATTCAGCAAAATCGCAGGACGATGATGTAAGCGATTTTCTTTTGTAATTATTCCAATTCACCTTATTCAATTTCTCATGCTCACCGTTTGAATATCCCTTCTAGTTTTCGCCTATACAACACAACTTGCGTCAAATGTGCTGTAGTCATAGAGAGGTGGTTAAGCAATAGAGACCCAAGTCATACATTAGGGATACGGAAAGTGTTAGGGGTGAGCAGTCGTCCAAAAATATTCTTTTCCCAAATGTCTCTTATACTATATTTGCTTTGAGAAATTTTTGTTTTGGTTGTGGAAAAAAATTGCAACATTTTTCTGGATAGAAGTTATTTCTAATTTGGTAAAGCAACAGTTACATGCGTCAATAATCCTGTTTTATACATAAGGTCTGAGGAGTAGTTTGCCGATGAATATATGTTACGAGGCTTGATAAGACGATTGTAGTGAGTTCAATTTTCACTGAGTGCATTAATCTGCAATAAATTAAGCTAACTTTACATAAATATAGATTTGGAGCAATTTCTAAAATATAGTCAGAAAAATATTTTATACTGTTATATTTACAATATTCATCTTTTATTTGCGGTAATAAAACTCATTGACACACACACACGCACGCACACACACACACACATATATGTATATGGAGAAGATAGTTTTAAGGTGTGTTATATTTATGGGATAAAGTGCTCAATATCAGAGATAGAGCGTGTGTAAATATAAAAGTGAACATTGAAGTCAACACCCAGAGGCGACAGGCTGTTTCAGGCTAGACGCAATCTTCAGGCCAGACGATATCGTCTGGCATGAAACAGCCTGTCGTCTCTGAGAGTTGACTTCAATGTTCACATTTCTATATTGTTATGGGGACCTACATTTATGGACAAAATAGACTCGTCTTATGATTATATTATGCCTCGCAAGAGGACTGTAGACAGTTGGCGACTCGACTCCGGTTGAGGAGTTACTGGTCGAACTCTCTGCCTTTGAGCAGAGAGGAACCCGGACGAGGTTCCGCCGAAGGACAGAGCCTCGTTCGGGGTGGTTGACCGACCCGATCCCGTTTATACGGGATCTACGGGCTATTTTTGGCCGAGCCTACGGCCTCGGGTACCCCACTTTAAACCCGGCCTTGTGCCACATCTGTCCCTCGTGGGGAGGAC
>OZ038488.1:124145723-124218223 GCA_964036315.1 Acanthosepion esculentum | reverse complement strand
TCGTTTGAAACAAGATGTGTACGACAAAAAATGTGTATTAGACAAGGAAGTAGATGGAATTCCCAACACTAACGATAAATGTAGAGCTATATTGTATGGATCTGATGATTGGATGAGAATTTGATTCATTCACTAAAATCGTCAATCAACACGACTACAAGTGAGAGGCGGAGTTATATTTTGGCTTAGTATTGTAGGTAATAAAATTATAGGCGTCCTCATAGTTGATGGTGTCAAGATAAATACAGAGAATTACTGTAAGTTCTTAGAGAAGGAATTTGGAGTTGGTATAATTCACAGTGAAGAATCTTTAAGTTGAAAAGTATATTCATGAAGGATACATTATGCAAAGTAGACTATTTCAGAATGTTTCTAAAGATATCAAATTAATGGTGTTCTACTGAAGGATGCTGAGAATATCATAGGCAGCACGTATAAAGAACGAAGAAATTTTAAAGAAAATGGAAACAAAGTAAAGTCTTAAGGAAAATGGAAACACTAGGACATTTAATGAGAAAAGAAGGCTAGGAAAATCTGGCACTCGCAGGACATACTGAAGTGAAAAGGGAAAGAGGAAAGCTTACATAGCGAACTTGTGCAGAAGATGACAGGGCAAGAAATGGCAGGATTGTGAAAAGATGAATATTGCTAAGAGTTAAAAGTGAATAAGAACTTGTAGAGAGCCGTGATCACCCACGTCATCAAGGGATGCGACAAGCAGAAGAAGCATTGGTTGGCTAATACCAATTTTAATGTGAAAAATCGATTTTCATAAGAATATCTGATTTAGTCTGTTCAGTCGAAAATCTGTCGAATTTGTCTACGTGCTTTAGAAATTAGCAAATTTAAGATTTTATCTGGAATAAAAAAACAGAAATAAAAAATGCAAGATAATATAAAGGAAAAACGCAACTGATCTTCATGTAAAGAGAAACCCGAAAAATCGATGGAAGAAGGAAAATTATTTGTCAGAAGTTCAGAAAATCCAAGAAGGCCGTAGAATATATCGGCTGAAGCGTTGTGTAAAGAAGAATAAAAAACTAAAACAATCTGTAAAGTAACGAAAAGACTTCATATTAGAATTTCTGTATATCAAAGTAGTTCGTAAAATTTATCTTCTGAAACACTGTATAACGAAAAAAAATACGATAAAAATCTGTGTCGTAATGAAAACGCTTTATGTCAGAAGATCCAAGAAGTCCGTAAAATATATCGGCGAAGCGTTGTGTAAAGAACAATAAAAATTGATAAAAATCTGTGTCGCAATGAAAACATTACATGTAGAATTTCAGATGATCCAAGAATTCCACAGAATATATCGACTGAAGCGTTGTCTGAAGACCAATAAAATATAATGAAAACATAGGCTGATGAAAAGTTGCATTTGAAATACATTAATATCAGATATTTTGTTCAAATCTCTTTGATTGGCAAAGTAAGACATTTTTTTTTATTGCAGTGTCGTATATTCATTTTCCTTTTTTCCTTTGTTCGTCTAATTCTGATTTTCATCGACATAACAGCTTATAATCAAATCCTCAGTGCCACGATTCGGACAAAATGGAACTTGATGAATTATAAAGACAACGTGAACTAGAATTTTGTTAAACAATGAATAAGAATAAGTTTGCTAATAAGTATAACAATTCAAACGGACAATAGAATGTAACTTAGAGAAAATGAGAGCAAAAAATAACTTACAGAAAGAGAGAACACAAAACTATCGCAGATGAAACGAAGAATTTATCCCATCTTTACTGAAGTAAAGGAGTAATAATAGTAATTATATTATGAATAATAATTAGAATTCGTTGATAGATTCTTTGGCAAAAGAATAACCGAGGAAAACATCGTAAACTAGCCATAGACTAATTTACTATTCTAAAAAGAAGAAGGGAAGAATAAATACAACATGCAGAAATTGCAGCAAAATTGGAAAAAGAACGGTAAAAATTCAAACCAAGAAACAAAGGAATTTGCCAATAAAAGCACATGTGAATGTTTGAGCAGAGGATACTTAAAAAGTGAAATGAAATCAGTAGTTACAGTTAAAGTGCACTATTTACATTATTCGGACTATTGTCCTCAACTTTGTCGCTATATTTATGACAACGTTTCGTTGTACCCTCCGACATTCTTCAGGTGGTTGGAATGTCGAACTGAACCCTTTATTTCATTCACTGGGGTAGACTGTTCTAGTTCCACGTTTAATGGATGTCAGTTATCTCCTGTTAACTCCCCTCTCAAAGTTCTCTACTGCCTTAACCGAGTATTGAACTCACACTCTTTGGATCCTGTCACTAACACCTTTATCCACTGTGCCATGTGTCCTTGAGGACATCTGCGTATGAATTTCTGGGTATTATAAACCTAATGTAATCATTTTTTATCAGTGCTCATATTGCAGTTTTTGTTGTTACTATCGCTACCCCAGTGAGCGAAATAAAGGGTTCAGTTCGACATTCCAACGACCTGAAGAAGGCCGGAGCGTACAACTGCCGTAACGTTGTAATAAATATGGCAACCTCATCTCAGAAATATAGACAGATAGTTAAAGTGAATTAAAATCAAAACAGGACATAAAAGCATAAATAAATTACCATTAAGTCGGAGAAGAAATAGTTTGATAAAGGGCTCTGGAACTGTTAGGCAATCTTGACACATTTGGGAAGGAGATTAGAATAATCCAAATCTTATACTGACACCAAACCACCTTCCTACAAATAGAAAATGAATTCTGTAAATATACAAAAGTAGTGTACGAGAAAGATGTGTCCTCTGACCGAACTTAAACCTATACAGTGAGACGAGGATTTTTATCATGTTTCATTTATGGCGAGCACAATCTTAACGACGTAAGATATGCAGATGACACAGTGTTTATAGTAGACATAGAAAGGAAACTATAAGAACCCCTACAGATGGTAGTTGAGGAAAGCGAGAAAAATGGACTCAATTGAAAGAAGACAGAAAGAGTTGTTGTCAACAAAAGGAGCAGCCCAACATACAACTTGCAAAATGGAGATGTCAAAATCAAGCAGGTACAACAATTTAAATATCTGCGAAGTGTTTTAACAGAGAAAAGAAAGTGCTACACTGAGATCCAAAATTGCACTAGGATAACGAATGATGCCTTCCAAAAGCTTAGCAAAGTATTAGGGAACAAGCAAAAGAGTACTGAACTGGTACGTAATATCAGTTCCTTTATATGTCAGTGAATATTGGACAATCTCTTCACAGATGAAGAAGAGGCCTGAAGAAAACAGAAATCTGGTTCTACAGAAGGATGCTGTGAATACCATCGAATGAAACTTGTGAGTAACGAAGTTTTATAGAGTAAATTGAAACAAGGACGGCACTTATACTTAACATTCGAGAGAAACAGTTGAAGTATCTAGAGTTCATAATGAGGAAAGAGGGCTAGGAAAATTTGATACTCACAGGACAGGTTGAAGGTAAAAGAGAGAGAGAGAGAGGTAAAAGAATTTTTTAAAAAAGCGTCAAAGACTGGAAATTTTGGAGAGACATGATCGCCAACAACCTGAAGGGACAGGGTCTACAGAAGAAGAAGACATATAAAATATATGTAAAAGATCCGAATATAAAAAATAATGTAGACTCTTCGGGAGCAGAAATTGGTTGGGAACTGCGCAAACAACTGGGGTTTCATCATACGGGGCAATTGTATAAGCACAAGCCAGTATCTATCTCGGGAAAAAAAACATTTCTTTGGGATTTGGAAATTCAAACGAGTTACTTAAGCAGGTTTTGAGACAGTATGGTAATCGCAAACTAAGAAAATTGTTGGATAGCAAAGCACACACTGAAAATGAAACGTAATAAAATAATTGAGAAAATGAAGGCGCGATGATTGGACATAAAATACTGGCGAGCTTGAAACGATCTTGTAGATCACGGCAAAATATGTGGTGATGCAAAATTGAGGAAAATTAATGTCACATGATCATCATTAAAACTCACACGGTATAAAAATTACTTAGTAATAATAAAAATAATAATAATGATGATAAATGATAAGGCGAACGATGTTAGCAGACAAAAAGAATTAGGTGACAAACAAAACGTAATTATTGTATCACTCACTTGAGAGACAGAGAGAGAGAGAGAGAGAGAGAGAGAGAGAGAGAGAGAGAGCGAGCGAGCGAGAGCGAGGGAGAAATATATATAGAGAGAGTGAGAGATAGAGAGAATGGAGAAGTGAAAATAAAAGATACTCAGAAAATCGTTACAGAACTACTTAAATATGTAACCAATGAAGTATTGGAAATTGTCCTAAAATCCCGTTCGTAAAGATCTGAACAATGAGAAACCCAAAATAATAAAAAAACAATGTATTCCTACCTCAGTGCCTATTTCCTTCTTATCATTTACAAATAATAATAATAATAATAATAATAATAATAATAATAATAATAATAATAATAATAAAATAATAGTATGCACCCAGATCCGAAGGAAGTAGAGGATTAGTTCAACTAGAAATGTCTTACAAAATTAGAACAAGCGGTCTTCAAAGATACCTAGAAACTACAGAAGACTGCATGATGATCTGTGTCAAAGAACATGAAAGTAGTAAGCTACTTTATTCAGTAATAAAGGAAGCCAACAAGTTCAAAATGGAGTTTCAAATGGGTGAAGAAACACAATTAAACATAATACACCGACTGAAGTTGCAAAATACTTTAAAAAGAAAACAAATGCAACAGATACAGAAAACCAGATACGGAAACGATGGCAAGATAAACCGCTTCACGGTCAATACTCTGCTTGTATCAAACAAACCATCAGTTACTACGTAATGCAGGGTTAAAAGCTGAAACCGAAGGTTTTATTCTTGCTACACGGCACCAATGCTTGCTAACTAGAAATTACCAAGCACACAAAGTGAAAAATTGTGTTAGCACAAAATGAAGATTATGCAATAAATATCCCGAAACAATTGATCATCTTGTATCAGGTTGCGCGGTATTGGGAGCCATTGAATATAAAACCGGGAATGACAGAGTAGGCCAATATCTGCACTGGAAAATCTGCAGCATTTGCGGAAAGGGAGCTGCAAGAAGTTGGTATGAACACCACCCAGATCCGGTTAGGGAGATAGGACGAGTAATAATTTTATGGAACTTTACAATACACACAGACAGAACAATCAAAGTTAATCGCTCTGATATCGTGATTAGGGACCGCAAAGACAAAATGTGCCTCCTTATTGACATGGAAGTCCTTGCAGACCGCAGTGTATCTTTGAAGATCTTCAAAAAACTATCAAAATACAAGGACCTTGAAATCGAAATCTCAAAAATGTGGTGCATGAGAACATCAACAATCCCTGTTGTAGTTGGAACCCTCGGATTGATTGGAAAAGATTCCAATAAACTCACTGGAAGAATCCCTGGTAGCACATACCTTAAAGAAATACAAAACATAGTACTCACGAGTACAGCCCATACCTTATGAAGGGCTTTACCTATGTAAAATATGTGTGATTTTTTCCCAAAACTGCTCAGTGAAAATGTCATAATGCCTTTTCTAACCTTAGGTCTTTGGTCGGGAACCGGAAAGAAATGAGTATGCACCAGAAACCAAAGGAAGTAATAATAATAATGATAATAATAGCATCAACTTAGTGTGTCTATTCAAACTAATGGAATAATGTAGAAAAACTAAACAAAACAAGAAACAAGACAACCGATCTTCTTGTTAGAAGCCTCGTATCAACCACCATCAGCAGTCACACCGTAGATGAACTTTTTGCTTCTTCTAGGTCAGCGATCTCTTTTATTGTGAAGGAAGCTATCAATATTCAAATATACGCTTCAAATAAAAGGAGGCTATATATTTATAACGGCTGTCAAACTCTGCACAGCCGCGACTCAGCGTCTCTTTTGACACTGGCGGTTAAGTTCATTATTTTCAGTTTTGTTCTGTTACATTCACTCGAGCCGACATTTTCCGCCACCAATAATCCTAATATTGATAATAATAACAACAATGCCATGTTCTAATTAAATAGATGAACCTCATCTCAAATAATAAATATTGCTGATACAAAGGGACACGTGATGAAACAAAAATGATGTTCGAAAATAAAGAAATAATACGACTGTAACTGAGTGTTTCAGAATTCATAGAAATAAAAAGGTGTACTATAATAAAGCTCTTGGAGATTGTAATAGGAGAAGATTGTAACAGAGACATAACATGGGATTGTCAAAGGAATTTGTCACAGGAGGACATTGTAACAGAAGACTTTGTAACAAAAGACTGTAAAAGGAGATTGTCATAGAAGAAGATTGTAACAGAAACATTGTAACATGGGATTGTAAAAGGAGATTGTCACAGGAGGAAATTGTAACAGAAGACTTTGTAACAAAAGACTGTAAAAGGAGATTGTCATAGAAGACGATTGTAACAGAAACATTGTAACATGGGATTGTAAAAGGAGATTGTGACAGAAGGAAATAGTAACAGGAGAATTTGTAACAAAAGATTGTAAAAGGAGATTGTCATAAGAGAAGATTGTAACAGAAATATTGTAACATAGGATTGTAAAAGGAGATTGTCGTAGGAGGAAATTGTAACAGTAGATTTGTAACAAAAGACTGTAAAAGGAGATTGTCATCGATGAAGATTGTAACAGAAATATTGTAACATAGGATTGTAAAAAGAGATTGTCACAGGAGGAAATTGTAACAGGAGACTTTGTAACAAAAGACTGTAAAAGGAGATTGTCATAGGAGAAGTTGTAACAGAAACATTGTAACATGGGATAAAAGGAGATTGTCACAGGAGGAAATTGTAACAGGAGACTTTGTAAGAAAAGATTGTAAAAGGAGATTGTCATAGGAAAAGTTTGTAACAGAAACATTGTAACATGGGATAAAAGGAGAATCATCATGTGTCCTTGAGGACGTCGGTGTATGAATTTCTGGGATTTATTGCTCATATTGAGATTTTCCCGTTATTATTGCATATTCTTTACCAGAGTTTATATTAAATTTTTGTGTTGTTATTCATTGCTTTTCTCTGGCACTGGTTCCACTATTGTATTCATTTCTATGCTTGGTCGGCTCAGGAGATTTTTGTGGCCTAGCGTATGTGCTGATTTCTTAAGTTTTCGACTAAGCATAGAAAGAGTTTACAGTTCAATACCAGACTACAGCAGAGTTGAACCAAACAAAATTGTAGAATTGATTTAAAGGGAAATACAAAAAATAACTATGACACCCAGAGGCATGGCATGTGGAAATAGAATAATCTACTCCGGTAAACAAAATAAAGAGTTCGTTTCGAAATTTCAAATCACCTGAAAAGGGCCTGAGCGTACAACGGTCGAAACGTTGTCAATATGGCAGTGAAGATGAGGATAACCGTTCGAATAATGTAAATAAGAATTTTTCATCCAACATTATTTCATATTATTATAGACATTATTTTTGTGGATATTAATTTGACAGTTTAAGAAAATTAAAAAAAAAATTTCAGGTATAGCAACTCAAATAGGTGCACCCACTAAATATGAAATGTTTATAGCAATAAGAAACATGAAGAAAAGTAAATTCCTTGACTTTTAAATTTGTGGATGAATTGGCTCTTTTTCTTGTATACGTCAGGTTACCAAAATCTTGTAGGGGTTCACTCACATCGTAGCACAGAAGTTAGCCTCGTGTTCACAGAGATAAAAACATACTTGACAGGAAAAAAACGTACAGAAATAACAGGAAAAGCATGGTGAATTGTATGCTAATTTCATATAATTTATTTATATTTTTGTGTATTGGTGTGTGTATTTTTTAGGTTACAATTGTTTTATAGGACATGTGATAAAAGGGAGTAATTACTCCGTAGTATTTCAAGCCATATCATAGAGAGAAGTAGGACTCGTGTTGCTCGTACCAGGGTTCGCGGTGAAAAAATTGAATTTACGTCTTTTGGCACGATGTTTGTATTTCCGGAAGGAACAGTTTTTGTTGCATGCTGGAAGAGTTTTTAGAATTTTTATTTTAAACAAAGTTTAAATATTATTGTCATATTTTATTTATAATTTTCGTTATTATTATTTTATATTTTATTTTTATTTATTAATAATAATAATAATGTCCCTACAGATTCAGATGGATTACTCGATTCTGCCGATGAGACCCTCGGTGATCATCATAAAAAATAAAAAAAAATGATGTGTCAAGTAGAGAAAATTCCATAATAATAATTATAATGAATAAATAAATAAATAATAATAATAATAATATGTAAAGAATCAGAATTTTTACGTGAGAATGAAATAAAAAATCTAAAATAAAAAAAAAATTCTAGTTTGGAATTTAAAGGAATTATCTAATTTGAACCGAGTAAAAAAATCAAAAAACAAAACAAAACAGAGGCCGCGCGGAAGACAATACATTTCGCTTTTTCGACTGACAACAGATCTGAAAGTAATAAATAAATATATAAACATCTTGACCTTTCCAGGTAGGTGAGAAAAATGGTACATATAAAAGTGACAGTTGTGCTAGTCATTAGAAGAACACTAGGAAAGAGCAATTATGGAAGTGGAAATCATAGGAAGAGTTAGAAGCATATAGACGACAACATTGATTAAGAAACTAGAAAAATAATAAGATTGCAATAATTGTGAGGAGACTTGCTGTTACTTGATCTCCAGTGGAAGCCATGGACTGATGTGCACTGTCAATGGATGAATAATAATAATAATAATAATAATAATAATAATAATAATAATAATAGCCTCTTTAATGTGGTGAGTATTGAGTTTTGGTGTCCCTTACTTTTCGTAGTTCACTTTTCAAACTTAGAAATATTCATTCAGTTCATCTCTGAGTTTCTCTCTGGGAAACAATCAAATCAAATAAGTGGCGATTTGTACAGCTTCCGCGGAAAGGGTCGATTTAAAACTGACTAATACAGACGCGACTTTGTACGCACAGACACCGGTTTGAACTGAAACCATCGCGCGCTCAAGTCGTACGGCTCGTACGCTGTAACACCTTTACAGACGCGGTCTCTGGACCGGTGTTATGCGCAGTTATATATTCAGACAATACCGAACAGATTTTGCGAGGTTCGCCTGTGGTTGGGTCAGGCGAGGAAATAAAGCACGGACAACGCACACATTTACAATTGGAGGTGTTCAGTGTAATAGACTGTTATAATTGAATCCGTAAAATGTATTATCACGTACTAGTGATTCAAGTCTCTACCATTCGCCAGCAACCGTCGTTCCAAACCCTAATCCACCATTGGTAAAGTTCTTGCTCATTAATACCCTCGACTTCAAATCGATTCTTTCCGGTGTTTCTATTATAGACGTTCAGATCACGGTCTGCAAGTCTGGCTTCGCTAGCATCGTCCTGTGCACGGAACAGAACAGAGAAAAAACACGAGTTTGAAGAAGAAACTGTACTGTGCTATATAAAAACGTACGTTCAAAGAGCGTCTCAGAAAACACACACACACGGACACACACAGACAGACACACACAGACACAAGCATTGACACAAGCATTGACACACAAACACAGAGACATGAACATATATACGCACACATGCAAACACACAGATACACACACAAACGGACACATACACATGCGCACGCACACAAAACTAAGGAACACACAGGCACACAAACATAGCCACATGCACCAGGACTCATGGCACAGTGGATAAAGGCGTTAGTTAGATCCAGTGACAGGACCCAAAGAGTGTGAGTTCAATACCCGGCTAAGGCAGTGGAGAACTTTCAGAGGGAAATTAACAGGAGATAACTGATAACTGACATCCATTAAACATGGCACGTGAAACTAGAACAGTCTACCCCAGTGAGCGAAAGGAAGGGTTCAGTTCGACATTCCAACCCCCTGAAGAAGGCCGGAGCGTACAACGAAACGTTGTGATAAATATGGCGACAAAGATGAGGACAATAGTCCGAATAATGTACATTTGTGGTACCCTAATATACCCTAGTTTTTGCACAATAGTAGATTAAAAGAAAAATGTTGTCCTTCTTTACTATACACGTCTCACACTGCAAGGATAACAGATCAAAATACTAGGATTGATTAGCTCTGTTCTATCCCAGCCACTAAATTTATCTGACCTTGAACAAACCGATTAACTTTTTTCGATCGCTGCAAAACGCTTTGATGAGGAAAACTTTCTTTAATGAAAAACAGATTCAAGGTTTCGTCGAAAACTTTTTCACTATGGAATTTTACTTAAAATATATAGAAGATTTGTCTGCTAAGTGGCAAATATCCAGAATTAATTATATATTTTGTAAAAAAAAATATTAATGGAATGGTTGGCATTAATGGGTTAACAAGATATGTTGCGGTTGAAATATATTTGTTTTTTGATTATATCTCCTGTAATCTTCCAACTGATCTCTTCGTATTTTTAAGCAAATCTTAATTTGCAGAGTCGACCTCGTCTTCGAAAGGAACCGCCATTTTATCGTTAACTCAACGATCGAAAACGTATTTTTTTAATTTAATCGACCAGAGAGCAATGGCAGAATGCTGAATAGCTAACAAGCTGGAAAGGCGAGAAGATATGCTAAATCTGCTGCATATATATATATATATATATATATATATATATATATATATATTATCAAATAAATATGATTAATAAATGTACGTGCAAGTGTACACACACACACGCATATATATATATATATATATATATATATATATATATATATATATATATATATATATATATATATCCTATGGTGTAAATAAAACTGCTCAACGCAAAATAACAGCGCTATTAAATATATTTGAATAACACACACCTACAGTACGACTCGGAGTTTTATGCAAACACCAGGTGTAAATGAACTGGCCGTTATCTTGTTAAAGTTTCTGGATCTTAGGTGTTAGTTGGATAAATTATTAATATGTTACATATTTAATTATACTACGATAATATAAACATTAATAATAGTATATGTGCGGTCCGAATGGGAAATAACTATATTAATCAGGGTCAGGGTATTTATTTCGACGTATGCATGTGAACATGTTTAACAAATTAAGGTTATCTATGTTTTCGAGTCGCGGAGTCACGGTGGAGTAATGGATAGAGGCTTGGATTGAGGAATCGGATAGCCGAGTTCGAATTCCAGTCGAATTCATTACATTCGCTTACGTGCTAATAACCTTGGAAAAGTATGCATCCACTTCTTCTCCCCTCCACATATGGATAAATTGCGGGTTCTATAGCCTTGGATGGCAACTAATCTACCGCAGAAAGAAATGGCAACCTACTGTGCGAAAAATCTGCCTCGCCAGTCATGTATCATAAGATTCATGATCATGTTTTAGAATGATAAATTTGTCTAAAAGAAATGAATTACATTTAGTCCATTTCCACTGAAATGGCACTTGGCTTTTGATACGTAATACAAAGTAACATTTGGGTTTCTGTTGCAGATTTTAAAGTTTTTTCAGGAAAAAAAATTAGAGACTCTGTTACTATATTTAATATTGCCTAATGTCATTTGGTGTTGGTAGAAACGTGATTTTAAATGGTTTTCAGTTGAACCAAAATAGAAATTGACCTCACCATCATGTCTGATGCCAGATCTATCAGTTATACCTTTAGTCAGGCACCTTCCGTTCAGCGGCAACCCACAACAATCTTTTTTCGGTATTTGCAATCTTTAATTGTGGGACTATATTTATTTTGTAGTTTGCTTAAGTGTTTGTTTAGCATAATATTGTTGTGCAATGACATATTTTGGTCAATGTTTTTAACACAACTATAGGTAGCTTTAACGTTTTTATAGAAAATATTTTTAGCGTTGGAGAATGGTTAAAATGTTTATGGATTAAAGTTATGAAAAATCTTCCGATGTTGGTTTTGACATTGCTGCTAAAGGGTGGGTTAAACCATATGACATTGCTGCTAAAGGGTGGGTTATGATATTGCCTTCACGGTCTTTCGGTTAATATAATTCTTGTTTATTTCTAAGCACTCTAGATTTACTTTATGGTTACTTAATTCTAAGGCTTCTGTGTATTTATACATGTTAAAATCTTCCTTATTACAAAAGTTGGTGAAAATCCTAAATAGGACCGATTTATGTAAGTTGTTTAGTATTCTAAGGTAGTGGTTAGATTGTTTGTTGACGTATCTATGGTTGTATAGGACATAAGTATATGGTTTACAAAGTCCACTAGACATGTCTAATATTACATACATGAAGTTGAACCTTTTAGCGTTGTTGTTGATGGTGATACTCAGACAATGTTCTTTAAAGAATTTAATCAGGATTTTACTTAGACTGCCTGTTTTTTGTGCACCTGTTCTACGCAGGAGGATTATACCGTCGTCTCAATAGAGTCCAGTGATTTTATATAGAAGCTGCGCCTTAGTCTTCAAAGTAGTAGAATCCCAGTAATTCACATGCCTCGGCCGAGTCAAACGCACCAAAGCAAGGCAAAAATCTGGGTTCTTTCGATTAGTCCACAAGCAACCTTCATGCAATAGAATGGGCTTTTGAGCCTGTTTTATGATATTAATGTCCTGGTTGCTTATGGAGCAGTAGCCAGATTTATTGCATCCATCAGTAGCTCCTCAGTGACATTATATATATATATATATATATATTTACACACACACACACACACACACACACACACACACACACACACACACACACACACACATATATATATATATATATATATATATATATATATATATATATATATATATATATATAAGTGAACATTCATTGAAGTCAACACGCAGAGACGACAGACTGTTTTATGCTAAACACAATCTCCAGGCCAGATGCGTTGTGTTTTTTCTCGAATATTTATATATACGGGTCAGTGATGCATTGTGGGTAGTCAGTAGTATTGTAGGTAGTAGATTTTAACGGTTATTTGGACTGGAGTGGATTGTTAATTTGTTTTTTTATTTACTTTATTGATTTGGATTAATTTATTTTACTTGCTTTTGCTTATTTATTTTGTTTTCTTTTTTCTTTTCAGTTTTCGATTTTTAAGTAACCTAGTAAAATTTTTTTTCGTGCCTTCATTTTGAGATGAGATGGTCTGGGAATGTAATTATAGATATTTTATCCTCCAAGCAGAGTTTGCAGCTTTTGGATTGATTGTTGTAGTCTGATATTGTTTTCCTTATTTTCCATGATATTTTTGGTGTGATTTGTTTTTGCTTTTAATTTCCCAGATATACTTGGACAACACTGCGCTGTTCGTGTATTTAGTATTTGTGAAATATGTTTTGTCTGCGCAGTTTCTTTGCTTCCAGGGTCCTACAATTATACCTCTGTATGTTTTTTTCTTCGTTATCTAAAGATTTTAACCTGGCTTGGTATAGTACATTGTTCTGTAAGCAGTTGCCGTTTAAGGAGCATTCGTTCTTTATTCTGCAGTTATATAATTATATAGCATACCATAAAAATATATTTCTTTATATATATATATATATATATATATATATATATATATATATATATATATATATATAAAGAAATATAGTGGTAAGGTGTGCAATATTTATGGGATAAAGTGCTCAATATCAGAGATAGAGCGTGTGTAAATATAAAAGTGGACATAGAAGTAAACACTTAGAGGCGACAGTCTGTTTCATGCTAGACACAATCATCACAGGCCTGAGGATTGCGTCTAGCGTGAAACAGACTGTGGCCTCTAAGTGTTTACTTCTATGTACACTTTATATATATATATATATATATATATATATATATATATGTGTGTGTGTGTGTGTGTGTGTGTGTGTGCGTGTGTGTGTGTGTGTGTGTGTGTGTTTTAGGTCTGTCTACATAGGATCCATGAGTTTAACGGAGACCCATGTCAGTCAATGCATTATTAGTCGCCTTCAACGTAGTCATTCGAAACAATGCGAAACTTGGGATTATGGGTAGCATCATGTGTTTCAGCAGAAATCTCTATAATAAACTCGTTCTACAGCTGTCCACAACTGAGTTGTGATTGTTGAGGATAACAATGATTTTTTTCCAGATATAACCCCTACTAGTTAATCCATATGTGGGGGAGAGGAGATGGATTAATAACATTCTTAGGGATATTTGCGTGGAAGGAAGTCTTTAATTTTCTCATTGAACATTCTGACATCGAGATTTCCTTTCTGGTTAAAGCTGACATCAATATTTTCGGAAATACCAAGTGAAAACGCAATGTTCTTCTTGATTCCCTCGTGCTTCTTCAGTCACTATAGCCTCCAGGAATCATTTCTCTCCATCTACAGCAACGTGACACTTTCGATCATGACAAACGCTTCTTTGTGACCGTTCGTAATAATTCTAAGCGTCTCCTAGATTATGGTAAGTTACTGTTCGCATATAAAGTGAAACACCGTATAGTCTTTCACAACATTGGTTCTAGTGATTACTTTCGGGTCTGTGTCAAACAATCCATCCTATCTTCAACCTGTTTGGAGTGTTGTCATCTGCTGATAAAGAAGAATGCTTTGCTCATAAATTCGCTTCCAATTCCTCTAATCGACCTATCAGGAGTATCTTTGCCTGATTTTCCACCTAGAACCGACTCTCTGCTGAATACGTTATGCACATAATTCCGTCCATGGCTTCTGCTGTCATTTCCACACTTGATCTCCACAAGGCATGGAGACTTGATAGCATCCCTGCAATTATCCTAAATAAACTGAACTGGCTCCTGTTCTCTCTAAAATCTGCAACAAAAGCCTTGTTGCATTATACTTTCCATGTTAGAAATCCGTTTCTGTTATTCCTGATTTAAAGATCTCGGGTGAAACGAGATCTCGGGTGAAACGAGATCTCGGGTGAAACGAGATCTCATCCTTTGAATTATCATCCTATTAGTCTTCTACTTCTTACTAGAGCCTCTAATCAACTCTGAATTGGTTAAGTATTTCACTTCACACGGCCTTCTTTTAGATAAATAATATGGCTTCCGTTTCTCTAGGTAAACCGACAATGTGCTGGCTGTTATCGCTGAGAGAGGCATATGTCTGTATTTGGCATGTTGCTCTTCTTCACAAGTTGAAGGACTATGCCATCTCCAATCGAATCTTTGATTTAATGAAATCGTTTTTTTTTAACAAATCGTGTAATGAAAGTCGTTTCGAACAGCAATTTTTTAAATTTCTTTCACATTAATTCGGGGGTGCCCCCAAGTACTCTATCTTTCAATCTATCTTTTTCTCATCTTCATCAACAACTTTCCCGATGCCATCAGTTCCCAACTCGGTATCTATGCTGATGACACAATTATCTACTCACGTCTTAATAGTAAGTTTCGATGTAGTAAATCTGGCAGCAGATATCGAAAAATGACCTTTAATCCGTTGTTAACTGGGGCAAGAAATTACTTGTTAATTTTAAAACCTCTAATATGAATCCACTTCTTTTAATCATCTTAGAAATTTTTTTTACCTTCCATGAGTAAGGTTGATTCATAGTAGGAGAGCATCTCATTGTGCCTCTCCGTTGAACGTTTACCATTAGCATGAAGTGGAACGATTATATTGAATGAATTGCCAGGTCTTCTGATACAAAAACTGCTTCATTGTATCGTGCCAAGCAATGTTTCTCGATAGAATCCATCTTTCACATTTATAAATTTATCATTCTTCTGTGCATGGGATATTGCTGTCATATCTGGCCTGGTGCTCAAACTATAATTCTAGACAAAATCAAAAAAAAATGTCTGTGACGTTATTGGTTCTGACTAACGTAGCTTTGTCTCTTCTATAAATATTTTCATGGTTAATTATTCAAATGAGTTTTCCTTTTTGGTACATCGCTCTCATGAATTTAAATGTAGTACTAGATTGGCAGCTAGGTCTCATCATTTTAATGTTTAACTAACTCGATGTAACCATAAGTTCTATTCTAATTGTTTCGCACTTCTCCCTTGTGGAATTCTCTTGGGCTTCTTGCTTTTCTCTTACCTACGATCTTCAAAGATTTAAATCGATAACATCTTCTATCTTTCTGAATCCTGTTCGTTTATTGTTGTTTCACTTCTTATATTCTCCCATTCTCAGTAACCTCTCGCTATTTAATGTCATTAACACCTTGTTTGGCTTGAAATGATTACAAAAACAACAAGAAAAACGAACCTGAATGTGACTGGTGTTCGAACGCAATCCTTTATTCATTGCACTACCAGCAAAGACAGATTTTGTTTTGGAGATGTCAATTTTCGCTTTTAACAAATTGCCGGTGTAAAATTGTTTAGTTTCGAAGACACAAAACAATGTGATTTATTGTATTAGAATCGAAATCAAACAAAAACTCCATCAGAATTAATGACTTCTTCTGTTTGAAGTCACTGATAAATTCAATGCCAATCTGACTTTAAGTTAACATTTTCAAGAAAAAGCATCACACATCAGTCAATATTGACAAGAGATCAACTCAACAGCTTCACGTTTTCATAATAAATCCTGTATTAACCATTAGATATTCATAGAAGCTTCTTATATTTGGATTATCAAAATATATCGTTTGAGTTTCAATTTATAATATCTATTATTATTATTAAAAAATACTTGTAATAATTTCTTTAGCGTTTCATGTTGCAAAGTAAGTATGCAATAAATATTTAATTAGAAATAAATCTAAAAAGACCGAGGTCACGTAAACATATATCTGAGTAAATCAATATTATCGATACATGAATGAATTATTACTTTATTATTTCACATGTTAATCTATCCTTGGCATTCTATAAACTTCAGTTTTTCAAGCACCGATTTCATGAAAATTTTATCGTTTCATTTTATTGCTGCTCAGAGATCTTGGCTTGAATATTGTTTCATATTTTCATATACATTTCTTTTACTGATAAACAACAAGGTTTCTGTTGGATTAATGTCGAGGGAGCCTGAGGCCTGTTTATAAAAATATTCCTTTTTGACGTCAGTGAAATTTTTAATTTGTTCTATTTTAATGCCGTTATACCGTTACTTCATCTAAGCTGAAATTGTGTATTAGATAATTTGACATTTATAGAAAGGAATTTATAAACACCTTATGTAACTACGCAGAGTAAATGTTTCTAATAGATTCAGTTTATTGATCTTTACACATATTTTCGTCATATTTAAAAGCACCAATTATATTATAGAGAAAATGTCATTATTTATATATTTTTAAGTTATTTCTTTTATTCATCTGTTTTATTATGTAATGATTATGTAATAATTTTTAAATTTTTAAATGATTATTTATTTATTTTTTGCATTATTATTATTAATTATATATATTTTAACAGTATTGTTAGTATACACACGCACTCGCACACACACACACACACACAGACACACACACACACATATATATATATATATATATATATATACAAAAGGTGGCCCAAAAGTAGGTGGACTCTATGCGGAATAGGTTTATGTATCGGTTATATTATTACAATTGAGTATCTTGATGAAACATTTCCTGAGAAATGGATTGGCCGAAGAGGTGCAATTGACTGGCCGACACGTTCACCAGACTTGACCCCAATGGATTTCTTCTTTTCGGGAGTACTCAAGGTCAAAGTTTATAGTCAAAAACCAAGAAGTGTCGGTGATTTGAAAAATTACATAAGAGATGCATTTCAAGAAATTAATACCCAAAAAGACTTGTGCAAAAAAAGTTTGTCGAAGCGTTAGAGGTAGACTTCAAAGCTGTGTAAATTGTGATGGAAAACAGTTTGAGCACATGCGTTGATAAGATTTAAGGGCTTTTGTATTATTGTTCACAATAAAATTTAAGGGGTTTTGTATTATTGTTCACAATAAAATTTAATTGTCAATTATTTACATTATTCGGACTATTGTCCTCATCTTTGTCGCCATATTTATTACAACGTTTCGGCCGTTGTACGCCCCGGCCTTCTTCAGGTGGTTGGAATGTCGAACTGAACCCTTTATTTCGCTCATTGGGGTAGACTGTTCTAGTTCCACGTGCCATGTTTAATGGATGTCAGTTATCAGTTATCTCCTGTTAATTTTCCCTCTGAAAGATCTCCGAAACGTTGTAATAAATATGGCGACAAAGATGAGGACAATAGTCCGAATAATGTAAATAATGTACATAAGACTTCATCTCAGAAATATAGACAGATATTTATTGTCAATGTAATAATTGTGTTAGTAAATATAATTGTATGTATATGTAATCTCAATATAAATGGAATTATTTATTGCCCACCTACTTTTGAACCACCCTGTATATATATATATATATATATATATATATATATATATATATATATATATATATATATATATATATATATATTAATGCATGTTTCCTTAAATAATATAGACAAGTTTTGTCTATTTATTTTAAGTAAGTTCCACAATAATGGCCCGCCGTTGCTCTTTGGATAAGCTCAAAGTAACGACTAACTCTTATTTACGAGCCAAGGAAGCTAAAAACGCATCGTAGCTCGTGACGTCACACATGACCACTCGAGTATAGGAGCTCGTCGATCGGGGCCGGGCGGCGGGCGTCGGTTGCCGTGGAGGTTCGGTTTCGTTCGGTGGTGCGGATGCGGTCGCGGGGCGTTTTTCCGACTGGCGAGTGGCTTTGCTGGCTGTCGTCGGCGGTGGCGTTCTGCGTCGTCGTCGTCGTCTTCGTCGAGTATTAGTATGGGAAGCCATTGGTATAAACCAATGGCTTCTGCTATAGATTATAGGCATTTAAGAATGTTTGTGGAGATTTCAGGTTAGGTTTTAACTGTTTTATGTATATAGCTTCAAGGATTTTTAATTTTTAACGGCAGGCTTTTATTGTGGTTTCGTTTGATTTACTAAAATTGTCATCTTTGATAATGGCTTATGTAAGTCGAAAGCTTAGATTGGATTCAAACATGTGTCAATATGGTGTTTTCCTTTCGTCTTTCAACGATAATGTGATTAAGCTTATCAGACAATATGAAAGGATCTTACTTAAAATAAATAGACAAAACTTGTCTATATTTAATGAAACATGCATTAATGAAAAATTGCTGCCGAAATATACACAATATACATACATATATATATATTAATGTTCATCCCATACAAGGTCGAAGAGCTACTGAAGATCAAGGGTTACTGGCGGTTGTTGTGTGAGCGGTAAACGGCGCAGTTTATGTGGATATGTGGGCAAAATAAATAACTCTAGATTACAACAAATTCAGATGATAATTCATCTTCAAACGCCTCTCAAGCTATCATAGATATGACTAGAGCCTAAAATATCCATAGCAATAATAATTCTGAATAAACTATCACAATGCTCCTTACAATACAGTGGGGAAACTTGCAGATGTTTAAATGCATTAGTTATATAGGGAAATAAATTCAACCATAACTTTGTTCTAAATAAAAACCCACTTATTAAAAAAGGCAGTATCTTAATCTTACTTAAACGGAACATTCTCGAGAGTGGCGCGATCGAATCTTATCAAAATATATATCTGCACCCCTGAGTTTGTGAAATTAAGAATTACTTCTTTCTCAAGCTAACGTGCATTAAATTCATAACATCCTTTTATTTGAAATATATAATTCATATATTAATTCTAAACTAAGATAATACAAATATTAATGTGCGGCCGAATATGAAGATACATAGTTTTCAATTCTGCACGGGGCTCCCTTGGTTTATCATCTCCGATTTCTCAAGGCTATGTATATAAAATTTCACCAGCCGAGCCTGTGTAGACAAAAAGAGCACTTTATGTGCTCCTTACGGTTGCTGGAGGGACTGTGTTTGTCTTTTCTTTTCAATTTTATACTCTTCTGGAACTTGTCATTTATTTTATTAATTATTTACGATTAAAATTTATTTTATTTTAATCGCGTCCCAACTTTCCATCCACTTTCTTTATTATTGCTGTGTCCTTGTTTGGTTTGCAATTCGCCATCTTTGAGAAATATGTTGGTTGAAAGGATCCTTAGGTGTAAAATGACGTCTATTTTGTTCAAATCTTTGTGTTATTTCTGTGGGTATACATCTACTTTCACACACACACACACACACACACACACACACACACACACACACACATATATATATATATATATATATATATATATATATATATATATATATATATGTATATAATTTTTATTATTTTTATTATATATATATATTTATTATATTATTATATATATTTATTATATTTTTATTATATATATATATTTATTATATAATTATTTTTATTTATTATATTTTATTTATTTATTTATATTTATTTATATTTTTATTTATTATATTATTATATTATTATTTTTATTATATATATATTATATATATATAATATATTTATTATATATATATATGCTTGTGTATATGAATGATAAAGTTTATTATATATATATATATATATATATATATATATATAGTCATATATCTTGATGTGTATGCGTGTGTGTTTGTGCGTGTGGGTGGTGTGCCTATAACAAGTTTAATAAGTAGAACAATTCACAATATATTCAAGTAAACAAGAAAATCATCCGTGTTTGAAATTGGACGCACCACTTCCCGCAGTTGAGGGCTCCTCATGGTGCATTCACTTTCGACCGAAGAAAAATCATCCCTGTTATATATTAATTGTTGTTCAGAGTCAATTTGCCATTTTAAGCTCAGCAAGAGAATTACTATCTTTGGAATAAAACAGATATTAAGAACGACTCAAATATGTTCAGAAGTGAACAGCTAAAAAAAGCAATCAATTAATGAAATTGTCATGTAAAATTTCCTATCTTTTCGTGTCGACAAATTGCTGACAGCTAGCCTTACGTGCCCCGCGCACCATTTGTTGCCAATATCAACGGATGCCTTCATTGCTGATAAAGTCTAACATTGATTACTTAGAATAAATTACTCGGACGAATAACAAAAGTAATGAAAACAGTTAGTGAAGTTTCTTTTCTTTGATAGTAACTTCGTCCATTTCGCGTGTCAGAAAATCATTCAAAAGAAATTGCTTGAAGCTATTAAACTTGGTTGATGTGTCCACTTTTCCCGAACCCTGCTAGGCGGCTTTTGTCTTCTACTGATTTATTTTAGTTTCAAATCGACACTGAAATCTGTTCTTGTCTAGATTTATGCTTTTGGGTAGACTGTGGCTTTTTCGGTTGCTTTTGTAGAAACGGCCTCAACATGAAATGAATGAACCCCTATCAGTAAACAGTATTTCGAAATGTTTCACCAGCTTTATTTTTCTGAGGTTTTATCTGTGAAAGCACAAGGTTCTCCTCAAGTGATCAAATGATTAGATTGAGATAAAATGCCGTTTCATTGGTAATATTTTCACAAAAAAGGATAATAATTCGTTCCCTTTGTCACTTTGTAAGAGTTCTATATTATCCAATATAACAATTGAGGTAATTTCTTACGCATGAAAACGAACGTAAAAGTTCGTAGCGTTTGTCAATAAGATACATCTGAATACAGGATTTCCTTCCACATGTAATTTGATCAGGTCCGCAGTTGAGCCGGGGTCCGTCTCCCGGGTCGCAGAGATAAAAAATAGTTAATTATTATTCTCTTGCTGATAGATTTTTTTTATCCTGTGGGAGTGGAGACTTCTGGGGTTATTGGCCCTCGTTCGATGGCGTTCCTTCGGAAGATTGGCGCGATTGCGTCTCGATCAAGGGACGAGCCTCGCGAAACGGAGTGGCTCTTGCAGCATGTCTCACTGGCGATGGTTCGAGGTAATGTTTTCTCCATCATTGCGGCTGGCAGAGGATAGAACTATTTTTTTATAGTTACTCTGTTCTTGAATTGTCATCAATGGTCAACTGAGCTTGCTTTGTTTCAATAAATTCATTTCAATGTTTAAAAAAATCATGAATAATATACATATTCTGAAAGATGCTATGTCTTTGTATATGATTTCTGTGTGGGTTTTTGTTAAATATAAAGATGGAGGAAAATGAGATAAATATTGATCGCTTGTCGTGCTTTTATTTTTGAAAAGAATAAAAAAGAAAAAAGAAAACAAATATATGCCGTGTCTGTGGAGAGTGCCATAGCTGAGCTTACAGTTTGTAAATTAAATAGAGGTAATGTTGATGTGGAAGACCGAACACGTTCTGGGACATCGCAGGTATACTCCATATATCTCATAAGTGCGTTGTAAAGCGTTTGAAAAAGCACTTGGAAATGATGTTTGAGTGCCTTGCGATTTAACGGTAAAAGATTTAATGAACAGCATTTCCCTCTGTGATTGTCTGTTAAACACAAGAGAAACAACCCACTTTTGAGAAGAAAAATCACAAGCGATGTGAAATGGATTGTTTACAACAATGTGGACCGAAAAGGATCTTGGAAAAAGAAATTACTTTTAACCATCTTAAAGTCATTTTACATCCAAAGAAAGTGACACTGTTGGAATTGGAAGGGTCATGTATATTATGAGTTCCTTCTAGAAAATCAGATGTAAAGTGCTGTTCTCAGCAGAACCGATCAAACTCTGTCGAAAAGCCTCCGGAATTTGCCAATCAGAAGAGTGTAATTTTCCACCCAGTCAACGGCAGACCTCTGTTCTCTTTGCAGAGCTGACAGGAATTAGTACAGTTTGGTTGGGATGACCTACCCCACCACGGCGCCGTACTCACCTGACCTTGTACCTGTGGATTACCATTTATTTCGATGCCTACAAGATTCTCTTAATGGGAAGAATTTCAGTTCTCAGTAAAACCAATTCGATCAGTTGATCACCTAGGACATGCCAAGTCTTGGAGGTGGATAAAATCCTGAATCTATCTCAAAGATGTTGAAACGTAGTAGAACAAAATGTCGCATATGTGATTGAATAAACCTATGTATAAATATTGTCTTTGATAGTCATTCAAAATCGCCCCAAACTTTTGTTCTTACTCAATATTTCTTTCTTTGAAGATTTTTTGTCAATTTCATGGCTACCTTTGCGATGAGATAAAACGTATTAAAATATTAAGATTAAAACCGCAAAAATCTTTAAAAATTCAACGAAAAAATATTTTTACTGTAGGCAAGATTCCTGATGGAACTCTTGACATCTAATACATTAATTACTGAATGTTATATGAAGAAGTTTCACATTCCTCTTTCTTACAATTATTCGATTTTTTTACGCGTATTTTAAAATAAAATATTCACTGGAACAGTTACAATTCCAGCCTTAAATAAAGAAACGATATCTTAATTAATTCATTTTTCAGTGAAAGACACACTTATAATCTTAGAAAAGCGATATGACTGCAAATGTAAGATAAGATGTTAAAAGGATTTTTTTTTTAAAAAGAAATCGTCTATGTTTTGAATATTGCTGTCACACATGGTAGTTCTGCTATATATTTAGAGATCCTTAATAAAATACAATGAAGAATCTGCAATGGCATTGGTCCTGACCTGGCATCTCGGCTCCAGTTATGCTTCCATCGCCGTAATGTGGATTTCTTGTGCCTTTTCTATAAATACTTTCAAGGTAATTGTTCTGATGAACTTTTCTCTATGGTACCTAGACTTTTATAAATTTAAGTACAATATTAGATTGTCGATAAGGTCTCATCATTTTACATTTGAAATGGCGAGATGTAATTTATATGCTAACTGTTTCTTCTGTCGCCTTTGCCATGGAACTCTCTTCCGGCTTCTTGTATTCCAGTCAATTTTGATCTTCAAACATTTAAATGCAATATAAATCATTATCTTCTGTCGTTAATTCCTGTTCTTTTATTGTTTGATCTCCTTAATAATGTTTTTCTTTTTCTTTTATTCATTCACACTCAGTAGCTTTATTGTTCTGATTGGGGTGAAGACATCTTGGCAACGATAAATAAGATAAGGGAGATAATCTCTAAGCTGATATTTATTGCATTTACTTCATATTCCACTTTCCTAGTGCATAGATTAATCTAACATATTTTATTTTTAAGCAAATCACCCCAAGGCCTGAGTGCCACTAGCACGCAAAGGGTTACAGAGAGTGAGAGTAAGAGTAAAGAGGAGTGTTTGAGGAAAGGATAAAGAGAAGGACAAGGATCAAGGCATCAGAAGATGTCGATTGACATTACATTTGAATATTGGAAGATTATAGCTATCAGGGAAGCAAGTGATAGGAAGAGGGAGGTACGACATAAGAAGCTTTTGGAGTAAAAGCGATGGCTACATTTAGCCGTTTCGACAGTGAAAGGGTGGGACCGAGATGCCAACCTAGTACCCGCTTAAATTCTTGCAGTTTGGGAACCAGTGAAAGGAGCTCGTCGGAATAGTTGCCATGTGAGAAGGTGACTGTAGACGGGATGCCATATCAGGACCAATCACGTTGCATATATGTCTCTGGATTTTGTCGAGGACCTCGAGGGGAACAGCGGGAGCACCAGACCATATATGGCAGCAGTATTCTATGCAAAGACAAATGGTTGATTTGTAGATTTGAAGGATAGACTCAGGCGAGAAAAACCTTCTGGCACGACATAGAAAACCAACTTTCCTTGCGGTGGATGAAGCTATAGATTCAACGTAGTTGTTCCACTTCAGGTCAGTGGACAGCGTGAGACCAAGCAGTCGCAGAGAGGCGCTCTCGTGGAGTAGGGCATCAGCTATCCTGATGGGAGGCAGGAAGGTTTCTTTATGGTGGGTAAATGAGAGCGTTTTACAGGCATTAAAGTTTACAAGCCATTTCCTGCCCCAGTCAGCCACAGATTGGAGGTCCTTCTCGAGGCCTATGGCCAGGTTAGTTTTGTCACCGATGCCGGATTTACTGTTTAGGCAGGGGTAAATAGTGTCTTCAGCATAGATGCCAACTTGGGAGTTGATAGGGTACCTAGTGAAGTTCGAACTCACTACAGAAACAGTTGTTTGCATAACTGGTTTGTTAATAATTAATCACTACAGTTGGCGCTCTATTCCTTAAACTAAGTTTAATAGGGCAAAAGGACCCGAGAAAGTGTAAATGCTTTCACCAGGCAAACATGTTAATTGTTGCTCTATGCTAGGCGCTCTACATTGACTTTTTATTAAAATTCTCAGAATTCATTAAACTAATGAGTAGTTAGTGAGATTAATTTGTTTACTAAAAGGAATGAAAGCGGTCCATTATTTGATTTTGATTTCATCTTTTTTCTTCAAATGCTTAGGGACGTTTCCCATACCTCCATCCCTTTTCCAGTTTGTCGCTAGCAACAATTTTGCGTCGGGCCTTCGAAGCTTGTTTGCTTTCAGATTTCGCTCTCGACGATATTCAGTCGGGATTGAAAACAAAAAGATGCGCGTATTGCCCCACCGATTCGATTAGTTTCACTTGCGCTCTTTCTGTTCGATTAACTTTTAAACAAACAGAATGAACAAAACCAGCCGACCAGCCTCTGTTTCGGATTTTATTTCTTAAATAAGCCACCCTTGCTTTTAGGCATCGATTTCTGATCGATTGGAATGATCGATAGTTATTGATGTGTTCTTCCTCGCATGCAATTGAAACAAACAAGAGAAACGTATCTGATCATCGGTCCACCACCAGACGGGGAGGTAGGAGGGGCTAAGAATATTTGAGGTTCTTAGTGTCTTTTTGTATTGTTTTGAAAGCACAAAGTCAGTGTCATTTAATCTGAAGATCATATTTTGTCAAATCCTTTGAGGTGTGACAACCTGTCAGCACTTCAATAACAACAACAAAAAGACGCTCTACAGCAATAAAAAAAAAAGACTATAAGAGCATATGAACAGTAACGCCAAAACATCGGACTAAGGCAGTCGAATCTCTTACAGTGTAGAGGACCGTCATCCAGAAAGGAAGCCTCATCTATTTCATCCATATGAACAGGCAGTGTTCTCATTTTAATGTCATCACGCTTCTCTCTCCCCTGCGACTTTTTATGACATCTTGTTCGTTTCTGTTTTATCGTATTATTATTATTAGTTGTAGTAGTGAGGATATGGATGTAGCGTAAGGCTTTTAATGCGAAAAGTTGAATCGATGTGCTGAGTTTCGATTCTTCGCGAAGCTGTTCTGTCCATTTTGCAGTAATGGCCTTTGAAATTGGTATGAATCTATTTTCCTTATTTGGGTGTCAAATATTCTGGGGTGACCAGTCCAAGCGTACGTAAACTTTGAAATAATAGGATAGACTAAGTTCTAAGATAGGGCAACCTGTCCAAGCGAAGGATAAATCAATTCAAAACCAGCCTGAAGTTGGATGGTCTTGTAGACAACATCCACAACAGCTATGGTTTTTGTCTATATGGTATCACTACGTCCCTACAAAACTCGTGATTGTGAGTATTAGCTGGAGTATATTAGTTTTGAGATTCTAAAATTTGGATTAAGATTCTTGTAATCCGTTTTTCACATCTTTTTCTTGCTTTTTATTTGCACAACGGTTTTGTTCCAACAAGGCCTTCTCTTATTTTTTTCATTTGAATGTTGAACCAGACGGTTGATTTAACGAGTATCAAAGTTCAAATCCATCAACGAAAATCAACAAATGACATTTTTACTTTGCTCTTGGAAATCATCGTCCGAATATTTGAGAGTTTATGCTGGTAAGAACTGGTAAATGTCAGAGAGTCAATAAAAACCTCTGTGCAATTTCACGATTTACTCCCTCACAGTATCTGACATAGTTAAAAGTTTTTCAATTATGAGAAGCTTGAGAAACTTGCTTTTTTCTGGATTGTTGAAGCCCAAGCAAAATCCAGCATTTTGAATACTGATTCTAAGGTAGCAAAAAAAAAAAAATTGGTGCGACATAATCTTCCTTCTCACATTTAGCCTTTTTCTGTATTCATCTAAGCTTAGTAAAAATTCCAGCCCAAAATATATATTTATGAACAGAACGAAGAATAGGTTATATTCTATCTATATGGTAGTTATCAGAGTTCAGGCTACGAGGCGGTCACATTGGTGGTGGATTGTCTAAAAAGTGAATGTAAATTAAGGCAAATTAGTGATCTCCATTGAAGGGTAGGAAAACTGTTTTTGTGATCAGGATAACCGTGGCTCAATGATAAAAATAACTTCAGCTATTTTAAAAAGAGCGAAGTTGCTTTAAATCAAATACCCAAATATGGACGTGTGAAAAATATGTCTCCATTGACGTATTTCCTAAAACATTCCTCTTCTGCGAAAATGGTTAAATATTAAGTAAAATTAGATGAGTGCTCCCATGATATGTTCTTTTTCTTCCATGTGCTATTATGACTCTCCACGACTTCCTGTCTTTGTAGCTTTTAGCAAGTTTTCTCTTATTGTTATCTCTCCTAATCCCTGTCCTGCAAACCAAAGACACAATTCCGTTCGGTAGTTTTTGTGCTGCTTTTCTCTGTCGCTTTTTCTTTATTATGCCCTGTGAGTATCAAATTCTTCAAGCCTTCTTTCCTAATTCTGTGCTCTAGAAATTTCGACTGTCTCTTTCTGATTTGAATTATACGTGTCATTTTGTTTCCAATTTCCCTAAAACTTCGTCGTTACTCATATGTTAAGTCCATTGTATTCCCAGCATCTTTATGTAGAAAGTCATTCTATTGTCTCTTCATCCGTGAGGAGATTGTCCAGCATTCACTACCAAATAGGGGGGGCGATATTACATAACAGTTCAGTGTTCTTTTCTTTGTTTCTAAGAAAATTCTCCTGTTTCTTAATACTTTGCTTAAATTTTGGAAGGCATCTTTCGATAATACGGTGGACTTTCGGATTTTGGTGTCGTATTTGCAATCCTTTGATAAAACATTTCCCAGTTGTTTAAAACTTTTTATTTGCTTGATGTTGAGATTTCCATTAAATCAGTGCTTTATTACCTAGAGCATACTTATTGCATACTTATTGTGGGTAGTTTAAGATTTGTCGCTTTTGGTCATCCATATTTCACCTCTCGCATGAGACAATCGTAAATTTAAGCAGGCGTTCATCGTTTATGCGGGTTCTATGGGGATATTTTGGCCAAGCCTACCGGCTCGGATCACCCACATTAAACTCGGCCTTGTGTCACATATATCCCCCGTGGGAGTGTGCTGTTAAAATATTAACGGTGATATAGACTGTTCGCAGCTCCTGTCGAACTCTCTGCTTTGGGCAGAGAGGAACCCGGACGAGGCTATGGCGAAAGGCAGAGTTTCGTCCGGGGAGGTAGACTGACCCGAAACCGTTTATGCGGGTTCTACAGGGATTTTTTGGCAGAGCCTACGGGCTCGGATGACCTACGTTAAACTCGGCCTTGTGCCACATATATCACTCGTGGGGGGGCGCTGTTAAATATTAACGCTGATATAGACTGTTCTACCGAAGCTGTGACTGTTCTCTATTTTTTATCTATCAATAACGTTTTACTTGCATTATTTACATTATTTGGACTGTTATTCTCATCTTCATTGCCACATTCACAACGTTTCAGCTGTTGTACACTACGGCCTTATTTAAGTGATTGGAATTTCGAACCAACCTTGTTATTGCGTCCACCGTGGTTGTTTTAGTTCCACATGTCATGCCTCTTCTGGATGTTTCAATTATTTTCCTTTAACACAAATCTCCAAGTTTTGGTTCACCAATGCTGTGGCCGGAAGAGGTATGGCACGTGGAACTAGAACAATCTAGTGGACGAAATAAAGGGTTCGATTCGAAATTCCAATCGCCTGAAGAAGACCGGGTCGTACAATGGCCGAAACGTTGTGAATATGGCAATGAAGATGAAGATAACAGTCCGAATAATGTAAATAATGCAAGTAATCATAATGCATCATCTCATATATATAGACAGAAAAAAATTGCAATGCATCAATCATAATGAAATATCAAATTACTTACTGAATATACGTAACTGATTTCTATAAAATGAACGTGAGAATTTGTTATCAAATAAGATGAAACTGTTTTAATGCATTGTAACATCTAATATGCGAATTTGTCGTGGATAAACTCTCAAATACTTATCTCAAAACTGAACGCGACAAAAATCATTGGAAATAAAGGTGTTCAATTTTATATTATAAAGAGCCTAGAACTGGTCCCCGAATTAATATCTTTCGATATCAAAGTAATCAAGATAGAATTTCATGTTGTGCTTTATATATACAGATAATATATCACACATATCGACTTACTATATTCAATTATGGAAGCTTTATTCAGTTCTGCTTACATAAAACTCAGAGATAAAAAATGGAAGAAGGCGCCGGTTAATATTCAAACAGAGAAAGTAGCGATGCTATAGAGAATAAAATGAAGACTAAATATAAAATACGGTAAATGGAATGCGCGTGAGAAAGAAACAGAAGCCGAATCCGTCGAAAAAGGCATACAATCGATATTTTCTTGAAGTATATGTTTTTGTTGCAGAGAAGAGAGTTTCTAATTAGTTTTCCTTGTGATATAATTATAATGCAAGACAGAATTTAATATAGCAAAATGAAGGAAGAGAATAAGAAGAGGAAGAAAACAAAAGGAAACACCGGAAGAAGAAGAAGAATAAAATTATTAGAAGTAAAAGGAAGAAGAAGCAAAAAAGAAGAATGCAAGAAGAGGAAGAGAGATAAGTTGAGAGGGAGCGAAAAATAATAATGTAGAATTTCTTAAATTAGCTTCTAAAAGAGACATATACAATTTAATAGGCACACGTTTTTATTCTCGTCCGCTTCTGTAGAGATGGCAGAAACCAGGTTGGATCTATTGTTACAAATCACCGGAAAGGCGTTTAATATCACCATGTATGTCAAAGCGACAATGGCTACATTTACAAACGCCATGTCAATCGCCATCTTCCATCTTTCTTAATCCCGTTCTTTTACTACCCTTTCTTTTCACTAGGAGTTCTCATTCTCTTTCAATCTAAGTAACAACTTACGTCTTCGTGGCATGGACAGGTGAAATGATTAAAAAAATAGCTTTCAAAAGGAGGAGTGATTATTTAAAATCATCTGGCCAAACCTTCGAATTTGTGAGAGGCTTTTTACATAGTCCAAATACGTGTATACGATTGGATTTTTTTTCGGAGTTTATTTTTCAGGGTACTACCAATTTTTGAGTGTCCATTTTTTTTTCCATACCAATATGTACATATAATGGGCACGATACCGATTCGCGAGAACATTAGAATTCCGACCATGAGAACCGGGTTCGAATCACACCATGGTTGACATAGAGGTGAGATCTTGATAATATTGAACTGGGGAGATGTTCCCAGGGTACGGCACTGTTTGGAAGTTTCCGAAAACCATAGCACGGATTGACTGAAATCTTGTAAATAAACCTGGGTAGACGAAACTGTTTGGTGCTCTTCAGTTATTGTGTTAGCACTTAAAACTCAAGTGATCGAAGGTTTGTACACATTGGTCTCATTCAACTACGGGCCGCGCCAGGTTTTGCATTTTCTCACAGGGTTTATAACTATTGTTTGATAAGCATAGCTGCAATGTAAACCACAGGTTAACCCTGTAATGGCAATATTAATGTTAACCGTTTCCCTATAAGGAAATATTCAGTATTCATTGCCCGAGTAGCTAATAATACTTTCGGTTGAAATTTATAAAATCTTTCTCTTAAAACAATTTTTCAGAAAAATAGGTTTTTCAAGTTCAGTAACGATTATTGCTCTTACAAGTATTGATTGTGGGAATTTCCTTCTCACCTTTATTAGTTTATTGTGGAACGTCATTATGTCAGTTTTATCATTATTTCCTTTCGTTCAGTTACATGGTCTACTATATATATGTATATATAGTTTAAAGATTCTTGATAAAATACAAAGTAGAATCTGCAATATTATTGATCCTGACATGGTATCTCGGCTTCAGTCATTTTTCCACCGCCATAACGTAGCTTCCTTGTGCATTTTCTATAAATATATTAATGGTAATTGTTCTGATGAGTTTTCCACTTTGGTAGTCAGACTTTTACCTAGAATTTTAGCGTACTACTAGAATGGTGGCAAGGTATCATTAATTTATTGTTGTGGTGTCTTCCTCTAAAGAGGCTATTGTGGACTCTTCCACTTACTATAAAGTTAGTAGGAAAAGTAAGCCTCGGGGGAAGAGTGATATAGACTGAACGCTGGTCAACCGACACAAACTCCCAAGTCATGTAACATCCTTCTGTTGTATTTACTGTTCAATACACTATTTAACTAATTACTTGGTCACAACATTTACTGTTTAAATTCATGAATGTAACCGTAAGTTCTATGCTAATAGTGTCTTCTCTCTGAGAAACGATAGAAGTCAATTCCTCTTAGATATCTAAATGCATATTATTTCAGTTATATTCTCTGAATTTCGGGATATTCACTTTTTAATTCCCCGCATCAATATCTGCTGTCATATCAGAAAGCATATTTGAAATTTTAGAATGGAACCGTTTATACATTTATAAGTATTAAAAACCTTCATTAAAATCATGGCCTTGAGGTTTTAAGTAACAAAACACCAAAATATATATAGTTCCTTTCCCGACCATTAGACAAGCGACTGCTACTACTTTCCTTACCAAAATAACACATCATGACTATAAGCAACCAAAGATATAAAATGAAACGAGCTCAACAAAAAAACACCTAAACTCTTTCTTTCTCCGTCATTTGTGGTATTCGTATCAACCTCAAAAAGTCTTCGGACATCCTAGTTTTCCGCGAAACTAATCTTAACTCTGCAATCCCCTCCTCTGATTTATCGATTCTTCGCTATCTTCCTCTCTTTAGGAAGGGCTCTAATGTCCACATGCATAGCCTGGGAGTTTATGCCCGCGATCATTTCCCGTTGGCTAGAGAACTCTGTCTTGAATCTCCAGACCATTCTTACATGTGTCTCCATCTCTCTCTACTTAACTCAGTCAGCTATCTCATCTTTCTCTACCGTTCCCCTTCCTCTCATGACTGTTGCATGCTACATAGTATTTCTGATAATATAGATTAGACCATCCCGCTACACCCGTTTGCAAATATATTCGTGTTTGGTGACTTTAATGCCCACGTTGCCAGGTGGCTTAAACACTCTGTCACTAACCTCGCTACCATCTAAACCCTGAACTTCTCAACCACTCAAACGTTCATGGAAGTGGTGGACTTCTCCACGCGTTTCCCCAGTAACTTTTCTTGTTATTCCTTCGTCAATTTGGAATGACATAATCTCATGAAACATCGCAACAATATTAATAAAATCACAAAATCGATTGCAGTCGTTTTCTTTCTTCTTACTTTTATTTTGATTTTTAAAATTGATGTTTAAATTGATAAACATATACAATTTATCTCTTTATTTCAGAAAAAAAATCTATTATGTGTTCATTGCGTAAATGTCATGAAAGAAAACCGAAACTTTCTCTTCTCAGCAGGATAAAACTTATTTTCGCCAGGGGCAATAACTCTTGCACTTCACTTTGAAGAGAGGAACACTGCAATACCTTCCCGCTGCGAATAATTGAAAATCTTTCCAAATCGATATCTTCACTTGCATGATAGCACATAACACATGATATATTTCTCAAACAATCGGATTCATATTTTAATCAAATTAATATTGCATATTCTCGGATTTCAAAACTGAATACGCATATGTGGCTGGTAAAATGTCGACTAGTGAGGACGATGGTGAAATATGAAGATTATATTTTACTGCTCTTCCAAGTGCCTCTTTTGAAAGTTTTATCTTTTTATGTGAACCTTAAGAAGGCTTCTTTTAAATTTACTTTCAGTTTGTCTCAATGCTACAACAGTCGGACACGCAGTGAAATTCAAATCTCATTTCAAGGGGATCTTTCTTAAACAGCGAGCCACGGTAATTAGCCGATTTGCTCAGCGTAATTTAGCATTTAGCATCGAAACAAAATAACAGAGCCAGTTGTATAGATCGACCTTTCTCCAGGAGATAACGTCTACTTTGCTAACTATTGTTATAAAGTAACGCTCTTTTAAGACCGAGAGAATGTTTTAGGAGCACTGGGATGAAATTAGGATTATTCCATCTGTAAGAGTCGCATTCCTGGATCACTGCTTGTTCACCTGGGGCTTGGTTACTGAAACATTTTCGATTTTGAGAAATTACAACAGATTTATATAACAGTTTCCTCCCCCACCCCCCGAAATTGCAAATGATATTCACTGTAATGAATCGTTATTTGTCGTGGATTTCTTAGCGCCTATTTAAGTATATTTTGTAGCCTTGTGTCAGACCTAGTAAATATCTGTTTCCATCTTTTTACCCATGACGCCAAAGTAACGTCATATTTTGTCAAGTCCTTACTGTTGTGAATATGGATTATCTCCCCTTTGATAATCCACGCTATAAAAGCTGTACATTTCCGCTTGTCAAGTAGACGAGTAGTAAGATTCTTAATTGAATAAATTGTAATGAAAACAGGACAAGAGATTCTGTCTAGTAATCTTTTATTCAATTAAGAATCATACTACTTGACAAGCGGAAATGTACAGCTTTTATAGCTTGGATTATGAAAGGGGAGATAATCCATATTCACAACACTTACTATCATTAAAAGGTTTCACATGTGAGGTTTTAAGTATCTAAATATACATAGCACTCTTAATAATGATAAAAGAATGAATCAGTCATTTCATCTGGCAACAGTGGAATATCTGTGTGCTCTACTAACTATCAAAGTGTAGTATTTGCATCTTTTGTTATTTCTGTTTACGCTTTTAGTGATAAAACACGTGGCATTTTAGATTTAGATTTTTTCAAGATCTTTATTAATAATATACAATTTGTTCTTTGACTGTTTCAGAGTTTAAAGTACCAAATTTTATCCCCCTCTTTTCAAGGTTATTTCAATCCGTCGGCCCAGAAAACCGCGTCTACATTGGTTTGATCACATCTCAACCGCTATACTTGTAAGCCTTCTTCAGATATCTATTCCATTAAGTAATCTCCAGAAATTCTTCCGACCGGGATTTAGGGAAAATGATACTCTTTTCATTCTTTTATATTCAGTTCAATTCTGAGGATTTCTAATACCGTAAATGCTTCTATTGTAATATTGAAGTGTTCGAAAGAGCAGAATAGAGAAGCTAAGCACACCAGTTTCAGGGGCATTGTTGTTCATTAGCCCAAGGTGATTTATTTGATTTGTGTTTTTTATGAATTATCAACCCTTTATTTTAAGTCGAAACACATTTCTTATTGTAGGAGGTTGCTTACAGTAGCCGATGTTCTCAAGCGGTCTCCCAACTCAGTACTGACCAGGATAGACGCCGATTTAATTTAGTGCTCGAAGAAGAATCGGTGTTTTCAGCGCAATCAGACCGTAGGCCTATTAGCCTAAAAGAATCGCTACAAAAATTCAAGCAAAGTTGGCATTGGGAACACATTTTGCAATGTGTTTAAATTCTGTTTTTAAATCTTAACTCTCAGATTCATATTTAGAGCATTTTGGAATGCTTTTTATAATTACTAAGAAAACGTAGAAATTTTACGATGTTTCAAAATTTAGCATAGAACATTATTTTTTATAATGCAGGAATTCCAAGGGATTGTTGAAAAGTTACCGATACACTTACCTAAACCATAGCATTATTTTGTCAAAGTAGTTGGAAAGTGAGTGAGTATGATATTGTGAAGTGCATGCTTCATGCGCATATTATTGAATTTGGTTCAGATCAGAAATTGAACTATGTTAACAGAATGCGTGAAATTTTCAAATTTTAGGTTTGTCATGAATTTTCAGTTTTTGCGCAACGAAAATCTATAAGTGCCCGGATACAAACAAATTCCCATTATACTCAATTGTCGAGATGTGATGTGCCAACTTTCACTATGGAGATTTTGAGATCCAAGATGCAGAACAGTCTGAGAGATCTTCAACGTTATCAACTCTTGAAATCTTTGATGATGCTGATGGACTAATTTTGACCGACCAGCCAAATAAATTGCTGTATCGCGTTTGTATATATAATTCGTGAGCAACTGTGTCTGCAGAAGCTGACAGTCAAGTGGACGCCAACATTTTTGAAAGCCGACCGGAAAGAAATTGATTTTGCAGTATTTTCACGATTAACAGATTATGTTTTGGGGCTGACTTCTCTACTACTAATGATACGTGGCTACGAGGTTATTGGGACCCGGAGACCAAAGACAACATGTCGGTGCAGTTGCGGTATTCGAGTTCTAGACGACCGACTAAAATCAGCAGTAATAGTCATGATTACGGGAATTGGAGGTTAAGGAAGGTATTTTAATGACTGATTATCTTTAAAAAATCCAAGGAGTAAATTTGACTAGACTAATTTAACTTGCTGTGCCGATGAAAGGAGATGGTAAACGGCAAATGAAGTGACGGAAATATGTTTTTGTTTTACAGGACAATGCACTTAATTACAAAATGCTGGTAGGAAGATGAATGTTATGACGAGATTCGGTTTTGAAAGCATCGGCCATCTTTCTTCATAAGATCTTGTTACATCTTGTTTCGAAAACATAAAAGAAGTTAGAAAAGGAGGAAATATTCGGTGGGGGGTAGAGTTATATTTCAATGACGAATCTTTTGGGATTGTTTCGTGTTTCCCATAATTAAAGAAAGTTGTGAAATGACGTGTTAAGTGTGTTGGATTACTAGGCGATTTCCAAACGTCACTACACTCACCAGTTCTACGAAACCCACCATTTGTCTCTACCTTCCCTGATGATGACTCGGGAAAGTCGAAAACTCGGACCATATTTCTTCGGAAATATCCTTTGAGAAATGTCAATATCTGCGAAGGATTATTCATAATTTGAAAAGTTGATCAATAAAATTAATCGACACAAAATGTCTGTTGTCTTTAATAACATTTGCCTTAAAGAACATTTCCTGTCGAAATACACACAAAATATAAAAATAGAATGTTCACGGCTCTATGTTGTTCTTTTCTTGGTCGAGTCGAGAATTTTTCACCAGAGCTTAATTATATTTTTATACTTTCAAATATTGGATTATATATTCGCTTATTATACAAGCGTTATAAAAAGACATGTTTAATTTTCGACAAGACGATATTTCCACTTCCTTGTCTCATTATTTCTTTCCAGTAGATTCTGTTCCTTGAACTTTAACAATACTTACAGAATGAAAAGATGAAATTTTCTGTCGCTAAATACATGAGATTGAATTCCTTATTTTTTTTGCAAAGTTTACATTTTGATTTTATTTTATTTTTTACAAATTAGTTATATTTTTATTTTGATAAATGGATTTTTCATTTTCGTCATAGTTCCTTAGATAGTCACGTAGCTTGAGATAATAATTTTTTTAATAGGAAGTGGATATGCGTTATGGAGGAAGACTGCTACAAGTCTTAAATGTGTGTGTAGGCTCGACTGTTACTTGGAACGAGTATGCTTATTCATTCAGAATCAATTATATTTTAAATACACTTATGTATCTCAACAATTAAGACTTAAACACGAAGGATTTATTTACTGTTTACATTTTATGCTCGGACAGAACTGGAAAATCAGACATAATTTACCTCGAACGATACCTTATTTTCTGACACAAATTATCGTTTCGAAACGTGTAGATTTTCTTTTGTTTATCAACGTTCAAGCTAAATTGCCATTTAATTTAATCAGAACGAAACATTTACGACCTTTTCATTCTATTTCTTAAATATAAAATGTATTTAAATTAAAGATTTACTGTCGTTTTTTTTAGCAGACGACCAACTGTAACTATATGGCAAGGGAAAATGGCGTCAATTTGTAATATGCTGATACATTTTTGTGAGTTTTTAATGCTCGATTTATGATCCAGTTCAGCCTGTGTCATTTGGGGTACAGATTTCCCGTTTATCGTGTATTATTAATGTAATTGCTTTTGCAATAAAAATAGAATTCGTAACTCTTCTACTATTACATTATAAAATTCAG
Organism: Acanthosepion esculentum; assembly: GCA_964036315.1. Taxonomy (NCBI): domain Eukaryota; kingdom Metazoa; phylum Mollusca; class Cephalopoda; order Sepiida; family Sepiidae; genus Acanthosepion; species Acanthosepion esculentum. Next base: position 124,181,359 of record OZ038488.1, on the reverse strand, counting down.
CCGAAGGACGCAAACTGAAAATCGGTCTTTCTATGGTGTAATAACATTTTACTTTGTTGAGTTATTTTATTTATTACTCATAATAATTACCTGAAAATTCCGCCTCTATCTTTTTGCATTTATGCATCTCAGAATGATGGAATCGTTACAAACTCAATATGTCAAATACAAGTCATTAATTTTGTTTAATTTACTTGTTTAATATTTTCTTTACTGTGCAGCGTTTTCTCACTGTTACGGATAAAACATTTTCTTTTAGTTTTTCTTTCAATCATTCTGCATTTCTCTATCGACAACAGAAATAAATATATATACATCTCTCTCTCCTCATTCTCTCTCTCTCTCTCTCTCTCTCTCTATATATATATATATATATAATTTTCAGAGTCTGAGTTAATTCGCTTTTAATATCTATAAATCCTTGCACATTAATATCTATAAATCGATCGTATTCTCTTAAGATCTATCTATCTATCTATCTATCTATCTATCTATCTATCTATCTATCTATCTATCTAATTATGTTCATATTTATCGATCGAAGTCTGTTCGTATCTATCTATCTATCTATCTATCTATCTATCTATCAATCTATCTATGTGGAACACTAATAGAGATTTAGTGAGTGATGGACACAATGTTATATATGCATGTGGAGAGAAAAATGAAATGACAGTAGGACTAATATTAGAGCAAAAGATGATGAAATGTGTTCTTGGATACTGTCTATTATCTGATAGAATTCCTGGAGTTAAAATGTAAGGAAAGTATTTTCATATAGCGCCATTATGCGCAAACAGCACACAGCACTGAGGAAAAAATTGAAAATCTTTACTACACACTGTACAATGTGAAAGTTCAATACAAATCTCAGAATTACAATCGTCATGGGAGACCTTAATGTCAAAGTAGGGAAAGACTGGGATATTGGAATATTTGGCTAATTCGAACTAGGAACCCGCAGTGAACGTAAAAAGAATGGCTCCAATGGTGTACAGCAAACGCCCAGATAATAGCTAACGCCTGGTTTCAAGAACACCCAAGACGTTATGGACATGAGAAAATCTCAAGATCAAATAAACGATCAATAAGAGATTTAGTAATGCGGTTTTACACTGTAAAACATACCTAAGTTTCGACTGCGGGAGCGACCACCAGTGATATGAAACCGTGAAAGTTGAAGAGGGTCGAGACAGCACTCAAATCGCAATACGATATACTCCTGAATGTCACGAATTGCAAAGCGATGTATACTGACAGTGTTAAAAGCAGATTCAACCAACTAAATGAGAATGAAAATTCGAAGTGAGGCACGTTAAAAGATGCTTTAGTGACGTCGGCAAACAAGACCACCCGAAAACACAACGAAAACTGTACTAGGAAAAAAGTAATGGATGACAGAGGAAATGGGAAACAATGAAAAGGTATGGCGCAAATTGTAGGACATTGCCCAATTAAATTAGAAACAATTGCAAGCGTTCAAAAGAGGAATGACTCAATGAGAACTTTGCCGATATATAAAGAATGAGCACCAGATATAAGGCAGATATGCATAAAAGCAAAAGTGAACAGGACAAAAGACATGCTCATCGACAGGATGCTTAAAAGCAAAAGAAGGAACGCCAACAAAAGTGAAGGAAAATACTTCAAACATGGAACGAATACACCGGAGAACTCTTTCACGACCTCTTTCATTTGCGTTTTCCGAGCACACCGATCTGCGAGGGTGGTTTGTTTTCATTCAACGCCTAGTGATCCCCCCTGTAGTATATAATGCAAATATGCGGAGCGGACATTAATTACAGTTTCTGGAAGCGACAGCATCTGGCGTGATCAACAGTTTTTGGGACAAGGCAAGTACGCTTAAAACCCTCGGCCACGATGACTTGCAACTTCGTGCTGTTCCAACCAGTGACAGTATACTAACAGTTCTGCCTGTCCAATTCCACTCACAAGTTTTGAGTCAATCCGTACTATGGTTTTCAGGCATTTTTCAAAAGTGTCATACGCTGGGATCGACGGCCGTCAAGAATTACCTTCCTGACAAAAAGGTGAGATTCGAACCCTGGCCTCATAGCCTGAAACCGAACATTCTAACTACACGGTTACGCAACTCTATCTTCCCCATTACACACACACACACACAATCAATCCAAATAAATACATGAAGTAATAAACAAATTAAAAACTGTTCCCGCCAAAATAGTAGTTAGAATAAACTACAACAATCAATCCCAAAAGTATCAAATAAGCGATATAAACAAATTTTTACTGCGTTAATAAAAAAAACACCAAATAAAATAAAAATAAAATAAATAAATAAATATATAAGATAAAAAATAAAAACAAAAAATAAAAATAAATAAAAACAAGCTAAATAAACAAATAAACAAATAGACGACTTCCGGTAAAATAACCACCAAAATAGACTATCCACAATGCACCACTGACCCGTATATATAAATAGTCGAGAAAAATAACAGCATTTGTGGCCTGACGATTGCATCTAGCATGAAACAGACTGTCGCCTCTAAATGTTGACTTCTATGTTCACTTTATATATATATATATATATATATATATATATATATATATATATACATATATATATATATAAAAGTGAACATAGAAGTCATATATATATATATATATATATATATAAATATAAAAGTGAACATAGAATTCAACACTTAGAGGCGACAGTCTGTTTCATGCTAGATGCAATCGTCAGGCCACAAATGCTGTCAATGACGTACTCTTCAGATGGGGACAGGCAGATTTGCCAGACCGTGACCAGTGTGACTTTGGCTTAGTGGAAACGACTTTCCACACCTACCATTGTCCTTAGGTGGGCTCTTTCTGGGGGAATGTCGGCTAATTGACGGCTCGTATCGCTCCCGATCTCGTGTCCATCGATCTCGCATATTCATGTTACAGTGTGTCGCCTACGTTCTCCGGGGTAAAAGGGGTGGTGTTTTTTACGTTGCTAGCCGTGGCAAGGATAGTGGTGTGGACGTCGCGAAATGAAGGAAGCTTGCGGCATGAACGCTATTCGCATTAGGATCTGGTTGTTTTCTTTAAGCATCGGCTTAGGGTAAGGATCAGATCTGATAGAAAGCGTTTGATTTCGGCAATTTCAACGAAAGGTGGGTGACTGAGGCGGGCTTGGTTCGTGCGCACGGGGCTAGTCTTGATTTTCTCTTTTAAGTCCCGTTGACGCAACGGGGCGTTTTCTTGTGAACCCCTACCTGGTTAAGTTAGACATTATTATATTTTCCTTGTTAATGTGAATTCCCGGCTTATTCCTGGGTTTCCCTTTTGTTATGACTCATGTCGAGATTCCTAACCTCCCCTAGTTTGATTTTGTCTCCCATTTTTTATCCCGACAGAGGAGGTCAGCGTTTGATTTTCCTCCTTTCCTTCATTTATTTTTACCCTTCCCCTTCCATTAGTGAGTGTCCTTCTTGATTTTGTCTCATTTAGGCTAAGAGAAAAATCCATATACAGTCACTTCAAGATGACACTCTAAGTCCCTTCACATAATCCAATAGTGCAATATTCACCAAACATTCGCAAAAATCCGACGAAGGGAGTCTTAAAGGGGTGTTTAAAGCAGACAACAAGATAAGAGGGAGAAAGTTTCCATCATTCGTATCTCCATTTATAATCTAACTAATACATACAGATGTTTTTTTCCGAATGTTTTTTTCTTATCGAGCAACGGACCAAGGTTGTCACAAGCAGAAACGACTTCCAAGACAAAAAAAAAACCCACTCCAGAAAGCATTCAAAACATGTGGCCATGCACATTTCTGACAACAGGCATACGACCGTGTAATTAAAGAAGGCTTGCTCGATAGACTTTTTCATATCAGCGTAACGGAGACATTTAGCTAAATGCCTCTTGCCAATTTAGAGCTCGCCTCAGATTTCCAGGTGAGAAGACATCTTTCTAATCATTCAGCTAATCAGAGCGCCATCATAATAGATTTACTGATGTTGGTCTGCTGAGAAAAGCTGAAAACACCGGCTGCAGAGTGGTTTCCTTTCCAATATGTCTGGCTAGACACTGCAGATGTCAGGCTAGACACGGCAGATGTCTGGCTAGACATGGTAGATGTAGTTCTGTGTAAGGGCATCTTCTCTGTCACTTCAATTCCTTTCGCCTTTTTTTTGAAGAATTGATATCTCTCTGTACTTTTAGTAGAGGACATCCATTGTCAATTGATATTTGTCTCTTGGTGGTGGTGGTGGGGGAGGAGGAAGGGAAAGTGAAGAAGATATTTTGTGCGAGGGAAGGAAGATATTGAAATAAGAGATATTTACAGGGCATGGTGTGTGGTAGTCGTATTATGTGGTATATATTTGGATGTAATATGTGTACTGTAGTTATTTGCTGACACTGTGACAGGTGTAGTAGCTCTGATATTCATGGTAATCATTGTTGTAGTAATTTTATTTTATAATGATGTTCACCCTGTACAAGGCCCGAGAGTCACTCGAGGTAGAGGGTTACAGAGTAAGAAGGAGAGTTTATGCAGATAACAGTGGAAGATAACGATTACACATAGATTTGAATAGGTTAAGATTGCTGTGATCAAGGAAGCATGACAGACATGGAAGAAGGTGGGCACAGGCGGAGCGGGTGTCGTTTTCTCTGGCTCTGATCTTTGTCCAATGTCTTCTTCAGTAACAGCACTTTTTACTTTGCCAGAACTGGCAATTTTTGAACTTCGCATATGTACAAGGAGTGTCTCCTCGATGACTGTCTGCGTCATCGAATATTGAACCTAAAAGCAATTGTGATCGCAATTATCTTATATTCTTTCCACTTTTTTCTGCGACCTGCTACTGTCATTCAGTCTTCTCTAAAGGCAACACAACGTTTTTTACCCATATTCGTGACACACGGCCACGACTTCACCGAACGAGAAGAATTAGAAGAAACATGTGACCAAAAGGTCAGTCAAAATGAAAATAGGAACCTCGCAAAATATCATTCTGATATTCAGCGCCAAAAATAATTTCTTACACAAGTAAATTCTTTTTCTTTTATTTTTAATTAAGAGTCATACTTTCATCTTTGGATCAGTTACAAATGAATAGGGAGCTCGGTCCTAACTAAATGCTCCATAACTTCAGCCTTGTGTCACATCGTAATTTGAACTTTGCTTAAGCGGAAGTTCTCTGTGGCTGAACGGTTTTTAGCACACCACAATTAACGGTGGGTGGCTCCGTATAGGATACAGGTTCGATTTCTGTCGAAATTTCTCGAACTCTCAGGGGAGTAAATATAATTAATACTGTTTAATTAAAGAACAGAGCATTTACTGAAATAAATGTATTCATAAAAAAATGACGTCTCAATTGAATATATATATATATATATAAATATAAAAGTAAACATAGAAGTCAACACTTAGAGGCGACAGTCTGTTTCATGCTAGATGCAATCGTCGGGCCCGACGATTGCATCTAGCATGAAACAGACTGTCGCCTCTAGGTGTTGACTTCTATGTTCACTTTTATATTTACACACGCTCTATCTCTGATATTGATCACTTTATCCCATAAATATAGCACATCTTAAGACTTTATTTCTTCATATATATATATATATATATATATATATATATATATATATATATATATATATATATGTGTGTGTGTGTGTGTGTGTGTGTGTGTGTGTGTGTGTGTGTGTATATATATATATATATATGTATGCGTTAAATATTAAAGATTAAGCGTCTCACTATCTTTTCTGAACTCAGCAAAATTTATTTTCTTGAAAATGGCGAAAGAATGACTGACAACGTCCGAATCGGATCATGTGGAAAAATTCCCATTTTCACAGGGTCAAGGAAAATCATCCATCTTGGGTAACAAGAAAAACTCATTTGAAAAATTGATAAAACTCTCCTTGTTGCTTTGCAGGTGTGAAATTATTATACAATTGTGTTAGTCATATTCTCTGCATTTGTATTCAAGAAGTTTTATTTCTACAATTCCCTCTATTGCGACATCATAAAAGAATTTTTATTTTCTAATGCTTAAAAGTAAAAATAAATATCCAAAGAAAAATAAAACACAGTGTATGAAGGGGATGATCTCTACTATTCTGTGAAAAGGTTTTATGGACCCTACATTATTGTCCGTAACTTGTGAATATTTTGAATTGTGGATATTTTTGGGGACCTCGTTAATATATATATATATATATATATTTCTGTTTATACCTTATTTTTATAGATACAATTTATTCATTTTATAATTTGTATATAGAAAAATAACGTATAAACAGAAAATATATTAAATAATTGTATTTAATCCATTTCATATATATATTGTTCTTTGTGTTTTAAGATTGGTTGGTGAGAATTTGTTTTAAAATCCATTTGAGGGGATAACTTGCAAACATTTACGGTATTTTCATGTGATGAAGTTGAGCCTCGATATCCACCGCCATTTTCCTGAGGATAAGATATCTTTGGAAATATAAGAAGTGACTGCCCTTGTTACTTTTTCGCATCACATAGAAAATCTTCGACAGAGAAAACTTAAAAGAATTTACAATTTCTTTTTACAATGTCTTCCATGGCCCAAATATGGTCTAAAAAGTAAAGTTAATCTTGTCATTTCTCTATAAGATCGCTGATGGCTGATGAGGCCAACAAAGAATAGACATGACCTGTAACATCGTCTGCAGCGGAAGATTTGAAAATTTTGAGTTTTACGTTATTCACCTCAGTCGGTCAGGTCACGTATTGAGGATGGAAGTCTTTCGTTTTACAGTTCGGTGAAGTATTCATATATCAGTGTGCGAGAAACGCCATGAAAGACGTACAAGAATTCTTTAAAGAACACATCCACTTCTTTTGTAATCAACTATCGCCATTAGACAATGCTAACTTCTTACTGGAAAATATGCCGATGGGCAGCAACAACTTTTTAGGAAAGCTGCAGAACTGTGTTGGGAAGAGATAGACTAGAAAAAATATCGAATTTCTGCATATATATATATATATATATATATATATATATATATATATATATGACATTATATATATATATATATATATTTGTAAAATAAATGACAATAAGAAAACAGTAATTGCTGACGCGTTTCGTCCAATGTGGACTTTTTCAAAGCAAGTAACGAAATGAATTTAATCAAACAAAGAAAATTAATAAAAACAAAAAACAGAGTGTACTTAGCAACGGGAATGTAGGAAACGCTATTTTCATATTGTTAACTGAAAATGACGTCAGTTAATGTCACGTGTGGAGAATATTTCATTAATCTTTGTTGATGGATTCAACCATTTTCTTTTGATTTTAATATGTTTTTGTGTACATTTGTTTGTGAGAGCAGTAAGTTTGTTAGAAAAGGTGAAATAGGGAAAAAACCTGGGCGTAGATTAATATTTGGGTATTGTTCGATTGCGGCACTCTCTAGGATTTTCCTTCTGAGTGAGTTATTTTCTTTTTTTTATAAGTATAGAGTTTTTAAAATCAAAATTATGGTTGAATTTATTCCTAAGGCATTATTTAAGTTGTTTATTCTAAGGTCTCTTTTGTGTTCATTGATACGTTTTTTTTATGTTTCTGCTTGTTTCTCCAATATATTGGGAGGAACAGTTTTGGCAATTTATTGTATAAATGCCTGCTTCAGAAATGTTATTGCTATTGTTGTTTGGAGATCTTATTATATCTATAATTCTTTTCGAGGTGTTTGCGTCAGCAATTACTGTTTTCTTATTGTCATTTATTTTACAAATATTGTCTTCTCTAAAAGTTAAATTTGAGAAATTTTCACACATATATATATATATATATATATATATATATATGACATTATATATTATGAAATGGAAAACTCCGGCAATTATTTTAATATATTTATTGTTTATACGTTCTTTTTATAGATACAAACATTTAAGTAAATGCTCTGTTTATAATAATCAGTATTAACAACATTTACCGGCCTGAATGTCCGAAAAAATATATAGAAATTATGCGTCCTCCGACAGGAATCGATCCCGTATCATACCAGGAACCGTCATATGCCTGACGTGCTATACCATTTAGCTACAGAGGAAGTGTCTGGTTTACGTTAAGATAAGCTTCGAGCAGATATGAACGTTCGAGAAAAATAATGAAAAATTTATAGTTCAAAAGTAGTAATTCGACCTTGCTAACGAGAAGCTTCCTCTGTACCTAAATGGTATAGCACGTCAAGCTATTTCGTGTAGGATACACGTTCGATTTCTCTGTAAGGTACATATTTTCTATGAAATCTTTCGGACATTCGGCTGATAAATGTTGTTAATACTGTTTATTATAAACAGAGCATTTACTTAAATATTTGTATCTAAAAAAAGAACGTATAAACAATAAATATATATTATTAAAATAGACTGACGGTTTATCTTTTTAAAATGTGCATACATATGAAATGCCGCCGAATTTGTGGGGAACGTTAATTTTAATGTCCTATATAAGGAGGGGTGGAATAAAATCAGGACCCTCCTAGAGTAATATTGAACAAGTCCGGAGACTCAATCTGGGCCGGAGCTATGGAAACGCATCTTTGGCACCAGTCAGATGGTCCCAAACTTTAAGATTATCCCAGTGTTTCTAATGAGAGTGATTCCACCAGGGTCACCAGGAAAATTCCTAGTATCCTTCCGTTGATATCACGTCGACGAATGTGCGTTTAATCAAGGGCTTCAAAAGGTCCTTCCTCTGAGAGGAAAGGTCCTTCTCGAGGGCCTCTCTGTCTACAACACAATTTTTTTCCACTTTAGGGAAATGCTTTTTCTTTTTTCTCCCTTGAAAATGGGTGGGGCGGGAGAAAGGGGAAGGCTTGGCCCTAGAAGGGGAGGAATGGAGGCTCCTGACCTTACCTTGAGCGGTTTCTTGTTCGCTTCTCGCTGGCGGAGCAGGCGCGGATTGGATTCTGGCGGCTACCAGGGCCTTCTCGGCCCTACTCCGCCCAGCTTCCCTCTCTTTTTTAAAAAGTATTTCATATCCTCTTCCTCCTCTTCATTCCCCCTCCTTTTCAACTCCATATGTTTGGTTTTGCTAGATCTCCTGCTCCTTCTCCTCCTTCTTGCCTTCCGACTGTTGCTGATACTTGTGTTGTTGTTGCCTCAGCTGTTCTGACTTTCGCCGCTGCTGCTTGCGATTTTGCTGCTGTTGATGATGACCCTGCGTCTCAGGTTGCTTCTGCAGTTGCTGATGTTGCTGCTGCTTTGGCCGCTGTTGTTGCTGTTGCTGCTTAGCAGTTCCATCTCCTGGGACATCTTGCTGGAGAGGCGGAGTTGTCGCTTTGGCTCCCTTCCTCACCACCTCAGTCCATTCGCTAGGACCACTGAGAGCCTTCTTTGGTGTTCCACCCTAGGCTGCTCTGGTTTTATTTGTGCTGTTGGTCCCGTATTCCTAGTCGGACACGTCCAGCAGTGGCGGCAGGGGCGGCCCTAGACAACCACTTAAAATGTTCCGGCTGCCGCAAGTTATAACATTAGGGACCTCACTGAATTTGCGTCGGGTCAATGTGACCAGGACTTCAAAGTCACTGGTGGCAATGCCCGATTTGCCTTTGATTGCGGATACACCTTCTACCGGTCCGAAGTCCGAAAAGAAGGCCCCCCCAATGGTCCTCAGTGATATACATGGAAACCCCCATGTAAAGTTATGCGGGTCTGCAGGGTGCCCAGTGTCTTTGTTGTGAGAATGCTCTCTGCTAATATCTTCGCCGCCTCTTCCGTTGCCAGCAGGATGTCCCACATGGTGTTGGATCTCCTGGCCAACACTTGGTTCCAATGTTTAAGGCCTTTAGGTCTCTTCCATAGCCTCCCTGTTGACAGCCATAAATTTTCTCGACTTGGCGTCGGCTATTAACAGGGCGATTGTTCTTGCTGCCTCTGCCTCCGTAACAGATTCATCTCTTAGGCTCTTGTAGAAGTCTGGTCCTTTTTGGGGCCTTTCCGCCATCCATGCTAATGACGAAGCTTGGGTGACCAATGGCACTTTATTCCACTGACGACACAGGAACAAAAACAGTTAGTCTCAAAAGTAAAAAATAAAACAACATTGAGACAAATAACGTGGTTACAAGTAACACAAAAATTAAAAGCCAAAAAATGCGATATCAGACAAACAAGTCTACGAGTCACAATATGTATGCCACCCCGATTCCATATAGGAATCAACTATGTTAGTAATCCCACACACGAGGAATCAATATTTATTTCTCTTTTTTTACAACAAAAATTGTGGCACAAAGCCGAATGGGAAGTGGGGAAAGTCAGTAACTATGCTAGTCCTAGTTAATCACAATCATGGCCCATTCATTAAATACAATATACTAAATCAACACAAGAACTTATCCATCACCTCTCAATCCTACATGTATTATAATACCACATATTCACAAGGGACCTACCAAAAACCCCATGATGAAAAAATTAATAATGTCTTTTTTGGTATTTTCCATTTTCTTTTTACAAGAATATGTAAAATTTATAAAATAAGGAAAATGATGGGGGAGTGAATGAACCCGAAAACACACGAGGAATGACTGCAAAATACTTTCCCCTACCCTTTTATAGGCTGAAGTACACAAATGCAAGCTGGAATCTTTCATAGCCAATAAAATAGGCCGGCTCTCGGTTTCATCAGACTCAGTACCGGCCTGTCTTGTCTTAAAGTCAGAACGCTGTGTTCGCTTGTCCGGACTTGCTTTTCTGTGTCAACGTCAATTCTTAGCTTGCGATCTTTTTGCCATATTACTGTTGCTTTGACTTATTACTGTTGATTTGCCTTACATATATTGTCTGCGTGATTTATATTATTTTTGCCCTGTTCTATTTCTTGCTATTACTTATTACGAACATTGGCAATATTTGTTTGCTTGCTTTATATTATTCTTTTTACTTTCATTTCTTTTTCTTGTTATTGCAAACTTTGTCAATGCTGTTTGCTGGAGAGTTCTGTTTTGCATTTGACTATGGCTACTCACTCCACACACACACAGAAAGAAAGAAAGGGAGAAACCCACTGAAAGATATACATAGGCATAGGTACACACACATGCATCAGCGCACCAAAACACATTCCAGAATTCTTATGAAGAACGATTCAAAGTTTCTAGAAAGTTTATCCATGGAAGCACGTAGAATCAATTCCTTTTTTTTCAGAAAATATCATTTAGCTACGCATGACAAATTCTATTTAATCAGTGGCATGTTCGTTCTTTCTAGTTGAACAATTCGCACATAATAATCTAAACACCAACGAGAAAAGATCCTATGAATGAAATATTTCAATTCGTAATGATTTTAATCTTGCTGAGAAAGATTGATGATATCAGCGAACACTTCTGAGATTTTCAGTTTCCATAATTCTTCCAATGGTAACTGACAACATTTCATCTCCCATCTCAGTTTATTGGAAGACCCATTAAGGATCATTCAGACGGTAAACGAAATTCAGTTGCAATAAATAAGATGTAAACAAACAAGTTTGCACAAATAAAATAGGAATGCACTTAGCCATATTAGATTACAATGGAAGTCTGTACGCTAAAATCCATGTTCGAATTGACCAAGAAATATGAATCACTTGAATAAACAATCGAATTTTACATTAATCCAACGAAACGCAGTTTTAAATTGCACCATATACTTTCCCTACAATTGCTCTCAAAAGGAGGAAAGTCTTAAAGGCTTTAGATCAAATATCGGGAAATGTCAAGTCATGCGTCTTTAGCCTGTGTTCAGTGCGAAAGAGACAAGAGATCTGTCTAATAAAAATGTATTCTCCTTTTAAAATATTTTTTGCAGTTGTGAGTTGATTGAAGAAAAAGTTGACTCCGGAACCTCGCTGGGAAATAGCTACTGAAGTGAGTCTGATCACCAATGGATGTCCTTAACGTGTGACCTTTTGCCAGACTAAGCTAAAGTTAGTAAACACAGAAAAGAGATTGCATCCATAATAACACAATGATTTCAAACGACAAATTTCCTTTTAAGGAAATTTGTTTCGTTTCAAAATGTTATTCTTTACAGTAAAATATTTTCCAAGATCAATTTGATTAAGAGGAATCGATGAGACAGCTACAATTTGACGAGAAGCTACTGAAAAGGTTTTGCTTCGACTATGAATAGATTCTCAATCTTGGTCAAAATTTTGGAAGTAAGTCATATTGAAAACTTCTCATCCCTCATGGTAGTAACGGATAGATAAATACATTGATTGTACAGGGAGGCATACCCTTAACAGAAATTATATATATATATATATATATATATATATATATATATATATATATATATATATATATATATATATATATATAGTAAAGGTAATAACTCCGTTGGTAATCCAAGTGAATACGAGGAATATAAAATATTAAAACTGATCCACAAAAAGAGCTCAATATATTTATTATAACAGAGCCAAAGAATAGAATTACACAACAAAATCCAAAATTATTCATATAGGGTATAGATCTATTTCAACTGGCGAAAACTTCGTCAGTTTTATTCAACCCCGGTGTGTAGACCGAGTTCGTGTGTGCATTAGAAATTTAACTTTGATAGCCGTCGAAAAATTGATACAGAATTTATACATTTCAATGTATCAGTCAGACGAAATGCACGAGTCAGTGGTCATGGGAGGGTGGAAGACATTAGTCATAAAGAGAAGAGGTTTTATAAAATTAAACCCAGATATTAACCGTATGACATTAAATTGGGGTTATATGAAGAAAGAAGTGTTAATTTGAAACTAAAAGAGGATCGAAAAAGGTGTTTATATATATATATATATATATATATATATATATATATATATATATATAATTTTAGATTCCTACTTAAAAATACTCTTCCAAAGATAAATTATACTTAAAAATAAGATAGTTTATATTAAATTTAAGTAAGAATATATTTAAAAAAATTATATTAAAGAATAAAAATATATTTAAAAATAAAAATATGATAAGATAAAATAAATTATAAATTTTTAACTTTAAAGATAAATTAAATCAAGTTATATTAAAAGAAAAACAATCCATACAAAGTTATATTACCCCCCCCAAAAAAAATATACAGATAAAAAGGTGTTGTAAGTGATAAAAGGAAAGAGAGTTCTTAGAACAGGGGGCAATTATAAGATATAAAAAATGAAAATATAGAAATTAAAAATAGTTGTACATTCGACATTTGAAGAGTTAGAGAATTATAAGGTAATAAAGTAAAATCTATATTATGGAAATTTAAATTTATTTTTGTGTCGACATTTTACAACTAATTCATTCCTTTGATTTAATAGTTTCCTTTGATCATTGTATTTTATTATTATAATTTTTTCTTCTAAACACAAGTTACACCTATCTCTAAGATTATTAGGAGTATGAGCGGAAACTATAATTTTCTAATTTTCCAGTCTATGTGCGGGTTCAGACCTTTCTCCTTCACTTCCTAATTCTGACCACCCTCTCGTGCATTTCTTTTGACTGAAACATTGAAATGGGTAAATTCTGTATCAATTTTTCGACGGCTGTCAAAGTTAAATTCCTAATTCCGACATGAACTCAGTTTATACACCGGGGTTAAATAAGACTGACGAAGTTTTCGTCGGTTGAAATAGATCTGTCCCCCATATGAGGTAATTTTGGATTTTCTTGTGTAATACTATATATATATATATATATATATATATATATATATATATATATATATATATATATATATATATATATATATATACAAATGATAGAAACACCAGATGAAGGAAAAATCCACAGTTCGTATAGCATTTACTTTTAAAAAAGTGCTGAATACAGTGTAGAGCAAAATATTATTACATAGTCAAATTACTATTAATAATATTACATATTATATAAATATATATATATATATATATATATATATATATACAGAGAGCGAGAGAGAGACAGATAGATAGATAGATAGATAGAAAGAGAGAGAGATGGAGAGAGAGAGAGAGACGCTGACAGCGGCAGTATGATTGTACATTCTACTAGCTGCCAAACCAAGCGATTGGGAATTACTTTACGAGAATACGTGAACCTAACTGATATGACAGGCAAATAGGCAAACAGACAGGCAGATAGACATACAGGTAGGCCGACTGACAGACATACAGATAGCTAGCTACCTAGCTAGCTAGATAGATAGATAAATAGATAGATAGATAAATAGATAGATCAGTGGTGGGATGGAAATAGGCGTAATTACAGTTGCCAAACTCATACTGGCCCAAGGCCAACGCGGCCGTATACATTCCTCCAACGAACAATGTCCACTTCCGGTTGAAAAGGAAGGCATTTTTCATTTCTCATGCTTCGTTGCTTCTTGGCCAGCGTCAATCAAGGTATTTGATTTTATTTGGTTCTACTTCGGTTCCATTATGATTCTTTCATACAGTCCTTCTATTTTCCAATATTCATATCGTTTTCTTTACTTTCTTTTCTCTTCTGTTTCAACATACCTTCACCTTTGCCCTTTATTGCTTTTCCATTCCATTTACTTTTCCATTCATAAAACGCATTTTCAATCAGACTTCTTTCTCCCACTCTCATCGTCTTTCTTTCTTTCCTTGTTTTTTATCGTCTTCCTTCAGCATTCCACTATGTGCTTTCTTTCTTTCTTTCTTTTAATCATCATCACAGTTTGAAAAATAGCTGGTAAGACCAGCATCCACTCCTTTTACATTTGATTTCTTGTTGCTGTTGTTGTTGTTGTTGTTGTTGTTGTTGTTGTCAGTGGAGAGAAAACCTCGAAAAAATCAGTGTGTTATTATCAGCAGCTCTGTTCTTAAACTCGCCATTGTTTATATTTATTTTCAATTATTTCGTCTATTTTGTCTTTTTATTTTCCATCTTGCATTTTGAAATTTTGCCAGCCATATTTGCTACAAATCAAGTGATTTATTCTACTCATTGATACTGATTATTATTAGTTTTATTACTAGCAATAGTAATATCATTATTATTAGTAGTAGTAATAGTATCACTATTCCCTCAGTTTACTACTTATATATTATTATTACATAGTAATATATTTTATTATTCTCTTTTCTTTCATTGTTGTTATTGTTTGATTTACTGCTGCTGTACACAATGTCTGCTCCCACCAGTTATATCTGTCCCCTCCCCAGCTCCGGAGATATATTAACATCAGTTTTCCTCAATGCCCCAGTACATTTTGATTTTAATTTTCCTGCTGTCTGGGTAATTTCAATTCTTTCTCAGAACACCATTTCTTTTTGGAATATCGTTCGTACCATATTATTATAATTACATTGCCATGGTTACATTAACGGTTATTTTTTGGGACCAATTGGCAACAAATCTTCTTCAGTCTTTTACTCTTTTCTGGCAGACACCGTCATCTGGATAGTTTCAATCTTGATCAATTTTCCAAATTCTTTAATCTAGGTTCCTGAATTTTGGGAATGGTTCAAAGTACTCTGACTACTACAAGCACTACTACAAGCACTCCTATATTATTATTATTATTATTATTATTGAAATTTGTACGGTGATTTGCACGAAAATAATAGAGTTGGTTTTGCAACGTTGTTATACGAGGTGCCATCGACTCAAGGACTTCAATGACAATCGACACAGTCTAGGCGTAGGCATTCCAGTCTCTTAACATCTACCCTCAAATCAGAGTAGTTGGCAATCTTTTTAACTTCTTTGCCTGCAATTTCTAAGACATACCACATCTATCAAGATGAGAACTTTTATGATCAATATGATGTCTCATGTGAGTACATTTTTTGTATTTATTTAAGGCTTGGGCTAAGTTCTAGTTAGGAAGCATTGGCCCTGTGCAGCAAGAATAAAACCTTTTAACCCTGTACTACGTAATCACTGATGAATACAGGGTTTGTCTATATCAGCTTTTTTGGTACGGGTAGAGTATTGGCCATGAAGCGGTTTATCTTGCCATGTTTTCTGCATTTGGCACATTGCATTTTCTTTTGCTTTCTTTTTAGATTCTTTGCCGCTGCAGTAGGTGCATTATGGTTTATTTGCACTCCCCCCACTTGAAATTCCCTTTTGAATTTGTTGGCTTCTTTTATTACTGTTGAGTCTTGACTCATTGTTGAATCTCGCCTAATGCATGGAATAATAATGCAACACAAAATGTACTTAGAACAAGAATGTATTATAACAAGAAAGTGTACACAATAAGTACATATAGTATTTCTGTATATTTCTGGGAAGACGTTCCTGGAGAATGTGTTGACTAGTCGCAGTCGATCAGAGTCTCTAGTTGGATCTCGTGATTCCTTCCTCCCGTCTTCCGGTACCAACCACATTTATATAGTTGGTAGTCACCTATGCAGATTAGGTGGATCCTACCACAACACCCCCCTCCCAAGCCTTGGAATCCTTTTGGATTTCAAACTGACTTCTATATGGGATGATGATTATGGTTATTTCTTTGTAGATCCCCTTTGCATAGTTCATATATATATCTGTTTTTTTTTTTCAATATCTTTTTCGTTTTGGATCCACGTCCAATGGGTCCGTGAACTTTCGTTTCCTACCGGATCTTCTCGGTTCATGAGCACTCTGCGGAGGTTCTACTTGAAAAGTATCATACATTACATCAATGGGATCTTCCTCCTCATCCGGTATACTCTCTTCATGCTCTAGCACGTAGCATTTTTTGAGTTGGTTCTGGTGCCTCTTATGAGTATTCTTCGGCCCTTTTATTATGTAAATCAGGTCACCGATTCACTTATCCACTATGCCTCGCTCCCAGAACTCAATGTTGTTTCTATAGCACTTGAAAAAGACCTTCTCTCCGGGGGTGTATCTTTTTCTAGCTGTATACATAGTGTTCTTTATTCTATTTCTTCCTGGCAAAAGCTTGTCAAACACTGACTTAACTTTCCTAGCGAACATTAGTTCAGCTGGTGCCATGTTTGATGGTGTTCTCTGGTTAGGCGTGATTCTGTATACTTGTAGGAATTGCTGAAGCGCCTTTTCCGTTGGAACTCCTGAGGCTTTCTTCAGAGCGCGCTTTAACGTATCTACAACTCTTTCTGCGAGTCCATTGGATCTCGGATGATACGGCGGCGTCGTTATGTGGTTAATTTGATATAACTCACAAAATTCCTTAAAATCGTCAGAAGTGAATTGTGTACCATTGTCACTCACAATACACTCTGGCACACCGAACCGTGCAAATAGTTCATGCAAAAAAGTTGTTGTGGTATTGGACGTAGGCTTTTTGCAGCGTAGTACTTCCGGCCATTTTGTAAAGCTATCTACTACTATTAAGTAGTAATAATCTTCTACTGGACCAGCGAAATCAATGTGTCATCTTTCCCACGGATGATCCGTCTTTGGCCATGGTTTGTGTACTATAGGTGGTGCCTTAGCTGCTAACGCACACCCTTTACATCGATGAACCATGTTTTCGATATCCACATCCATTCCTTTCCAATATACAAAGCTTCGCATTAAGCTTTTTGTTCTATTAATCCCCGGGTGACCCATATGAATGTCCCGTAGGATTCTTTTCTGCAACTTTTTTGGTACTACTACTTTTTCTATACTTGCGAAAGGCACGCTACGTTTCTTTTTAAATATAGGCATAGTATTTTCCTTTAATTCAAATTTACCTTCAAACTTGTTACATCTTCCAAGACCAGGTGTAAAGGTTTCCGGAAACTTTTTCTTTAATTCCTCTTTAATGTCCTGTCTTGTTTGCGTATTACTTTCTACTTTTCTGCAGAATGAGTTTAACGGTTTATTCCACAATTCGAATGTTTCAATAAAATCTGTACCCAACAAGTTTTCTCCATTTTACAGAATAAAAACTTTCATTTTTTTAACGATCCCATTCAATTTCATTGGAAGTACAACCTCGCCTTCGAAGTTAATTTGCTTTCCAGTTACCGTTCGAGCGAGTTTCGTTGACTTCATTATTGTAGGCCTTTTTAAAATTTTCCATGTTTTATCGTTCATTATTGTTAAATCTGACCCCGAATCGAGTTGAAATTTGATATTCTTTTTGAATATTTCAGTCGTCACATATTTCCTCAAATCTCTATCTGATTTGATATTCGAATTTATTTGTCTAATTCGGCTCTTGAATTTTTTCGTTTTACAACACGATCCTTTGTGACCATTCTTTTGGCACACGAAACATTTCTTATTTCTATATGGGCAATTTACCTCCCAATGTCTTTCGTTACAACGTCTGCAATTATATGGTGGGACCTTTTTATTTTCGTTCTTTTTATTTTCTTGTCTATTATTAAAATACGCTGAATTTTTTCTCCAATTTTTCTCTAATGGGTACTTTGACTGCTTTTTTATTTTTTTAATATAAGCAATACCAGCTTTTTCGATTTTTTGCGACTCTTTCTTTAACTTTACGGCCCGTTGACCCTCCTCTGCTAACTTTTGCAGGGTAAGGCCTTGTTCAGATTCGAGTTTAGACAAAACTCTACGTCTTATTTCGGCACTCTTACTGGATACCAGTCCTTGAGCAAAAATTAAGCACTTGAATTCTTCAACCGTAATCTCTGCCAATCTGAAATTGTCACAATGTCTATTCACTATAGATGCATATGTTAAGTAATCCTGATCGTCGGATTTAGAGACATTCATGCATAACCATCGCTTATGCCAAAGCGACATATTTGCTCCAAACAGCTCTTTTAGCAATTTCACTGTTTCCGAGAATTCCAATTCAGTTGTTTTTCTCGGTAGAATAAAATCTACAAATTTGCTATGTTCTGCTGTACCTAGCTTTCTTAGTAATAGACTGACTTTTCTTGAATTCGACCAGTTTTCACAGTCTGTGTAGAAAATATCTTCATATCGTTTAAAGTACGCTTCAAACGTTTTTTCTTCGTCTGGCACATAGTTGAAAGTTTCCAGCGAATTAAATATGGTGTTATTATAGTATGAAGAATTTCCCTCATTTGCCTGATAGTTGTTTAATTTCTCCAGTGTTAACTTTTGAATTTCCAAAAGTCTTTCCTCTTGACGTTCTTGATATTTTTGCATTGCTATCAGTTGTTCTTGCTGTGCTATCTGTTGGGATTTGAATAATTCGGATATGACTTTGGATAGTTCATCCATCGTTAGCTGACTGTGTTCATGCAACAAGGAATATACTTTTAATTTGTGTATCCACGAATATCATATAAGCTGACCAAAAAAATCGAAACAACGTACGACTTTTCTATTTTATGTCTTGCTTTTACATTCACGCCCGTGCTAATCAACTTTGGTATTATTTTTTTCGTGAACAGAGAGCGTCGGACTTTTTTTGTTTTCGTTTTCGACTTCTGTTCGCGTATTTCAATGACAACGTCTGATTTTCTTATCAGAGGTAATTCGTCACTATATTGTTGAACAAATAATTTAAAAAAAATAATTTTTTAAAGTTTGTTACCTTTCAAAGTCGACACGGTGTATCGGTACCAACCACATTTATATAGTTGGTAGTCACCTATGCAGATTAGGTGGATCCTACCACAACAATTACTGAATAAATTTTCGTATTAATTTCATTTTCTTTGGCGAAGATCATCTGTAGTTTCCAGGTGTCTTTGAAGACCAATGGTGGTGATTTTGTTAGTTCTAGTTGGACTTAACCTTCTGACTCCTTCGAATCTGGACACATACAAACGATCAACATCAGCCTTAGAATGATGCATGCGGTGGAAAGTGAGAAGCTTTTTTGTTTTTATACCTATTTGCTTAATGTCAGTTTTGATCCAATTGAGGACGTTAAAACTGTATTGCATCAGAAAGAAAGCCGAAGTGTTTATGGCTGATATTCTGATTTGGGAATTCAACTCGGTATTTAACACAAGACGCACACGCCTGTCATATTCTTTTCTTAATTTTTCCTTCATTTGTTTTTGCTACTTTCCATCTCCTTCGCTGACTCCTAGCTATTTATATGCTTCTTCTTGTTCCAGTTCCCTAATCTTTGTGACAAAATCTGGATCTATTGAGTGTGTCTCTGCAATTCTTTCTTTCTTGAGTGTTACTTTTGTGCATTTATCTAATCCGAAATCCATACCGATGTCATCACTGAAATATTTTACAGTTTTGGATATACCCTTCAACTCATTGTTTTCTTTGGGAAAGAGTTTGATATCATTCATGTAGAATATCATTCATGTAGAATATCATTCACGTAGAATATCATTTCATGTAGAATATCATTCATGTAGAATATCATTTCATGTAGAATATCATTCACGTAGAACATCATTTCATGTAGAATATCATTCATGTAGAATATCATTCACGTAGAATATCATTCATGTAGAATATCATTCATGTAGAATATCATTTCATGTAGAATATCATTCATGTAGAATATCATTCATGTAGAATATCATTCATGTAGAATATGTGCTTAATTACGTTCCTTTTTACTTTGTATCCAAAGTTATTGTTTAGTTCATCCAAAGAAAAGGTTAATGACTGACAGAACAGAAGGGGCGACAGGGAGTCACCTTGAAAGATTCCTCGTCGTATATTAAAACAATTGGTTGTAGTTGTACTTTTGATGTGATTTAGGTATAATCTGGTCTTTCCCAGTTCCATGCTATATTTAAAGAGATTCACTATCACCGAGTAGACTTTGTACATTTTTCTTATGGTTCCAAGAGTGTGGCATACTATCAAAAGCTTTACAGTAATCTGTCCAAGCTGTGCTGAGATTTCTACCTTTTCTCCTGCAATTTTTCAGCATAATTTTATTTATTAGTATTTAATCTTTTCAACCTTCTGTTCCAGTCGAAGAATGTTGTTTTCATCGAGAAAAGAGAAAGTATAGTACTTCAGGACAGACGTGATCAATTTTTATATGGTGAATAGACATGTTATTAACCTATAATTTTTTTAATCATCTGTTTCACCCATTTTTGGTCAGAGCTATATAATACATTCAGTGGTCCAATATTTAATTTTATTGGGGTTATTAATTAACATTGATAACGTTTGCGCAAGATTTTTTAAGATTGATGACAGATGATAGAACCAAAAGTCGGGTATCTTCTCCTATCCTTGGGATTTCCATTTCGGAGATTTCGTTAGATCTATTCCCTGCCGGATATCACACCGATATTTGTAGGTCACAAGTATTTGTTGTTGATGTTATTATTATTTTTTATTATTATTCAATGTCTTGAAACCTCATGACAAAGCAAAGTAACAGCCCTTAATTTATAGCAATATGCTTTGTTTTAAGAGCGGTGAAAGTGAGGTACAAACAAGAATAAGAAAAGGGTTAAAACACAAAAAATGAATGTTATGTTAAAATCAACTTTGTAAAATGTCTAAAGAAATAATAATGTGATGGCTAAAATGTTGAATAAATATTAAAATTTAAAAACTAGAATGAAATGTTTAGGAATCCTTTAAAATGAACTGCCCGATCATCCTGTAGACATTCACGTTGATGGCGTTTTCCTAGGGATCTAATTAGTTCTAATTAGTGTCATTTTTGGTATTTCATATAAGCTTTGGTCCTCAGGGAGTTAGGAAATGAATCCTTTAATATTTTTTAGAATAGTTTAGAACGTGTCGATATCGACGGGGATTGTCTTGACAAACCAGATTTTTTGAGTTTCGATTTCAATGTCTGCATTCATTAAGTTGTTTCTTAAAATAATTTGACCTATATGTTCACATCAACATAGATTGTCACTTCAATAAGTAAAACTGTCCTTTTCTGTGTAATTGTTTACAATTGTATCAAATCTACTTGCCTGTATAACCCAATCTGTTTGTATGTAGAAGTTCCTGAGCACAGATATATTTTCAGTGGAAGTTACTGCAGATGGTTTACGTTCCAACCAATTTTTCCCATGTGGTAAGGTCATAATGACAGATTATTACCCAATTAATATATTAGCAGTCTCTATCATAGAGTGGGATGTATTCACTCAGGACTAAGATATTACAGCCTGATGCGAGTAATTATTTTCTGTATTAATACAAAATGGGCCCGTCCCATTCTTAAGAATATGGAACTGGTAATTTCTGCTGGTGGAGACTCTGATCTTGTGTAGCAATTGTGAATACTTTAGATTCTGAATTTTCCCAAAAGATGCCAACCCTTGATAAGTAATTGTTTTAACTACAACATTATCGTTGACTCTTTCTTAATATTTTCAATACAAGTAGTTTATTTTCCCACTTTTTTGATTTTAAATTTGTTTCCTCCCAACGTCTTGAAAATCGAATTCTCTAATTATTGTGCGACATTTTCGGTGACTGTGTAGAGACTTTTTGATTTTTCAAATGTAAGCTTAGTTTCAGCGTCTAGCCAATGGTGTGTGGAAAATATGTTTCTCACCAACTCCAAGAACAATTCCCGTTGTGTCAATCCTTTTCCACTCTGGGAATATATAATTGGTCTGTATCAACCCTTTGGATGGTGTGCATCTAATCCATTGATAAAAGGTTTCGAATTTTGGCATCAGCTTTTCTAATTTCCCTTATTGGCAAGTCGATGATATGGAAAGAGATAGAGCCAATGTGTTGATTGGTTCAATTATAACCCCTACATTTATTTCACGCGGCGGGATCAACTGAACTCTTCCATAAATCTTATTTCCCGCTTTTTTCACTCATTAAGGAATTTTTATGTCATCTGTTTTATGAATATTTGTAGTTTCTTTCTCGTTCAACTTCTTTAATCAAATTTTCTTTCTCCAATTCTATATTTTCTGCGTAAAAACCTTCCACTTATAAATATTGTTTTTTCATATTTATCCCAACTGAATTTCATTTTTATATCATCATTTAACTTTTTCATTTGTCAACAGACCAAATTAATTGTCATCGAAAGTTTATTCATGTAAAATAAATGGAATTGTCTTCTATCTTCTATCCAGAGAGTGATTTCCTAAAATGGTTGTATGTAAAAATAGATAGAAGACAGTGAATTCCCTTGGAATATACCACAGTTTATATTTACGACACTTGTATCAATATTTCCCATTCAGCAAAAGAGGTTTCCTACGTGTTCGTGCTTTTCCGTGAAGTTTAAGTTTTTATCTTTTTCCTATGATCCTTTTTTTTATTTATTAAAAGCCGATCTTTGCAGACATATGAACTAGGTTTGCATCAATTCTGCTCGCCTGGAAATATATTGTTATAAAATAGAAATGAATATTTGTTCTGTAATACTTGATGTGAGCATTTTCTGCAGGTTTCTCAAATAAGTTATTGGGCTGAATCTTCTTTTGACTTATGGATCTCATCATTTTTAAACAACAGAAGTGTTATTCCATTGACTAGACAAGAAGAAATACACTTTAGTGTTTCATATTATCATTAAAAGATACGGTAAATTTGTCAGGACTATCAGGAAATACGTTTAACCAATAATTAGGGATTTTATATTTCGCGAGCATTTTCCATTTATTGAATTTCTTTAAAGCGGCTCTAGAATCATCTAAAAATTTATCATTTTATATTTGATTTTCTAACGTTTCATAATTTATGTTTTTTTTAATATCTAGAAAGCATCAGAATTGTGTTCTTTATTGTCAGACCAATACTTTTTGGATTGTTCAGCTGTTGGGGAATTAACAGATATAGTAGATTTACTTAATTTTAAAAACTTTTTGAGGATTCGTTTAGACTACATTATTATCTTTATAGAATATTGATTTTTTCTTTTTGTCGTCTGATTAACTTTTGATTTTCTCACATCAAATTCCATTGTTTGTACACATTAAAACTTCTAAAATATATTAGTTCTTCTTTTTATCCGGATTCATTATTCTTCTCTTGATGTTAACACCACAAAAAATTCTGCTTAACTTAGCCGCTACATATCTTAGCTCATTCATAGATATAAGACCGATTTCATTTTCACTTATGATGGACTGTATGACTGCATTGACTTTTAGCACTACTTTCCTCTTTTTCATTTGAGTGACATAATTTTGGAAGTGAGTCGCTTTCTTTTACAGCACTGTTTGGTTCAGTAAATTTAGTTTGTGTGAGACTTTTTGGATACGAAGTGTTCTGATTAAAATTCACTTCATGTGAATGTAATAAATTTTGAACCTTATTTATGATTTGCCTGATTTCATCGTCATTTATTTGCTTGTATAGTTAGATTATTTTGGGCGCCATGATTTCCTATTGTAATTTGAGAATCAGGCATTTGTCATCGTTTAGCTTGCATTCAAATTTATGTTAAAAGTTTCTGGTTGGTGATTTTTCCGACGAAGATTTGCTAATTTATTGCTATCAATATACGATTTATTGTAAGTGTTATGCGCTTCTATATCGGGTATGCTTGCTCTGTGTGTGATAACATAGCTCAGGTCGAGCAACAGACAAACAAACCTGTGGTATTGAATAATGAATCTAAATTTACAAAGACAAACATCTTAAAACTTCCAATTAGTTAAGAGAATTAGTTAAGACATGATAGCCATAGCTGGTGTAACATTGAGCGCATTTCTTCTTCTTCTTCTTCTTCTTCTTCTTCTTCTTCTTCTTCTTCTTCTTCTTCTTCTTCTTCATGATCAGACGTATCTTTCATCGGCGATTTATCGTTACGTTACATTGTGTTACTCTAAGACGCAAAACGAAATCACGTTAAAACACCGATTCTCGTACAATCGATTAAGCAACATGGAGACTGGTCATTACCTATAGGTGGTTGACCGTTTGGGAATACCAGGTGCTGTAAGCGTGGATTTGCCGGTGGTGTCATGGTTAACTTGTCGGAGTTGTTAATCGGAGAGCCGAGTTCCAATTCCAGTCAGACTACTTTTATTATCTTACGTGTAAATACCCTTAAGAAAGGTAGGACTTCATCTGTTCTTCCTTTCAGCTTTTGGGTAATTAGTAGGAATAGTATCAGTAAATCATTACTATCTCCAAAATTTCTTACAATCTAAACACATATTCTGGTTTTAAATAAACTGAAAAAGGTTGATAAACCGTAAAAACAAATTAATTAATAAAAACCTATCTAAATAGATATTTACTGACTGAAGTCTGACATAAGAGGAAAAGAAAAATTGTACTCTGAGACTTTTTCTTTCTTCCTTCAAGATTTTAAATGCCTTGAAAATCATCATCCAAAATATTACTTTTTTATTCCTTAGATTGAACGTCCACAACCGACCTTGGTAGTAAGCAGACTAATATCAAAGCAGTTGACTATGTAAGTGTTATGGAATCCAAAGAAGGATCAGCAATATTATTGGTCCTGACCTGACGTCTTGGATTCAGACACCTTCCCATCCCCGTAATGGTTGCCTCCTGACTTTTCGATAAATACTTTTATGGTAATTGTTCGGCTGAGCTCTCCGCTATGGTACATAGATTTGTTGAATTTAAGCGCAGTACTAGACTGGCATCGAGATCTCATCAATTTATAGTTGAGCTGGCTAGATATCGCCGTAAATTCTATGCTAACGGTTTCTTTTCTCGCACTTTTCGCTTGTGGAACTCCCTTCCAGTTCTATGCTTTCCAGCCAACTTTAATCTGAAAAAGTTTAAATACAATGTCAATTGCTATCTACTGATGCCGTAATTACTCATTTTTGTTGTTGCTCATTCGTAATGTTTCTGTTTCTAATTCTTCCACATCCTGTAACTCCTTGTGTCTTAGCGCCTTACTGCCTTGCATGGGGTGACCCAGATTAAAAAAGGGATTTTCACGTCATACTCGACTACAGATTAGAACAACTGACAATAGCAACCATTTCCGTTATTGGGGTAAAAACAAGTCCTACACTAGAAAGATTTTTTAGTATGGCAGATTCTATCTTCGAGATAACGAACCTCATCAACTTCACAGAAGGAAATTTTCCATCGAACTATTAAATTCGTCAAGATGAAATAAAAAGAAAAAAATTGATTTAATTAATGCGCATCACCAACTGAGAAACTCCCGAAGAAATGACGAATAAATATTGTATGAAATTTAGATTTGTATTTCTGAGAAAATGGTTAGGAATTTGTGAAAGTTTTATACACTACGTCTCTACTCGAGTTATAGCATGCATTTTAAAGAACTCAAGTATCATCTGCAATCTATATCTTTGACTTTTTTTTATTGTCTCAAACGTCACTCACTGTCACCGGGGATAAATACACAATTATTTCAAATACCAAACAATCGAACTTGGATGATAAGTGGGTGAGTGCTGCGATCAGACTAATTCAGACAGCAAATTCAACCAAAGTGTAAGATTTAATAACAAATCCACGCGTTATATGGCGTCTAATATTCTGCTATTATGGATTGGGGATTTATCACTGAAATCATATTTATCATATCAGAAATGCCTCCAGAGTCCTAGTCAAATACACAATTATCTCAAATACCAAAAAATCAAACCTGGATGGTAAGTGTTCAGGATTAGTACTGTCCACCAATTTATTATATTTTATTCGACTAAAAACTACAATAACTGAAAAACGTTACCATTATTTCCAATATTGAACTAAGAACTATATCCCCCATCGGAAACAATATTTGGTATGGCTATTTTTCCGAGATAACGAACCTAACCAAAAGGAGGAATTTTGCCATAGAACAAGAAAATTCGTCAACAGGGAATAAAGACAAAAGAGAAAATAAAAGACATTGATATAATTAATGCGCATCACCAAGTGAGAAACTTCCCAAAGAAATGACGAATAAATATTATATGAAAGTTAGATTTGTATTTCTGTGCAAATGATTTAGGAATTTGTGCAGGTTGTATACACTACGTCTCTACTAAAGTTATCGGCATCGTAACAGAATGCAGGATAAAGATCTCAAGTGACAGCCAATAACATAAACGTAAAAGAAACGCCTTCGTCTTCCATTCAGTTGCAATCGACCAGTAAAGCTGGTTTTATGCAGACGATAAATGTTTTTCAAAGGCAAATCTACCAGATAATCATTTTCTTCTTTTGTTATCGGCTGGTGTCGATGACTTAGAGGTTCGGAATTGGTCGAGAGGTACTTACATTTTGAAAATATCTATTTAAGCAGAAGAAGCCATGTTGCAACACGTGAAGAGAGAAAGAAAGACAAAATGGTGAGAGAAAAATGATGGAAAGCATATATATATATATGTATATATATATGTGTGTGTGTGTGTGCGTGTGTGCGTATGTGTGTGTGTGTGTAGAGAGAGAGAGAGAAGGAGAGAGGTAGAAAGAGAAAACATGTTAAGATTTAAGTTGTTGATTTGAAAGAAAAGATAAATAGAACATAATTTACTGCAACGAATGAGAAAGATGAATAGATTATGCTGATATTGATGATAATGAGAAACAAAGAAATGAAGGGAGGAAAGAAGGGAGGCAGAAATGAGAAAGGAAAGAAGTAAAAAAAGGGAAGAAGAAAAGAGACAGGAATTAGAAATCGAAGAAAGAAAGAAAGAAACAAGGCAGAAAATAACGAAGGAAAAATGAAAGGAGAAAGACAGGAAGAGAAGAAAAAAGAAAAGGAGACGGAAAGAAAAAATAATGAATGAAACAGAAAGAAGACAAAGTGGCTGTCGATTTAAATGTAGTGTCAGTCTGTTGTATTGCATGAAGGGATTTATCAATAGTAATGCTAATCTAGAAAGATTGGGATAAGATCATCCTGCAATAAGCGCAAGAGCGTGGGTTTTCAGAATGGTAGCAACGCGAAACACATCTGAGCCTACAATGACGATAGTAACACAGAAATTCTTCTGTAATCGGCCAAATTGTTGGATATCGCATCCAGAGACAATTGATGGCAAAAAATTGAAACTAACATCCAGTATAATAAACCCAGACATTTTAACGATCTCTGCAATAATTTGGGAAAATCGTGTGAACGTTTTCTTTTAAAAAGGCATTAAGGAATCTAATTGCATCTGTAATGACATTGATATAGCAACTAAATGACAACACGCGAGATTTAGTGAATAATACGAGATTTCAATATTTCATATCAGTGCCGATTAGGTAGCGCGATCTGATAGTAATAGGACACTGCATCTGGTGGCATTTAAACGATTAGTAGCATTGTACTAATAAGCCAATTCCGACGTGCCTGTGAGTAAAAGAAGCCAACAAGGAGACAGTAGTGTTATGATATGGGCTGGAATTGTGAACCAAACCAATATTGAACCTTTAAAAGTCGATGAAAGATTTAAACTGAACCATGCTAACTATTGCGATTTTATGAAAAAAGATTTTCTTTGCATGGTACAAAGTCCCAGTCTTCCAGTTTCCAAGTGAAATGTGTATTTATGCATGACAATGTCCTTTCTCATGTATCTAAGCTTAGAGGATTCTTTGAGCATAAAAGATTTACAGGACAGATGATAATGGAATGACTACCATCAAATCCTGATGTGAATTCGATCGAAAATATATGGTCAATTGTGAAAATGAAATTATATGAAGGTGGCAGACCTGTGGGAAGTAATTAGAACTACCATGTCGGAAATTGAACCAGCTGAAGTAAGAAAATTTGCAAAATCAATGGATAATAATAGATTGGTGGTTCTTATTGAGAAGATAGATCACTAAATTAAAATGTCAAGGATTCAAAGACTTATCATATGTTTGTTATTTGTTATATTAAAGGTGTTGATCAATATTTGATCATTTTATTACCTTTTTATTGAAGTAAAATGTGATTATTAGCTTTGTTTAATAACTTCAAACGGCAGTTTCTTTAGAATGCGTCAAATAACTTCAATAAAAATATCGTTACTACCTAAAATTTGAACTCAATTTTTGATTTTTGATTTGATATCTAAATTGATTTTTTAAAATTTGACAATTTTTCTCAAACCAAATTTGAATTACTGAATTTAATATGATTTGCTTAATAACTTCTGACAAGATATACATATTTGAATCTAAATAATGATAACCTTTCACCCAAGCTCTCCTTAACGTCACTAATAAACTACTCTTATGACTTTCTACTAATGTCTTCCTTGTGACTGACATAGGTATTCTCTACCTGTGACATAAGTAAAAGTAAAATTCAGATTTCAAACAAGCAATGCCGGTAGTTAAGTTCCTTCAACGACGATCCTTCTATCCTTGACAAGCGCCTGTCTTTTATTAGATTAAGCTAATCCGTGGAAGAATCTAGAAAGAAACAAAAAAGGAGAAAAATCCTAAAACTTTTCGAAAAAGAAGTCAAGATGAAAAAAAATATGAATAAATAAGAAGCATCGGTTATAGCTTCACGCAAATATCCAGAAAAAAGTAAATGAACGAATTTTATCCAAAAGAAAGTGAAGGAGTGAAAAGAAAAAAAACCGTCGCTACAATTTTGAGAATGCTTACGCAGCAGAAAATAATCCCAGTCTTACACACAGAAAATAACAGAGCGTAGAAAACGTGTGTCTTTGTTTGTTGCTGGTTCACTGACTCTGGCGGAAGGATGACATAATTCATGGTCGATGTGCAGGACTGCTGTTCCGTTCAACTCGAATCGACGGAGGATTAAAATATGATTCAATATCTCCATTCGATTTTCAGAGGAAGTCGAATATTTCGCTTTAGGAAATTATTATGCCTTGTCCGACTTGATAGAAAAGCATTAGAATTTTTATCATGATTACTAGTTGATCCTTCGATATTAGTTGGGCAAAGTGAAGTAGTTAAGATTTTAACACTTTATTCTGAAAAAGCAATTTATTTTAATTACTTTCAAATTCTACTTTATATATATATTAAATAAAAACAGACCACTTTAAGGTTCCATATAATAAATTATTTCACCACAGCCCTTTTAAAGGACAGTGGATCATCAGATTTATTTCTAAAAAATAAATCTGATGATCTGCTGTCCTTTAAAAGGGCTGTGGTGAAATAATTTATTATATGGAACCTTAAAGTGGTCTGTTTTTATTTAAATTATTAGCTCTGATTTACATTGAGCTCTCTGGATTTTATCCTTCTTGGGTCTACCAATACGGATTACCTAGTTTTTCGTAAACTATATATATATATATATATATATATATATATATATATATATATATATATATATATATATATATATATATATATTTATAAATGTAAAAGACAATAGGAAAACTTTAATAGTTGACGACGCGTGGACTTTTTCACACAGATTTACCTTGAAAAAGTCCACATCGGACGAAATGCAGCGGCAACTATTAGTTTTCCTATTGTCTTTTACATTTATAAATATTGTCTTTTTCTCCAGGTTAACTTTGAGAATTTTTTCATATATATATATATATATATATATATATATATATATATAATTTTATAATTATCTACATGCAAAAGTGTGAAAACTTTTCAAGAATTCTTTTGAGTATTTAGCGTTTTGATACAGACGGAACTGTTCGATGTTTAAGCACGAAGAGATAAGTCATCGTGGCCGAATATTTGGGCATGATGGTTTTGGGAAAAATGTTGATAACTCCAGATGAAGCGCTATATTCCAGAAACGTTAACTAAGAACCGCTTAGAATAGTCGCAGTGTAAACTACAGATGTACTCGGTGGGTGTTTTTACAAATAAAAATGGGCCTGAGCGGGCGTCTGCAACAGGGATTGTCCAGCTGTACTAGCAGACGTTTGTGCTCGGAAACGACTAGCCGGCCATTACATCAGTTGTTAGTATCCCTCTGTAAATGCAATGTATGTAAGCAATTCAATGTAAATACAAGGAATAACATGTAGTGAGTTTCATTTTAACAGATCCCTAAATGAGGCTGATGGCAGGCAACGTGTTAATGAAGACAATTGATTGCAGGGATAACTCTTGTAGAGACAAGATAACTGAAACCATAGGTGTGTCTCTTAATCAGTAAAGACCCTGTTCGGGAGTGGAGCAGAGATACTTCAAATCAGTCCCAATC
Source organism: Acanthosepion esculentum (assembly GCA_964036315.1). Classification (NCBI taxonomy): domain Eukaryota; kingdom Metazoa; phylum Mollusca; class Cephalopoda; order Sepiida; family Sepiidae; genus Acanthosepion; species Acanthosepion esculentum. The sequence continues at coordinate 124,150,457 of OZ038488.1, read as the reverse complement.
ACTTCGTTGGTAACAGAAAGTTCTTCTATTAACAAAGAGTTCTTTCCTTATGGGAAAGCGAAAAGCAATATCTATAAGCACTACCAGTTTTTAAGGAATAATTTGTGTTTTCTTTACAACACGTGAAGTATGTTGATACTGTCCTTATCCCCACCCCCAAACAAAAATATTTGCAGACGCATGTAGAGAGAAGCCTGCTGTTGGAAGCACATATAAGAAAAATCTGGAGTTTCAAGAGACAGTTCCCTTGACAGTGGGTGATGCTCGAGACGAAAGACAAGCATGAGTCCTTTCGATAAAGACGAAGATCGCCAGGAACAGAGAATTCCGTGGAAAATATAGAAGCTTTCAGATTAGTTTCACAGAGAGCTAAGATATCTGGAGAACTTTTAAAGTGAAATGCTTCTACTAGTTGACTGAGACATTGAGCAATGATGAAGCTCAAAGTCTGGATGCCAGCGAGTTCAGAGGTGTTAGAGTGATGAAGCCACTTCATGTCATGGACATTGAAATCACCGAAAGCAAACATATTTGCAGACGCGTGTAGAGGGTGGACTGCTGTTGGAAGCACGTATAAGAAAAATCAGGAGATTCAAGATACAGTTCCTTTGCCAGTGGGAGATGCTCGTGAACATAGAGACGAAAGACAAGCATGTGGACACTAGAGTCCTTTCGAAAAAGAGGAAGATAGTCAGGAACAGAGAATTCCGTGGAAAAGATTGAAGTCTTCAAATGAATTTCACAGACAGCTAGGTTATCTCGAGAAAAGAGAAATGATTGTGCACTGCAGAAATTGCTACGAATGCCACGAATGTTGAAGAAATAAAACTTGACAGGCTTAGGTGTTTTTCTTTTCAAGCTGGTTTAGTTATATTTCGTTTCTTTCAGTCATGATCGTTAAAGGTAGAAAAATCAAAGAATAATACGAGCTGTCGGTCGACAAAGGCATCATCAGTTGGCTGGAAATCGGCGCAGACTGCAAAATAGTTTGACCTCACGGTTGCCAACCGGAAGTGCTTTCAGAGACACATATCACTATGTAACGTGGCACTGCATGTAACCGGATATTATGTAACTGTTGATTAGAGCAGCCTCTGAAAGTGCTATCCTGGCTCCTTACTACCAGTTGGTAGTAAGGAGACAGTCAGTTACTTACCCTTAGTAAGAAGTGTTGTAGCCTCCAGCCAGTCATAACACCAAAAACTCCCGACAATAGACCCTTATTAAGGTCACTGAAGAAAAAACCGGAAACGCCATCATAAACAAGATAAGCCTCTACTCTTGGTCATAAGATGGTGGTGGAGGATTATGAATCGGGCGATAGACAGGCCTATCTATTTCCTATTCCCGGTCCGTAGGCGGAGATATTTGGGGTATACAGTTAACTTAATGTACGATTTCGGTGTATCTGTAGTTTCTTTATGAATAGAGTTAGCAATTGAATTTCAAAATTATGAGTTGTGTTCGAGGGCAACACTTATAATCGTACGTAAAATGCTACGGGGTATATAATATAATATAATATATATATATATATATATATATATATATATATATATGTGTGTGTGTGTGTGTGTGTGTGTGTGTATATATATATGTATATATATATATTTGAATAGATTGTGGGAGGTACAAAAACGGCAAATAGCTAGAAAGACATAGAATTTATTTCTAATAGACATTATGGGAGATGAAAGTAAAAAATAAGAAATGAGACAATCACTCAACAGACCAACCGGTTTCGTTCCCTAGCTTATCAAGGTCTACGGGGAACATTTATTTTATAATAAATAATTTATTGATGACACAAACAATCTTCATACAATTAAAACATTAAAATTGAAAATGAATAATCTGTATGAAGGAAATATATATATATTCTTAAACCGAATATTGCAATTTTCCGCCAAAATAAAAAAAAATAAAAAATGATCTATATATAGCAGGAAAGTAGAGATGGAAAAAGTCGGGAATAAGAATAAAGAACGCTAGAGCGTAATAATATGGAGGCCAAGGAGGCAGTCTCTTTGCTTGCAAAGAGACGGTCCCCTTGCTCGTATATACAATGATTCAAGCGCTCTTAGGTGAAATAGAGAGTGCGAACTAGCTAGCACCGCGAACAAGTTCGGACTGAAATTGGTAGCGCACACTCTGCTATTTATCAAGTGTTCGGTGATGGCTGAACCGGAAGTATTCACCAGTTGGCTACTACTGGCTTCCGGATTGAGGACTCTTAAAGGGACATGCTGCCTGATCCTACAATCCAATCGCTGGGTCGTTCTTCCTATGTAGCTGCTACCACAGCTACATTTAAATGTGTAAATAACAGAGGAGACATGATGGGGAGGAAGAAGATCCTTGCGCATAGACGGGAAGGCAGTACGAGTCGCAAAATGAACTCTCAATTGAGCCGAGAAATAACAATTTTGGACAACAGACAGGATTCGCTTGGCCAAAAGATCACCACGTGAATCAATAAATGGAAGTCGTAAATAGACAGGACACTTTTGTACTTCGTCCTGTTTTTCCTTCCGAAATTTAATAATTTTATCACGCATGACATTATGTAAGGTATCGCTAGGATAACCATTTTTAAAGAGGGTACAGCGGATAAAATTTAATTCCTCATCGAGATACTGTTCGCTGAAAATCATCAAGGCCCTGTGACTTAGGGTCCCGATGAGATTAATTTTACGTTTTTTGGGACAAAATGAGTCCCAACGAGTGTACAAACCGGAAAAGGTTGGCTTACGATACACAGAAGTAAGAAAATGAGAGGGAGTCCGATGCACAAGGACATCTAAGAAGGCAATACAAGAATTAGACTCCTTCTCAATAGTGAATGACAAGGACGGATGAAGTTGATTCATTACCGATAGGAAGGAATCGGCTTCGGGTTCACTGTTGAAGAGACAAAACGTATCATCAACATACCGATGGTACATGGACGGAGCATTGTCGTGGGTGAGGAGTGAAGCCTCATAAAAGCCCACAAAAATGTTGGCCAACGAAGGACCTAAAGGGGAGCCCATCGCAACCCCGTCAACCTGTCTGTACAGGAAGTTATTAAAACTAAACTCCACAGACATAGTCGCAAATTGCATCAACTCAATGAAGACATTTTCAGGTATATCTGGAGGAGACAGGTGACTGCGATATAGCATGTCACAGCAAATCTCGATTGTTTCCATTACAGGAACACAGGTAAACAGGGAACATACATCAAAGGAGCACATGAATTTATCCTTGGAAGGAGTTTCCTGTATAAGTTTAACAAAAGAGAACGAATCCTTAATAGTATATGAGCTAAAATGCTCAACGACCGGTTGAAGGAGATCTGAAAGAAAACCGGCCACCCTATGTTGGGACGAGCCAGACATTGACAAAATGGGTCCTCTGGGTCCTGCAGAGACACATGACCGCACTATACCTATCGAGATTAAATTTCAGAAGACACTTCTGTCTTGGGTTAAACGGGGCTTTCTCACTCGTGAGATTAGTGACGATATAAGACCTGTCGGATCTATTCGGCCTCATATATATGGTCTACCAAAGACTCATAAAGATAATGTACCGCTTCGACCCATTTTGTCAATGTCTGGCTCGTCCCAACATAGGGTGGCCGGTTTTCTTTCAGATCTCCTTCAACCGGTCTTTGAGCATTTTAGCTCATATACTATTAAGGATTCGTTCTCTTTTGTTAAACTTATACAGGAAACTCATTCCAAGGATAAATTCATGTGCTCCTTTGATGTATGTTCCCTGTTTACCTGTGTTCCTGTAATGGAAACAATCGAGATTTGCTGTGACATGCTATATCGCAGTCACCGGTCTCCTCCAGATATACCTGAAAATGTCTTCATTGAGTTGATGCAATTTGCGATTATGTCTGTGGAGTTTAGTTTTAATAACTTCATGTACAGACAGGTTGACGGGGTTGCGATGGACTCCCCTTTAGGTCCTTCGTTGGCCAACATTTTTGTGGGCTTTTATGAGGCTTCACTCCTCACCCACGACAATGCTCCGTCCATGTACCATCGGTATGTTGATGATACGTTCTGTCTCTTCAACAGTGAACCCGAAGCCGATTCCTTCCTATCGGTAATGAATCAACTTCATCCGTCCTTGTCATTCACTATTGAGAAGGAGTCTAATTCTTGTATTGCCTTCTTAGATGTCCTCGTACTGCCTTCCCGTCTATGCGCAAGGATCTTCTCTCTCCCCATCATGTCTCCTCTGTTATTTACACATTTAAATGTAGCTGTGGTAGCAGCTACATAGGAAGAACGACCCAGCGATTGGATTGTAGGATCAGGCAGCATGTCCCTTTAAGAGTCCTCAATCCGGAAGCCAGTAGTAGCTAACTGGTGAATACTTCCGGTTCAGCCATCACCGAACACTTGATAAATAGCAGAGTGTGCGCTACCAATTTCAGTCCGAACTTGTTCGCGGTGCTAGCTAGTTCGCACTCTCTATTTCACCTAAGAGCGCTTGAATCATTGTATATACGAGCAAGGGGACCGTCTCTTTGCAAGCAAAGAGACTGCCTCCTTGGCCTCCATATTATTACGCTCTAGCGTTCTTTATTCTTATTCCCGACTTTTTCCATCTCTACTTTCCTGCTATATATAGATCATTTTATATTTTTTTTTATTTTGGCGGAAAATTGCAATATTCGGTTTAAGAATATATATATATTTCCTTCATACAGATTATTCATTTTCAATTTTAATG
>OZ038488.1:124128223-124143223 GCA_964036315.1 Acanthosepion esculentum | reverse complement strand
TGCAAATTACACTTCCCCCTCCTCTCTTACAATGTAGACACCCAAACTTCTTTTAATCACTACAAAGGGGCTGACCATTTAGATAGCAGATTCCATTGAATTCAGTTGATGAAGAACAAGGAATAATACTATAAACAAACTTCATTGAATAGAATTGTCCTACTTGTAGACCACGATAACCAATAATAAATGATTTTTTTTGCTCTTATGACCAGTCATTCAAAGTTTTGGAATAAATAATTAGCACGTATATAGTGATTTTCCAAGTGTAGCTTAGTTGTGGCACAAGGTATGGGGCACCCAGCGAGAATCGAACTCACTACACATTCGTAATTGTTCTAGCGAGACAGGCTTGCTAACCATTACACCGCCTTCGGGTACCCTAAGTCGTACGTATATATAATTGCTATCATAGTCAGAAAATGTCATCCAGAAGACCAACGATGGTGACAAATTATTCGGCAACCTTAGTTTTATTTTTATGTTTTCTTTATTTATTGAAATAGCGTTCTTTTTTTCAATTTAAAATTGTTACGGTTTTTTTATTAAATTATTTATTACATTATGGGATTTTTTATGACGAACTTTATTTATGAATAAAGAAGATTTTAGGCGTTTGTCTCTATCAAAGTATTTAACACGTTCGTTAATAGACAAGCTGTCGCTTGAATGACAGATGCACAGCCTCGCTTTCGTTTTAAATATGTGATTTCGCGCCTTTTCTTTTGTTTCCGCTGCTTGCCAGAAACTGCTGGCGATGATGAGGCCTATCGATGTGGGCGTGTGTCAACTTTGTTCTTGCGGTTCTAAGGAAACGTATCTTTGTGTTAGCGATATATTGTAGAGCAATAGAGCATCAGCAAGCCCTATGTAGTGCCTCCTCGTGGCAACACATGGCAACCGAGCACCTTGCGTACTTGGGCTAAACTACAGGGGTCGGGGGAGGAGTTTGACCCCCTTAACATGCGGCATGCAGGCCCACCGGTGTGTGGACACACCCTGGTTCCCATGAACCAAATCTCAGCTATGGGTTAAATAGCTCCACTGCCTTGTGGAAATATTCGGGAGAAGAAAAAGCCAAGGAGTAAACCCTACACAAATCCGGAGTACAGCCCCTAAGGCAGATGGACAGCACTCTGTGCTACCTTCCGGCAACTCCTGCTGCCGCGCTGGTACCAATCTGTATTGGTTCATCCTCTCCTTTGGACTCTGCTAGCAAGGCCGAGATGGGGAGCTAGACGTCCGGGCAGCCCTAGTTCTCCATACATCCCGCCCAGGCTCGTAGCGCAAGGTGTGCCTGAGAGACTGCCGCTACAGAGTGGGACTACACAGTCACCAGAGGCGATGTAACTCCATCGCCTAGCACCTACAGCGCTACTCCATCGTCTCCCGAGACGGAAGGATGCCGATACGATACAATATTGTAGAGGAATGTCTTTAAAGTCGTTCTCTGTTCATATTTTTTAATATGTGTATTTTTTCAATATTTTGTCTATATTTATTAATGAGATTGTATCGGTTTCTGTCCAGATATGTTGTAGCGGCCGTCATTACAGATTCAAAACGCTGCATAGCATATAGACATTAGAATAGGACAGAAACTACATCGAATACAGCAACGGACATTTATGAAGTACAGCAAAAGATCTCACAATGAAAAGCTACGAAACGAATTCTTTTGAAGATTATATTTCTGAGGTAAAAAGAGAATGTGATTGGGGATAGGGGGTGAAAATGCACCCCGAGCAACCTTCATCATCTACTTCTATATGAGCGAGTTTGGCTTGGTACCCTAGGTCTCTGGCCGGTACGATGTTTCTGATCCAAGGAGAAGTCCTGTGGCCCTAAGCGGACGGGACACGTACACTCGGAATATCGCGCCTGAATCTTTCTTGGGTTATTTGGCCCCTCATTAAGGGTCCTGGAGATAAACGTTTTCTGGGTTTTGGCATTATCCGTCTGAGAGTCAGGGATCCAAAACTTCGAGTAACTTTGAAGGAAGCTATCCTGTCAGGAAGTGTATAATATCAGGTCTATTGCACTGCCATTTTGTGAATGGTTACTGACCGTGCAGTAGTCTCCGATAGGGTCTCTCGATGTTATGATAATGGGTACTGTTACTGCAGTGTCCATGGGCGAGTCAACCCAGGCTATTTATGCGTGAATTTCTAATGGGTGTCTTTTTTACTACCTACTAGTCATCCATTAAAGCATTCAAAACGAAAATGAAAGCAATTAAATTGAAAACGAACAAAACTAACAAACCCAACCTCAGAATATAAGTAGACCCCAGTTATAACATCTCTTACAACAATGTAATGTCTGCGTTCTAACTTTTCACAATTAGAACTCTCCATCTTCTTCAGTCTCAACCCGGCCTTCTGTTCGTGTCTGCCACGCGTAGCAATGCCTCAATCTCATTGAAGGAGCTCACAATCCCGGTCTACTCACGATCAATTCTCTGTTCCTGGCTATATTCCTCTTTTTCGAAAGGTCTCTAGTGTCCACATGCTTGTCTTTGATCTTAAATCGCCACGGTCACGGGCTCGGTGCCTACATTAAAGATGGGTTTCTCTTTTGATATTGAGACAAACAACGAGGACTCTGATCTCCTTTATATGTGTTTAGGCGTGGCACATTCCTCTTTGTCTGGTACCGTCCTCAGGGTAAAGGGTCGGTAATATTTAATCGAATATCAGAGATTATTGATATTATCCTAACCAAATTTTCCTCGGCCAACTTTTACATATGCGGTGACTTCAAAGTTCATCACAAAAAGTGCTTAGTCCACCCAAACAAAACCGATTAGGAAGGCAGACATTGCAGAGACTTCTCCATCGAATATGAACTAACCCAGATTATTGAAGAACCCACCCGAATGCCGGATGAAACGGGACAGCAGGCGAACCTCCTTGACCCTTTTTTAACATGCTGTCATGAAAAGTGCTCAGCAGAAATTTTAGCCCCCAGAGGTACATCAAATCATTCCCTAGTCAGTGTCCCGATTGACTCAGAACCTATGAAATCACTTGATTTACCGTTCTATAGAAAGGTTTTTCGCTATGCGGAGACAGACTGAGACAGCTTTCGGTCCTATATGAGGAAACTCCTCTCCCAACCTCCTTCAAACATGCTCTGCCCTCAAACCTGCAGCCCTCAAACTTGCAGCCCTAATCTCCGATTGGATTGGATTTCTGGAATAAAACATTCCCAAAAGAAATTTCAACTTAAATCCAGTATTTCGTTATCTATCGTCTTTTTTATTGTTCTCATTTTTCTTTCTCTTATTCTTTCACACTCAGTGACCCCTTGTGTCTTTGTGGCTTTATTACCTTGCTTGGGGTGAAATGATTAAAAAAGCTTCTCCGAGTCCTTGTTGCAAAAGAATTATTTACTTTCTGATATTGCTTCTTTAAATGCTTCCAGACGGTTTGTCCATCTTTCAGGGCGTAAGGTTGTTTCTCATTTGGGTACGTTATTGCTTTCTCCGGCCTATTATTTTAATATTTTTCCTCATCTTATATTTGAATTCGTTTTCTTCATATAATTTCAACACAAATTTAAGCACTTCTTATCATCTATTTCAGAATTGTGGAAGTTTGCTTTTCAAAAACAGAAAATTGATTACTGTTCCATAATTCACAGGCTCCGTATTACTACAGGTATAAAACATGTGGATACATGCTTCTCTACCTGGAAATTTCTCTCCATACACACATTGAAAGTGAGTCAGTTTTTTTAATTTCTATTAAATATGTTCGAAGCATATAGAAAAATAAGATTATGAATTCATTAATTTGTCGTCGATGTCTTTAAATCTGGAATTAAATGTAGAAATCGATTCATTGATATGCAACATTATTTCTTAAAACATTTATTCGAGATTTATTAGTTTTTTTTTCAGATTTCCATTTGAATTTGCCACGAACAAAGTGTCGTCTGTGTAACGTATTTTGCTTAGGTTCTGTTCACTGAAAATAAATCTTTGTAATGGGTGAGCTATGGAAGAAATGAATATTCTCCTTGTTTGCATTTGCCCACTTATAGACATTATCATATCTATGATATAATAAGACCTTAATACACAGACAGAACGGAATAACTGAAAGAAAATGAACGACAAACATACTTTGTTCTCAGCGAGAGTTTTATATCGCCAAGTCATACACAAAATTATATACAAACATTTACATTTGTCCCGTGCAGAGAAACTATAACATTCGTAATCCACCCACGGAAATAGCGAAGAGCAGACGGCCCATTGAAATAATTCCCGACGGAGATTCAAGCTGCTGGAGGATTCTTCCATGTTTCTGGAGAAGCCATAGTTAAGATTCTCAACGGAGATTCGAGCGGGAAGGATTTATTTACTATGTTACAAGCCATGGCATATTCTTCAAACAGGAAAAGGCGACTATTGGGTATTTCCCAACACGAGAAGTGCGAACCAAAGATAGTTTAATATTTTAAAAGAAAAACAGCGTCATGGGCTGGCAAGATGCCCCAAGGGGCACCTGGCTGGCCCGGGAAGAGATGCTACCCCCCACCAAAAAAAAAAACTGTTCAGTTTCATTTCTGGAAGCTGACTGACTGGCTACTTTCGTCCTTTTATGAAGTGACATCACTAAGCGGCCATTACCTGACCCACTTGACTTCATCTCAACCAAATGGTGATAATCTCTTTTTGTATCCCTACATTGATATATCTTTTGTTTTCCTTGAAGCATGAAGATTAAATAAATTAGGTGATAAAAGATCATCCCTCTTTCTATTTTTGCATATTCGGTAAACACGATTTATATTCTTATGCAGGCTGTTTGTTTCCATTAGAGATTATGAATTATTTGTATATTTTCTCCATGTAGATCAAGATTTCCTAAAATGTTATTGCAACCATTCTGCTTGTACTTTATCGAATGCTTTTGTGAACATCTATGAAATAAACGTATAAATATTTTGATTGTTCACCATTGATAAGATTCTCATAATTAAAATCTCACTTCCTATTTCAGTGTTGAACAAAGCCAGATTTTTCCTTCTCTATTCCCAGTCTAATATTACTCTGAGTTCAATTCATTAATTATTAGTTCTGTTATAAGGCTTGTGATCTGCAGTGATATTTAAAATTTTCTACTATTTCGCGATTTAATTTGTTCCTCTTCGGTGCTTTCTGATGTTGCTGCATATATCGCCATGGCTGTCATATGGAATATCTTCCCTTTCATTTTCACTAGAAGAAATCTCTCTGAGTGTTGCTTGTTTATATAAAATATGATAAGAAAATTAAGAAAATAAATTCTTTACTCGAGCGTGTTTCGCCTTAACACACGAGGAATCAGTTCCAATAGAGGTGAGACCCTACACGCCGTAATATGTTTTTTTTTTAATTGTGAACTGACAAGACGATTGTTCTTGAGAGGGATACTGGGGACGTTTGCCGTTGATTTCTCCACAGTAATTTATCGAGCCACATCCTCAATTTAGCAAATTATCGACTAGTAGTATTCATCTACTATTTAATATGTGTTATTTGTCTTCCCTCTGTGTTGTTAACAATCCTCCCCGTCTACAGTGAAAAACGTTTAAGCACAACGAATATAACATGTTCCCCAATAGTTCTTATTATTTAGTTTTAATTTTCACGAGGTATTATTCAGATATAAGTAATTAATTGAATTTGAATATATTTTTGCATTGGGGTCACACCATTAGAGTCGTAAGGGTAGTTGTACTGCCGACATAGTAACAGTGGTGTGTCTAAGGCAAGATAGCCTAAGAGAGACCCCATCTCTCTTCACACTGGTTTTGAATTCAGTTTTCTTTCTCCTAGAATGATTGCTACATCAAAGCAAAAGAATCCAGTTTGCCCTGCTATTTAGCCCAGAGCTGGAAGAAGCAGGCTTCACAACATTACGAAAGGCATTAACACGAGGTGAACAAAACAAAATCAAGCATAAATTGAATTCGGTATATCCAGTTCAATTTTCGCGCTCATTTCCACTACACTATCCTTTACATAAGGAGAGACTTGAGAAATGGAAAAGGAAATAATTCTATAATGATATGGATATATTATTTTCGATTTTAATTAAAAGTCTAATAACTCCCTAACCACTAAAGTGTATTTTTAGCCTCTTTCTTTTTAAAATAATATCCATTTTTGAGGGAAAACGTTGCTTTTAATTTTTTAACACAGTTCTTTGGCTCATTCTCTGTATCTCTTAATAAATGTTCTATTAAGTATCTTGTTGCTATACATTTTATACTTTCAGTTGGTATCAGTAACAATTTTGAGAGAATTCAATTCTTGTTTTATTTTTGGAAGAGAGATCCACAAGTGTAGTAATCCTTTGATAGCAACCAAGGAGTATAATGAATTTAGTATACCAGGTTTGTACAATTGAAATGCACGCTTTTTTGAGCTGCTCATTCGAAAATTGAATTTTAAAGATAAACTTATTCGTAGCTAGAATCGACACACTACTACCAAACCGTAGAATTCTCAAATCGGTATCAAGATAGAATTAATCCTCTTAAAACTTCATTTTCTCGCAAATTTACATGTTACACGCCAAACGTAACGTCTTGCTTTTGAAATTGGCGACTTCTTTTCATTTTGTCCTTTGCACACTGAGCTTATTAATATTTACTTTACGGCTATACTATTCAATATTTGATGAATTCAAATTAATCTATTCTTGGCCTTCACACGTCTTTGAAAAATTTCTCACGCGGTAGAAGAAAACCACTATAAAATTAACTTTAGGATTTTTATTGTTTTTGACGTAATTTTCCATCACTATTATACAATGTTTTTAAATTAAATTGGCAAATAGGAGATTCACACTTTTGCCAACGGCAATCGTCCAAATTGAACAAAAGAAATCACAGCTGAAATTCGAATTCTGTCCGTCTATTATGCTTCCATAATTGTAACAATCCGCCCTTTTGAATTAGTTTCCTGACAGTCGTAATATAAGATTCCAGTTTAAGGAATTTCAAATTTAAAAATTAAAATATTTTTAAGGTTATTTTATGTAATTATTATATTATCTCGGTATTAATATATATAATCACGCACACACACATAAATACACACACACACAGATATATACTTTAAAAATCAGCGCTTTTCAAAATCTTCAGATGCCTCAGCTTTGAAACAGAAGTCGAAATGAATAAAAAAGTTGTTAAATATCATCTTCATTTCATTTTTTAGCCAGTCTACCCTGAAGATCCGTTTAGGTGAAACCTAGGTAGGTTTGCCTGGCTCGTTAGGATTTATTCTATTTACCGCTCTACTTAGCGTATTGAACCCTCTACGTTTTCCTGTCTGTATACTCGCTTGGGTTTTTTTCTTTGAACTAAGGACTTGAGACACTTGAAGATTTTTTTCGACTTGTTCTGGTGTTTTTAGTTCTTTCTTTTTTTACTTCCTATTTTTTCCTCGGGTACCAATTTGCCCTCAGGTATCTACAAGTTGAGTCATCCAAGGTTTTTCAAGCGTGTAATACTGTTAATATATATATATATATATATATATATATATATATATATATATTATAATTGTATATATATATATATATATATATATATATATATATTATAATTGTATATATATATATATATATATATATATATATTATAATTGTATATATATATATACATATATATATATATATATATATATATATATATATATATATATATATATATATATATATATATAAATTATAATTGTTTTTTTTTTAAATATATAATCATCGCAACACCGGAATGTTTGAAAAATGTTTCAAAACTTAAACTTCAGTTCAAATTCAATCAAAACATTAAACTTAAAAAACGTAGAGGGCTCAATACGCTGCATAGAGCGGTAAATAGAATAAATCCTAACGAGTCAGTATATAATCAAAAACCTGAAAACTTTGCTTGGAGGTAAAAATGGAAAATTACCTTCCCAGACCAAAATAAATTACTAAATAAACGATCTGAGCTCATTTCAAAATGCAGATATGAAAACAAGTTTTTACTACGTTACTTAAAAATCGAAAACTGAAAAGAATAAATACAAATAAACAAAATAATATAAAAAACAAGTAAAATAAATTAATCCAATTAAACAAATTAACAAACCACACCCGTTAGAATAGACGAAATAGAATAAATAAAAATTAAAATAAAATACATAAAAAACAATCAAACCAAATAAATAAATAAAGTAAATAATAATAAACAAATTAACAATCCAATCCAGCCAAAATAACCGTCAGAACAGGCTACAACCACCAATCCAAAAATTGGACGTAAAAATAGCTATAACTGCTATATATCGATAAACAAATACCACTACGTTACTCAAAAATCGAAAACCAAATAGAATAAATAAAAATATGCAAAATAAAATAAATAAATAAAAAAATTAATCCAAATAAATGAAAAAAGTAACAAATCGCTCCCGCTAAAATAACCGTCAGAAGTAATAAAAATAAGCATAAATAAGCAAAAATAAGTAAAAATAATCAATCCAAATTAATAAATTAAAAACTGATACCCGCCAACATAACAGAATAGACTACAGCAAGCAATCTAAACATTGGACGAATAAAGAGCTTTAATTATCTTCCCATACCAAAACAGATTGTTAATTAAGCGACCTAAGCAAATCCCCCACAAAATTTTATATTACGTTAATAAAACAACAAAAAACGAAAATAAATAATACAAAATGAAAATGAAAAACAAGTAAAATAAATTAACCCAAATAAATAAATAAACAAACAAGCCACTCCGGCAAAAATAACCGCCAGAATAGATTACGCACAATGCACCACTCACCCATATATATATAAATAGTCGAGGAGAAATCCAGCATTCGCGGCCTGACGATTGCGTCTAGCATGAAAAAGCCTGTCGTCTCTGAGTGTTGAATTCAATGTTCACTTTTATATTTATATTTACATACGCTCTGTCTCTGATATTGAGCACTTTATCCCATAAATATACCACACCCTAAATCTATATTTCTTCATATATATATATATATATATATATGTGTGTGTGTGTGTGTGTGTGTGTGTGTGTATGTGTGTGTCTGTGTATGTGTGTGTGTGTATATCGATATTTTCATTATGTATGTAAGTATCTATCCATATATCTATTTATGGGAAAACGAGATATAAATTTTTATATATCAAGATAAATTTTAAAGAAAACAACTAAGACAAAGTGTAAAAAGTTTTCGTAAAGTCTACGTTAGTCCGATTACGCACATAATATATATATATATATGTATATATATATATATATATATATGTATATATATATATATATATATATATATGCAAACGTACATATATATATCTGCATACGCATAGACTCATTCACACGCACAAACACACACACACGCATATATATATATATATATATATATATATATATATATATATAAGCAATAGAATGTGACTCTAATAGACACGTACAGTTGCATAAAAACATTTTGGATGTTTACATATATATATATATATATAATATATATTGTCGATTACAATTTTCTGATTGAATGAGCTATTTTCGTAAGGAGCGACATTTTTGTCTATTCGTTGAAAATGGAAGAAAAGTTTTAGCAATTTACGGAGGGAAAGAAGACATTGAAAGTGAGAAGAGAATTTTCTGTTCGATCAAAATTTGTTTTTATCGAGTTACGCTGTTTCTTTGATCGTTGTTTCTATCCAGAACTTTATTTCTTCATTTGAATTTTAAAGAACGCATTGGCCAGACATGAAATTTGGCATAAAGAGTAAAGAAACTATTTGAAAACTCACTTTCGATGTTTCAGCAAATGAAATCAAGACACATGTTATTTCTTAAAGTCATCTTTTTATGCATTTACTTCAGACGAGACAATTTTTTTTTTTAAAAATGTGTATATTTTTATTCGGTGTTATGGGACAATTAGCGGAAGCAGTGCAATTTCGCTTCCGAGTTGGAAGGTGCAGCCAAAATAGTTTTACAATTTAGAGATGATTGCGATAGCAAAAACAAAAATGCAAAAAATCAAACAACCCCCCGCCAAAAAAAACCCAAAACAACCCTCCAAAAAGCCACAAAAAACAAACACAAAACAAACAAACAAATAAACAATCAAACAAATAAACAAATAAACAAACAAACAAACAAACAAACAAACAAACAAATAATACCCCCCCCCCCAAAGCAGACAAAGAAAATAACTGACGCGGATTAGCAGTTTTCGTAGAACTTTGAGATTTTACAGAGATCATTGCGTTCCATTAGGCGGAGAAACTAAACAGTGTAACATTTAAGTAGCACGAATTAATAGAAAAAAAGAGAAATAGTAAATAAAATCTTCTAAGCAAATGTTGCGGGGATTAAAAGGTCAAAGACAAAAACTTGTACATGTCAATTGGATAAATAGAAACTAATATAAATGCCAGTAATTCGTTTCCACTAAATTTCGGTCTGTACTAAATAGTGTGACGATTATAATTCCAATTTGTAGGTTTTGGGCTTTGTAAGTATCACATATTTTAGAAATGCACAAACCTACCGACTGTTAGTAGAAATATAAATTTCCTAGGAAAAAGGAGTAAAAAGAATGAAGCACCATATTGTGTGAAGGTAAGACGGATGTGAAAAGCAAGACTTCAAGAAGAGAAAAATATGTCGAAACGGATGAGCTTTGTTTTCTTTCAGATATTACGACCTTAAATTAATCATAAGATGCTTTATGCTGTTGTTATATCTTAAGTTGACTGTCATTAATATCAAAACGAATTCACAAACACAAAAATACCTACTGTCGGAGTTAGCTCCTCCTTAATTCTCTAATTGTTACCAGGTGTCATTCTCCCTATACTATAAACACTGGGCGACTTCTCGTCTCCTCTTTTTTCTTCATTTCAGCACATTTTCTTTTCAGTTCACAAGAACAATATTCAAAACTTCCATGAACCTTTTACATATTAAAAGTTTTCATTTTCTACGACTTTCAACTGAGGGGGGTATTGTCGAGGTCAGCTCCTCTTTAATTCTCTAATTGTCACCAGGAGTCATTCTCCCTATACTATAAATATTGGGCGATTTCTCGTCTCTTTCTCTTTTCTCTTCATTTCAGCGACTACCATGTAAGCTCTTAGAAGATCCGCGTTTTCCCATTTGTGGGAGACGTCATGATCATTACACACATACAACGTAATTTTTCCAGAGCGTGCTACATTCAACTCGAATAACCACGGCATCCCGAGGAAAGAGCACGAGCACATTTCGTCGAAACGTTTTAACACGCATCTCTACAGGCACATTTTCATTTCAGTTCACAAGGACAATATTCAAAACTTCCATGAACTTTTCATATATTCTACACCACGTGCGACATTTCACACCACTGCTTTTCAACATTGCTTACCATGCTTTTAATGTACGAAAGTTTTCTACGCTGAAGAGATTAAGTGTGAAATATTCTTCGGACGACCCACTGTCCTGAAATACATTCTGCGAGACGCAACTTACACATAAAAATTTGCTGACGATATATACTAAATATTACTTAGTTATCAATAATACGCAATTTTTTTTCAACATCGCCACGACGCTCTCACTCCAACATAAATCCGCATGCATTCTACAGTACACTACTCGACTACGCATCTTGACTTACTGAATTTACGCGTAGCATTGGAATTAAAGCAAACATTTAAACACAACAGCGTCGGTTAACAGCAATTCACGTGTACACTTCGTCGACACATATTCACTCAGACTGTGCTATACATTCACTCCGAATATAATTTCAGCACCCTGACAACGCTCATACTTTCGGTGATTTTTCATCTGATTTCAGAAATCACGTTCAACTTCAACATGCGTCAACAATTTTGAACACTTTCTCTATTCAGTTTATAAATTTTTACATATTAAAAGTTTTCGTTCCTGCAACTTTCAATCTGTGGGGGGGAGGGTTATTGTCGGAGTTAACTCCTCCCTAATTTCCTAATGGTTCACTCCTTTTCCCCACTTGTCTATTTGTTTGACCCTTTCTTTCGCTCGGCGACGTTTGACCTAATTTCACCGGCAGACATGTTTACGGTTTTGTCAAACGGAAAACGCAACGCCATTTTCTACTAACACTCCCTTCTTTTGGACTGAAATAGATAAAGTGTGATATACCTCGGGCAACTTGCCGTCTTTTACCGATGCAAACGTGAACATCCTAAACATTTGCAAGCAGGATATTCAATCGACAATAACAGCAAATTTTCTTAAGTTCTGAAGCATATATTCGACACAATCAGCTCAACTTTACTACAACACTGCTTCTACACATTTTCCAGAGAGTGCGACACAGTCAACACGAATATTATTACTAATAGCACCCTGATGAGACACAACATTGCTTCACACATACAACGAAATTTTTCCAGAGCGTGCTACATTCAACTAGAATAACCACGGCATCCTGATGAAAGAGCACGAGCACATTTCGTCGAAACGTTTTAACACGCATCTCTACAGGCACATTTTCTTTTCAGTTCACAAGAACAATATTCAAAACTTCCATGAACCTTTTACATATTAAAAGTTTTCATTTTCTACGACTTTCAACTGAGGGGGTATTGTCGAGGTCAGCTCCTCTTTAATTCTCTAATTGTCACCAGGAGTCATTCTCCCTATACTATAAATACTGGGCGATTTCTCGTCTCTTTCTCTTTTCTCTTCATTTCAGCGACTACCATGTAAGCTCTTAGAAGATCCGCGTTTTCCCATTTGTGGGAGACGTCATGAACATTAAACACACATACACGTACGTACGAACATTCACCAAACACAAATGTTCACAGACACACACAGACACGTTATCTGCCTATGTTCTTTGTAATTTGTTCTTAATACATATATTTGTTGACACATACATATATATCTGTCATGTTTGTCTTCTTTATCTTCAGCTGGACTTAATTCAAGTCCGGCCATTTAACTTGTAGTTGGACCTCTTAATATTCTACCAGGAGTTACACACGTGTTTCTAATGCAACAACACGTAAACCCACACGGTCCTCCACACTACTGTCAACCGAGATGTCGGAAATTGTGGAGTATCATTCATTCGAATCAGAGAGGCATAGCTACTTTGAAAATGAATGACATAGACACGATCTTTTCAGTTACTGAGCAGGTTCGATAAACAATGATTAGTTATACGTTTGTCCTTATTACATGTATTTTTGTTGCTTGTAGCAATGGAAACACAATACAGAGAAACATTAAAGACAAAGCAAAGACAAATGTAACTATGGTACTGTAGATATTGCTACATTATGTAGTAATGTTATGTCGTACGACAGGTGTAGTAAGCTCGTCAGTACGATGTATTATGCAAATATAAAAGCGAAGAAATATTGACTAAACATTTGTGATAATATTTATGTATATGTATTTAAGTGTGCGTTGTTATGTATACCAATTGAGTATTGTAAATTTGTATTCACGTACGAATTCCGTGACTCTTAGAGAGAATCAACGCCCTGGTAATAATTTGAACTCAGGTACATGCTGCTCGTAACCGATACAAAATCGATAGTGCTTTAGACATTTAGATAAAGATATAGATAATGAGATAAGAATTTTTGGCTTGAAATTGTGAAGAATTCCATTTGAAAGAAAAACAATAATTGAAAATGCTCAACAGAAAATCAGAAAGAAAAAGAAAATTTTATTTTATCATAATTTACTTTAAAATGAGTCTAAATCTGTCTGCTAAATTTCCCGAAGGCGTTCGTCAACGATCAAGTGGTTAGTTTTAGTACAGGCGTCACGGTTAATGAGCTTTTCTTTTGGCTTCACTTCATTCAAAGAGAGGCGTCTGGTTCATTAGTCTTGTCCAGAGCTGACGAAGGAACACCGCGAAGGAAAGTGAAAGCCGTCGACAGACACACGGATTGATATGAAGATGCAAATATAGATAGGAATAAAAACTGAGGCAGCTATGAAGAGGCTAAGAATACGCCAAGATAGATACAACAGAATGTGACAGCCGAGACCAATATATGAAAAGTTGGTAGGAAGGAAAGATAAATATAAATAAAAAGGAAACATATATATATATGTGTATATATGTATGTATATATATATATATATATATATATATATATATATATATATATATATATATGTGTGTGTGTGTGTGTGTGTGTGTGTATGTATGTATGCTAGAGCCAATCTGAAAGTAATTTCCTCAATATATTCCCATGAAAACAAGTTTTCAACTACAATTTTCTCCCATCGTCACCGTCGCTAGCTATGCCTTACGTCAGCAATGCATTATTTGAAGATTTAAAACTGCAGTTTTGCAATGAACATGCTTTATTTCACACACTGTCATCACTGCTGAAACATAATACCCACCACCTCATAGTGTTCATATCCACTGTTTGGTTTCCGTAAATATTCAGCTGAATGTTATTGTATCGGATTTTCTTACAAATGGCGGAATTCAATGATACACGTCTGCATTATAAGCACTTTCTTGTCAGATGCCATTGTGCCTGAATTCTTCTATGTGCCGTGTCTCTTCAGGTCATTGTCGACCATGGCTCCCTGCAACTTCCCGTTAAATTTTGTCTTTTCGTCATCTCTCCCAAGATCCATTCACTGAATCTCGTCAGGTAGGTTATGCGTTGTTTTCCTGTCTCTCTTGCCTTAAATCAGTCCTGTGAGTATGGGATTTTCCAAGCCCTCTTTCTTCATTATGCGCCCTAGAAATTTCAACTGTCGCTTCCTGATGTTGAGTATAAGTGTTCTTTTTGTTTTCATTGTCTCTCTAACTTCGTTGTTGCTAGCATATTCGATCCGTGGTATTCTCAGCATCCTTCTGTAGAACCACATTTCTGTTATGTCAAATCTCTTCTTCATCTGTGAAGAGATTGTGCAGCATTCATTGCCATATAGGATGGCTGATATTACACATAAGTTTAGTACTCTTTT
>OZ038488.1:124115723-124123223 GCA_964036315.1 Acanthosepion esculentum | reverse complement strand
TGCAGAATCAGAATCAACGTTGAGTTTAAGCAAGCGAATGAGCCAATTGGAGTAAAATGCCATGCAGATTTAAATTTTTCCCACTTGTGACGAATGCAGCTATCGATTTATTTTGCATGCTAGCATGCTAGTTAAAATTCGTGTCAATCAGCTGTTGGCTCACACGCTGGCCAATAGAATCTTCCTGCCTATTCGTGGCAGCCAGCTATAGGCTCTCACTCTGGCCAGTAGAAAATGGCCGCAAACTACATGAAAACTGTCGTAGAAGCATGAAAAAATCGATTATTTCCACTATCAATGGGAGTTGGGAAATGCAAAGTCGGTCTTGGCCTTGCCGCTAACTTGGAGTATGTGCATGTAAATTTTGGTGCAAATCCGTCGAAAATTGCGGGCATGCATTAGTTACACAAACACACACACATCCTGCCTTATATATATATATATATATATATATATATATATATATATATATATATATATATATATATATATATATATATATACACACACTTACTGGATATTTCAGTAAAGATTCCGTTTATTTATTAAACAGTGTATTTATTTCTTTTAATTAATGTTATAAAGGGCTCGTATAATCACGGAAACACTTTTCATCATTTCTAATTCAAACATAAATAGAAAATTCCAAGCCTCATGGATAATAAGGACACTTTATGTAAAGAGAAAAGTAGGAGGCTGAGTACTCACCATATTGAAAGCTATTCTCAATTTGTAGTAACAGAATTTATGAATTGTAGACGGCAGAATAACACGAAAGTTAAAATGTGAAAACAATTCAAAGAATATTTAAAAGAGAAGCACTGACTATCAACAAGAAAAATAACTCACAGAAAAGCGCAAAGGACATCTATAAAATGGAATATGATCTTTTATCTTGCGGTCGAAATGCATCAGAATCAATTACTTTAAAACTTGGATCGATGAAACATAGAAAAAGAATTTCTGGAAAGAAAGGAGCTTAAAATTGCGTAATTACTTAATGTAGTCGTCTGGTTCAAAGGGCGTATAATAATGTGTGGCAGACATTGACCATGGATAAAAAAATTGTCATAGGCAAAAATGAATTAAAGACATATTCTGATATTTTGAGACACCACCTCGCTCAAAGAAAAAAGGAATTATGATGTGTGGGTAAGGAAAAGAAATTCCGTCAGATTCTGATTTTCATATCCAAATAGTTCACCCTACTCAAGAAGATAGAAAAGATTTTGATCAGTGCGCTGGTGAGAAAAGAAAATAAATTTTCGGAAGGGCATGATTATCATCTCTAAAAGTACATTCCATTCACGCACGAATAGCGGAATATTTTACTCTTGACATGGAAAAGAGATTTCCTTCGATCGTAATTTACAGATCCACACAGTAGATCTCACCCAAGAAAACGGGCTTATGTTGATGCGGATAAAGCAAATAGCTTAGGACAGATCGCTTATTTTGATATGCGGACAGTGAACATCAGTCACACAAGAAGAGATGAATATGTTAATAAAGAGATTCTTTTTGATCGTGATTTTCATAGGCAAACACGATGTTCAACTCAAGCAGGAAAATTGGGTTATGTTGATGGAGATAACGAAAGGAGATTCCCCTGTTCCTGGGTTTCATATCAACAGTTTGCCAGTCTACTCAAGCTAGATGAACGAATTATTTTGCCGTGCTCAAGAAAAGAATCTCTGTCAGATCATAATAATCAAAAGACTCCTCCCCGTTCAGTTAAGGAAATCACACAATATTTACTGAGGATATGGAAAATACAGAAACTTTTATCATGGCGTTTGGATTATGTTGTCGCATAGAAGGAAAACGTGATTACGAATCGACACTTTATTACGCAGAGAAAAGAACGAATTAATTTATCGTCGACTTGGAAATCCTGTCATGCGCTCAAATGGATATTTAGGGATTCAATCAGTTCCCTACTTTTTTTTAAGAAAGAAGACCAGATAATTTTTTAGTGGAGAATTAAAAGACTTTCTCCTTGATCGTGATTTTGATCTCCAGACACTAAACCCCGCTCTATTAAGGAAAACGGGTGATATATCTGCAGGCAAAAAAGGTATTCTGCCAGTGCATGAGATTGTGATCAAGGGTTAGGGTTAGTGAAAAAAAAGAACCATAGTGCCGTGGACTAGGAAAAGATTTTAGTTTAGATCAAGATTTCGAAAGCCTGTCATTCCACTCCAGTCATTCCAAAAACACCGGGTAATTTTGCAGTTGACAGGAAAATGGTTGACTATTTAAATATTCCACCCCGATCAAGTGTAAAAAATAGACTCTTATCTAGACAAGTAAAATGCATTTTGATCGTAACTTTCAGATCCAGACGGTTCGCCATACTCAAGAAAGAAAACAAAATAATGTTACCTTGGCTAAGGAAAAGGAGTATATTAGATCGTAATTTTGTTATCGACATGGAATACATTGTTACACAGTAGGCTAGATAGAATAAATAATAACCGTAGTGTCTATAATCCCAGAACTTTACTGTATTGGTGTTGAAGTTTGGTCGAAAACGACCCGAACTGAGAAGGGGTGGTTGGAACTCCTTTGGTCTGGGATTGAGTTAGAGTTTTTCGGATAAATTTTGGAATAATATTGAAAATTTCACGAATACAGGCAGTAAATTTGCAGCATTAAGTGGACAGTTTTGCTTTCTCAACCAGGCGTTACTCTACCAGATTACATTGCGTAACCGTTTTCTGCAGCGAGACACGATGTATACGCGCAAATATTAAGTCTTTGGCTGACTTGTTGACATATGCTCTCTTTCTCTCTCTCTCTGTCTCGCTCGCTCTCTTTTTCCCCCAAAATATACCCATTACGTCATCTTTAAAATAGAATTAAATAAGAAAAAGATTCAGTCTGTTGATACAGTTTTGGGGTTTCAACCGAGGAATTGCAGATAGACCACTACAAAGTCACAGATGACAAGTAACGCAACAATATTTCTTCGGACAAAATGATTCTGTCAAATGTTTTTTTGTTTAAATTCTTGCAACGACCATATTCAAGATGACCGGATTCTGTTGCCCTAGGAAAGGGGCTGTATTTCTTTTCACTTGTAGACATTATCTTATTCCAGAGTCCAAAACGAAAAACAGAAACAATAAGAAATACAAGCAAACTGTTGTTTATAGTTGCCAATCAATTGATGAACTGGCAACTGTTGCGCAATTCCTTCATGTTGAAATTCTTACAAGTATTGATTTAACGAAGTTTAGTCGACGTTGGGAATTAGCGAGAATTTTTGCATTTATTTGATGATTTGTGATTACCTGTCATTAGGTAACAATTCCCAGCTACTTGTAATAACGGAAATACATGTATATTAATATATTTATTTGGTACAGAGACGCAGTAGAAAAAGAAAAAAGAGTGGATTGAATTGACTTCACACCGAATGTGGACGGTCATGACTCTCCACAACATCCTATGCTTTGTAACTCTAAACAATTTTTAAATTCTTATTATCACTCGCAGTCTCTGTCCTGCTATGTATTTACTAAAACCTATTCTATAGTTTACGTGCCCTTTCCTTCTATTCTGTCAAGATATAGATGATCAAGGCTCTCCACCTCTTCCTATTATTTGGGGCTCTAAAAAAACATTCGTCTGTTTACTATCGCATCCAGCGAATGATCTGCAATGCAGTTACGTATTTTCTGTGATTACTCATTATTTCTCTTTGTCCCTTCAAACGTAGGCTATCATGGCTCTCCACAACATCCTATACTTTGTAGCTCTATTTCTCCCCCTACCATCACTTCCAGCCTATTTTCTGCATTTTTCATTTACTCAAACACGTTCGCTGATTTACACGCGGTGTTCTTCTATTCCTTTAGTAAGTGGAAGATTACGTGAATTGGTCAGTATAAGTAGTACCCTACAACGTAACAACTACCCTAGGTACATATCAGCAGCCCCCCAAAATTGGGATAGCCGGATACAAGAGGAAGAAGAGGACAACAACACTCAGAAAACAGTCTGCCTGCCTTATGTGAAGGGGTTATCAGAGAAAATACAAAGGATCTGCGGTCCATATAACATCAGGACAACCTTCAACAGCTGGACGACACTTCGCAGATATCTCTCCCGAGTAAGACCCTCCATAGAGGAGAACATGACTAAAGACTGTGTGTACGCTATCCCGTGCAGCTGCGGAAAGAAATATAAAGGAGAGACAGGCTGCCACATTAAGGTGAGGCTTCAAGAACACCAGAAAGCTGTAATACGAGGGGAAGTGGAAAAATCAGGCGTGACTGATCACATATGGAGAGAGAAGGAAGATCAATGCCCTCTGTGGGATCAGGTTCAAATAATAGACAAGGAACATCATTGGAAAATTCGCAAACTTAAGGAATCAGCACATATGCTAGGCCACAAAGATCTCCTGAGCCGACCAAGCATAGAAATGAATACAATATGGTAACAAGTAATAAGAAGTGCCAGAGAAAAGCGATAATAACAACAAAGTTGCAATATGAACTCTGGTAAAAACATTAAATGATAACAGCAAAAATTGCAATATGAGCACTGGTAAAAATGATTGCTGAAGACATTAGGTTTATAATACCCAGAAATTCATACACAGATGTCCTCAAGGACACATGTCACAGTGGATAAAGGCGTTGGCTAGATCCAGTGACATGACCCAAAGTGTGTGAGTTCAATAGTTAAGGCAGTGGAGAACTTTCAGAGGAAAATTAATAGGAGATAACTGATAACTGACATCCATTAGACATGGCACGTGGAACTAGAAGAGTCTACGCCAGTGAGCGAAATAAAGGGTTCAGTTCGACATTCCAACCACCTGAAAAAGGCCGGATCGTACAACGGCCAAAACGTTGTAATAAATATGGCGACAAAGATGAGGACAATAGTCCGAATAATGGAAGTAATGTGGAAGATTACGGTTCTCCACTTCTTCCTATGGAATTTGAAGAAATGTTTGCCCTTTTACTGAGACTCTCAGTCCTTGTTCAGCTATTCATTTGCAAAAATCGTTAGGTAGGTTAACCGCTGTTATCCTCTAGTCGTGAATGATTATGGCTCTCCACAACGACCTGTCTTTCGTCCCTCTAAGCAATATTTGTCCCCTTAACGTTCCTTTTCTATTTCTGTTCTGCTATCTATTTACAAAATCTAGCCAAGTAGTTTAATCGCTGGTTCACCTGCTCATTTTTAGTTTTATTAGGACACAAGACTATGAATTAATGAGCGCTCAGTAATTACCAAATGAAGAACTCATAAATAATGTCTATTGCACAAACTAGTTCATCAGTGCCTCTCGGCGAATATATGTATACATATACTGTCGAAATTTGGTGTCCCGGTGTAGGAAGAGATTACTTCCAGAGCATCACACTAAAAACAACATCCGTTACATACGATGGTAGGCTGAAAAGTTCATAGGCTGACGATGAATGAGTGACATGCAATCTCAACTCTTCTCTGTGATAACAGTAACAAAGATGAAGACAATAGTCCAAATATAAATAGTGTAAATAATATATATATATTCTCGGGTTGAGGAAGCGGAGATTCGAGATCGAATTCTAGTTAAACCCCTGACTTTCACTTATGTGCTAATACCCTTGGGAAAGGTATGAATACTCTTCTCCCCCAGATATGGGTAAATAGCAGGACAGACCGGGTTCTATAGCCTTGGATGGCAACTGGTCTACCGCAGAAAGAAATGGCAGCCTACTGCGGGAAAAAAATCTGTCTCGTCAGTCATGTATCGAACGATAAATGATCGCCTAAGCGTGTATCACGTATGGCACATGACTGACTGATATGTGTGTGTGTGTACGAGGGTGGGTTTTAAAACTTCATAGACTGACTATGAAGGAATCATGTTAGAGTTGTAAAATATTGCATGTTTTAATTTCAACTCTCTTGACTGTTCGAAGAAGACTTTTAAGTAACTAGTAGCGACATCTCCCGAAAATAAAGACAACTTGGCAACGTGCTGTTATCAATTCCATGCAGAAAAGGGGTTTAGTATCCCGATGACAATCATGTAGACGCGGTTGCTACATTCGAGGGATGACGCTCCTGCTTTATCAAACATTGGCCACATTGTTGAGACACTTACGAAAGTCTATCAAGACCAAACGCCAATAGAAACTGATGAAATAGGTGTTTATTTATTAGGACAATGCTCAAGCACCACAAGTTCTTGGATTCAAAGACTTCTGTTCGTGACTGGGGATATTCTGATTTGACTATCAACTGTTTCTCAACATAAAAAACAAACAAACAATAAGAAACGAAACACTTGGGTAGGAATTAGTATCGCAGTGACGATATGGTCATATCTGCTCTTGATGACTTTTTAGACCAACAAGATGAAAGCTTCTTCGGCAATGGGATCCAAGCCATTGCATCTCTGATGAGAGAAGTATGTGTACTGCAAGGGGTGGGGGCAGGGGACTACATTGAAAAATAAACCTCATTTGGTCAGATTCCATGAGAGAATCTTGGTTATTCTATGAATTTTCCAGACAATCCTCGTGATATAATTCATCAGTGTGGGTCGGGATGTAATTAGATAAAGTAGTTAGTTCGCTAGATGAGAACAGTGTGCGATATATATATATATATATATATATATATATATATATATATATATATATATATATATATATATATATATATATATATGTATATATATATATATATATATATATATATATATATATATATATATATATATATATATATAAAGACATTTTTATGTTTAACATTCATTTTATACATGCAAGTATTTAAGTAAATGCTCTGTTTATAACAAACAGTATTAAATAACATTTACCGGCCTGAATATCTGAAAAATGTTCATAGAAGGCACGTGAGGCTATATGACGGTTCCGTATAGGATACAGGTTCGAATCCTGTCGGATGACGAATATTTTCTATGAAAATTTCTCGGGCATTCAGGCCGGTAAATGTTATTTAATACTGTTTATTATAAACAAAGCATTTACTTAAATATTTGTATCTATAAAAAGAATGTTAAACATAAAAATGTCTTTAAATAATTGTCCGACTTTGTCCATTTCATAATATATATATATATAGATAGATAGATAAATGAAATAGTATGTAATTAATAGAGAGATGAATAAATAGATAGAGAGATGAAAATGTATATGATAGATCTTCTTTAATGTTCCGTCCCGTCGGGACGTAGGCGATGATAGCCCTCCACCTCTTACTGTCCATTGTAGCTCTTAATAAATTTTGTCTTTTTACTATTTCTCCCAGACCCTGCTTCGCTATTCACTTGCTGAAGCCCATCATTGAAGTATGTCATGCGTTGCTTCCTCCTGTCCCTGTTTTCCACTATTCGTCCTATGAGTATCAGATTTTCCAAGCCCTCTTTTCTCATTACATGTCCCAGAAATTTCAGCTGCCTCTTCCTAATTTTAAGTATTATGTACGTAGCTTAAATTTATTTTAATTCTAAATGTTTTT
>OZ038488.1:123998223-124110723 GCA_964036315.1 Acanthosepion esculentum | reverse complement strand
TATATATATATATATATATATGTATTATTATATATCTATACATGTTAATATAGACGCGCGTACGCAAGAAGCAGAGATTAACTGAGAGAGAGAGAGAGAGAGAGAGAGAGAGAGAGAGAGGGGAGAGAGCAAGCTATCTTCCGCCACAAATCTTAACCAGATCAATAAAGCGTGTCTTCTTCAAAACCGTGAAATACACTGTTGACTTTAATTGTCGAATTGTTGATGATTGATGAAAAGGCGCTAAAATCGATTTCGAAAACTGAATTCTGAAACTCATATTTCATCCGAACAATAACGAAAAGCTTTTCATATATTTCACATTTTTCATGGACGGATTAATAAAGTCGAACATTAATAATATTTGGAGTGATATAAATTTTGTAATAGAATAACCAATCAAATAGTCTTACCGTCGTTGATTTGAATTTCTCGGAACCATATCTGACCAATTGTCCATATTAATAATGTTATATTCTCAACTTGAAAATAAAGCTTAGAAGATCATATTTTATTACTCTTGATTTCGGTCTTATTCTTAGATTCAGTTTATTGTTTTTACATTTCAATGTAGTCATGGCACGAAGGCGAAATACGAAGCTATACTGCTGCCACTATTTAGTAACAATACGTGTTACTTCAATTTCCGATGTAATGTTTATCTATAGGAAGTAAAAATGGTACTTTCCTTTGTGTATTGTATGCAGTTTGAATCTAATCCCTCTTATGAAGGAAATAGAAGATTCTATCACTTAGTTGAGGCTGTCACTGGTGCGTAGCAGTCACTAGATTTAAACGTTGTATTATTCTTTTATTTTAGACATCATTCCAGTGGATGTGTTTACCAACAAAAATGCCATGTTACAGCTGCATTTAAAAGAATATTTATATCAAAGCAAAAAATTATACAGACGTCAGATTTTATATTATATATCTTCTGGCTTAACTGATTTGACCAACTTTAGATGCGATTTTTGTGCAGGTTACTTAACGGTTATTGGTACGCCAAATCGTACCAGTGTGCCGAGTTCAAATACTGATGCTTATAGTCATAGGAAGAGGCACGAATAAACTTCCTTCAGCTATGGTTTAATAAGAAGGACAGACTGGAATGGCAGCGTCTAGTAAAAGGACAACTGAGAATTCAATACAAGCTTGAAGTGGGATGGGCTCTATCAGGCTGTCTTCCTCTAGACATAACCACACCTGACGCACGTGTAGATGGGTGGAGAGATTTACTTAGGCACAAAACCAAATAGAAATAAATTGGCAGTAGAAAAATGACTCCCTCTGTTCCGAAATAGTTGTTCCATAGTCGGAAATCTCTTGTGGAATATACTAATTCTTTTTCGAATTGTTTGCCGTTTACATTAACAGGTTAGCATTGATGTTCCTCAAGTATTTATATTAGCTTATTCAGGTAGATGGGAGAAGAGAAGCCAATTGGCAGAAATGCTAAACGAAATTGCAAGAAGCACGAATTGACAAATAATGAACGTAGTGCTGTGTTGCAAGCACTGCTGGAAAGATCCACAGATCGTGTCCTGAAGCGTGGTGCAAAAAAACAGATTGCAGATGAATTAAACGTAGCTGCGGAACGTCTGGGTTTGCAAATTGAATTAGTTTGCCAGCCTCCAAATAGTCCTGATCTCAATGTCCTTGATCTGGGTTATTTTAATGCAATTCAATCAATTCAGCACCAGCAAGCTCCAAATAATGTTGACCAGTTCAGTGAATCAGTGGAAGAAACCTTCAATAAACTTCAGAAGTCGAAGCTTAACAATACTTTTCTAAGTTTGTAGTTAGCAATGGAACAAGTTATTTTAGTTGACGGCGATAACAACTATAAACTCCGGCACATGTCTAAAGAGAAGCTTGAAAGAGAAGGAAAACTTGAAGTATCCATTTCTATTTCTGACGAGTTGCAACAAAAACTGCTTTTGTTAAAGTAAACCTTCCCCAGTTATTTTTGTTATTACTTTAACTGTTTATGTATATCAGTTTCGATATATTTCACACTTATTTATATGACAATTTACTAATATTACTCATTTACTGTTGAGTATGGGAATAAATGATATTTTTTGTTCTTTTTCGTGTTTTTTATCTACTGGAATAATTATTTTGCAACAACATGAATATTTTTTTGGTATAACTATTTCGGAACGGAGAGAGTATTAATTACCAAACTATGAATTACGACAGATTTCAATAGTATGGATATCAAAGGAAATTTTGTTATTTCAACGGTAAATTTCAAAGGCGATGATCAAGATAAACATCAGATTTCCTAACAGAAGATCACATATTGAATCTTATTTCATGAGCATAAATTTCGCTTCTGGATCCAAATGATATATGCAGCCCTCGGAGCGATGGTAGAATTAAATGTAGTAAAGTGAAAATCATTCATTTTTTTTAGGTTCATTCTTCCTGGACCTAAGCGGAATTAGTCTCCCTGGTAACAGCAGATTGGCGAAGTATTTGTTGAAGACGTGACCTTTTAAGGAGCAGTAGTGGGGTCTACACAGTCGGCAACCGAATCAGAGTACTGGTGGCTTAGACCAAGATCATTCGTGATAAGCCTTTTGGATTCATTTGAACAGAAAAGCAGTGCATTATACTCGGCTATAGAACAACTCGCTGGAATTCCGAAGCCGCATCTTGTCTGTAATCTCGGAGGAATCTTTTCTTACAGTAGAGGGCGCAAATATGCGTTTTATATATCTACTCTATGCTACTTTGCCGACACTCAGTTCTTCCTTTTGCATTAATTCGTCTAGTTCGAGTTTTGTTCTTTAAGACTCCCAAAGAGCGCTGCGTGATCTGTTACCTCCATCTATGGAAAGAATGCGTTCTCGGAAAGATCCTTATTCTATTCTGAATGTCATAGGGCTCTGAAATTTTCCCATCCGTTAAGGCTGGAGACTTTAACAAGTTTGGCCTCATGTCTTACTGTGTGGAGGCATACGAATGGATTTGATCGACCAGCTCGTTTTAACAAAACAGGAAGCTCATTCTATGGACCAGGCCACAAGGGTTGAAATGTCTTAATAACGATGATGCACAGCACTCATCAGGCTAAGAGATAGAAAACGTTGCACAATTTCAAGGAGTTAAAAAGTTCTCCTCTTTTACGGTACTGGGGAAATGAGACGAGTATTTTTAGCAACATTTGACGAGCGGTAGGTGTCTGTTGTGCGCTTGGCTGGTCGAAAAAAAGAGTGACATTTGGTGAAATTCTTGCTGGTTGAATATCTTTTATCTATCTATCTATCTATATATATATATATAAAAGATATATATATATATATATATATATATATATATATATAAAAGATATATTTATATGTATATATATATGATATATATATAAGATATATATATATGATATATATATATAAGATATATATATATATATATATATATATATATATATATATATATATATATATATATATATATATATGGGAGATGTATGAAAAGTGGAAAAAATTTTCAGGTGATGTGTTTCGTCTCTAGCAATTTAACAGATTAGGTTTGTTTGCAAAGAGACGAAACGCGTCATATGAAAACATTTTACACTTTGTCATACATCTTTCTTCCAAAACTGTTCTTAATATATAAAAATTTACATATCCTTATCTCATATATATATATATATATATATATATATATATATATATATATATATATATATATACATATATATAGTGTATTTGGGCAACAATCACTATTTTATACAAGTTTCATTAAAGACGATTGACAGTACATTATTTACATTATTCGGACTATTGTTCTTATCTTTGTCGCCATATTTATTAAAACCCTAACCCTGTCCTCAAGGACACATGGCACAGTGGATAAAGGCGTTCGTTGATAGGACCCAAAGAGTGTGAGTTCTATACCCGGTTAAGGCAGTGGAGAACTTTCAGAGGGAAATTAACAGGAGATAACTGATAACTGACATCCATTAGACATGGCACGTGGAACTAGAACAGTCTACCCCAGTGATCGAAATAAAGGGTTCAGTTCGACATTCCAACCACTTGAAGAAGGCCGGAGCGTACAACAACGGAAACGTTGTAATAAATATGGCAACAAAGATGAGGACAATAATCCGAATAATGTAAATAATGTACATAATACCTCATCACAGAAATATAGACGATTGACAGTGTACTGCGATTAAGCCTTTTATTCAGTTTTTCTTGTGTGTGTGTAAGTGATTTCCTTCCTAGAGAAAAAAATCTGCCCGAATATTCTATCTATCCGAGCGATTTCGGCTATTCTTTTACCGAATACCAAGGATGTTTTTTTATTTTTACTTTTTAACTGAATTGGTTGATTTTTCTATATGTATCTGGAAGGATGTTAATATTTTTTTATTTTATTATTTTCCAAACACGGTTAGCACATTGTGGGCGGGTTTATAGTTGATGTTATTAAGTGTTGGCTTTTTCTTTTTTTTTTTTTTATTAACGCTTCCATTATATTTAATCTTTGTTTACATGTGGATGAGGCTATTATATTTGCATATTCTACAGGGTATGTGGAAGATTATTATGATCGTAAGGCGATCTGATGGACATCTGATCGCGGTTGTGCATAGAGCATATTGTTGACGCTTGATATTGGCCTCAGTGGCCACTTTCATACTTACATATGATCTATTTCTAATATTGACCACTTTTACCAATACATATAGAATGCCATAAAACTATGTATATATCTATATCTATATATATATGTGTGTGTGTGTGTATATGTTTATGTATGTCTATTGAAATAGATGAAGTACGACAATTATTTAATATATTTTCTATTTATATCTTATTTCTATGGATACAATTTATTTTAGTACATGCTTTGTTTTTTTTTTTAATTAAACAGTATTAATTTAATTTACCGACCTGAATGTTCGAGAAATTTCTTAGGAAATATGCGTTCTACGGTAGGAATCGAAACTGTATTCCTATACTGAAACCGTCGTTTGATCTGACGGGCTATACCATTCAGCTACAGAGAAGCGTCTGTTTAGCAAAGTCCGAATTATCGTTTATAAACAAACAATCTAAATTTTATGGCTAGAAAATTCTGAATGGCACACGCACACACACACACACACACACATATATATATATGTATATATGAAGAAATATAGCTATATTTATGGGATAACGTGCTCAATATCAGAGATAGAACGTATGTAAATATATATATATAAAAGTGAACATTGAAGTCAACACTCAGAGGCGACAGGATGTTTCATGCTGGACGGTATCGTCAGGCCGCCTTTACACACACACACAAACACACACGTACACACACATATATATATATATATATATATATATAATAAAAAGACTTAAACACTAATATTCCATGGTCATAATTTATTCCATTGGAATCGCAAAAACGATCCAATTCATCAGACCTACAGATTCAAAATGAAAACGGAAAAACGACTCCGGGAGAAATTGGTGAGAGTATGTGTGAGAGTGTGGGGGGACCCGTGATCTCATGTATGTGTATATTCACCACTAATATTGTCAATATATATATATATATATATATATATATATATATATATATATATATATATATATATGTTCGTATATATGTTTATATATATGTATATATATATATATATATATATATATATATATATATATATATATATATATATATATATATATATATATATGTATGTATAAATATAAACCAGTGGTTACTAGAGATCATCGGTGCTGCTCGTCTCAGACCCGTCGAAAAAACTGTGGTGGCACCCTCCCAAAAATTACGATTCCTTCTTTTGGAAATTATTTGAAAAAGTTTAATGCCCTAATTCTTAGTAGCAGCTCCTCCTCGATTCAAAAAACTCCTTTACCATTCAAAATTCCATAGTTATGAACCTGTTCTATCTTATTGCAATTAAAAAACTAACCTTACTCTATATATAATTTAGGATCTAAGTTGTAATTTATCATCTAACCAAAACGTCTGTCCAAAAATAAGTATCTCCAATTTTTATTGCGGAAATTTGAGACGTGAATAAATTAAAGCTTTGAAACATGTATAAAAATTAATTTTATGCTCATTTATTTGTGCTACATACAGAACGACGCCATTAGAGCTTTTTTCACTCGAACAGATTATTTTCAGCACGTCTTTGAGGATTTTATTTCTTTTTTTACGACATTTAACATTGCAATGGACAGAAAAAATGAATTCAAAATAAAGATTTCAAGCCATGAAGTTTAAACAAAAATGTATTCTATGAATTACTAATGCATAATTCGCTTTTCCTTGTCTGATGAAATGGCGACATCAAACACACACACGCACACATATGTACGTGCACACATGCACACACACACACACACACACACACACACACACACACACGTTCATATACACATCCACACACGCGCGCGCATACACACAAGGACTTTTCTCACAGATTTTTTTCAAAGAGCTTTCCGTTTTTTGTTTTTTAAATTGTAGTGAACAGAAAAATGAATTCAAAGTCAAGATTTGAAGCTATGAAGTTGAAATAAAAATGTATTTTTTGAATTACTGATGAATAATTCTCTTTTCCTTTTCTGACCGAATCGTGATATCACATGCACACACACACACATACACACGCATACACATATATAAACAACCATACACACACGCGCACACACACTTGCATGTACACAGCCACAATCACACACACACATAATCTAAGCAGACACACTAATCACGCACACGCACTAAGCATACATTACATATACACGTATGCACGCATATACGCACACATACTAAGCACGCATACACACATACATACACATACATACACATGAGAATTTTTCTCAGAGAGACTTTCTGTTTTCTGCTTTTTACTTCATTTTATATTGTAATGAATAGAAAAATGATTTGAAAGTCAAGATTCGAATCTTTGAAGTTGAAACAAAAATGGTATTTTTTGATAAACAGAACTAAAATCGTTCAAGATTTTTAAAGATTCTTTTTTAGAGTTCAGCTAGAAATCGACCCCATTCGTTAGTGTCACCGGTGTCCACGATGTATTGGAAGAAAGATGACAATATTTCAATAAAAATAAAGTCAGAAAAAAATATGTGATCATTGATGTACAATCATTGATTAAGTATTCATAGAATTATTATTTATTATTAAACAATAGGATCCTGACTAAAAGGGAAAAAATAATCCGACCACCAACATTGGGATGATTGAATAATAGGAAACGTTGGAAAATGGCAAAACTAAAGGATACATTTAGCCTGATGGACAAATGTAAAAGTGAGGCCAGTTTGGATTTCATACTTAGTGTTGTGGATTCCGGGTATGGAATC
Source organism: Acanthosepion esculentum (assembly GCA_964036315.1). Taxonomy (NCBI): domain Eukaryota; kingdom Metazoa; phylum Mollusca; class Cephalopoda; order Sepiida; family Sepiidae; genus Acanthosepion; species Acanthosepion esculentum. The sequence goes on along the minus strand of OZ038488.1, from coordinate 124,103,359 downwards.
CTGCACAAATTGAAATAGGAAAATAAGTGTATTTGAACGTAAGAATACAAACTTGAAATGAAGATTAGTAGTCCAGGAATGCGGGTTAGTAGAAAGTATATGTACCAGTCTCTGTAAGTGAAGCCGTAATTATCTCTTTCTCTCTCTGGACTCTACGTATCTCAACCTTGTCTCGATGTATCTTCCCGTATCTCCAACTCTGTCAGTATAAGTATACTTTAGACGAGTCCATCTTGTGTAAAAGGGGAGAGCCCTACAACACTTAGTGAAGGTGATATTTTAATGATAGTTACTTTTACACTTCTTGAATTCTAATCCCGACTTTTCGCCTTTGTTGTTGTCATATCAACGTACATCACCACATCTGTTGGCTGCATCGATTGTCGGTTGAATTCAGATGCTCGTTGATAAATGCATTCAATATATCAGCGTCTTCACAGTAGAAAATCCGATGAACTTTTCTTTTTATGACATGAACTTTAATAATCTGAAGAGTTTTCTTCATATGTTTTTCTGATATGATAAAGGATGTATAATCTACCAAACACTATCAACACGGCGCCACAATTGTATCATCGGCATTAATGAATGCAAGTATAAATCGCTGCTGGAAAGAATAAGTGTTAAATTGGCTGCTAATGATATGCGTAAAATGTAATGGATATTAGCGCGAAAAGTGGAATCGACAAACCGTATAAGTAAGGCATGAACCTATCTCTTCCCCATTCCGCAGCAATGTGTGAAATTAACGCTCTACCCTTGGTTAATAATCAAAGAGAAGGAGAACTAGAAGTTGCAAACAGTGGAGAAGGCAACGGGAAACTATTCCACTATCTTTCCCAATAAAACATATCAATTCGCAGACAATGAAGAAAATAATAATATCTAGGGATACATAATCGCTTACGACCCGAAAGAATATGGGATTAAAATATGAAGCGAGTATGAATTAGTTGGTGCCTATTCGGTCAGGAGATACACTTTCGAAAATAGAAATGAAACGAATATTTAATAGGTTATGTCGTGAGTTTAGTTCCTGGACCAAACAGTTCAGATACTGTTTTTTCACTAGGACACAGCAAATAAAGCCGAGTGCTAAGAAAGGTGTCAAAATTAACATTTACGATATCTCGGGGGTGTCGGGCTGCATTCAACTGTAACTAAAATGTATTGGATAAACCAGATACTTGATAGAGGCACGAAGTTGCGGTGAGTGAAATGTTGTTTAATAAAGATTACGAAGCAGTCATTGAATAATAACTTGGCTTTCTTTAAAAATATTTTCATAAATTAGAAAATATTTACAACAGATTCTATTTTACTATGGATATATTTTGTATTCCTTTGTCAAACGTCAGAATATTAAATTAATAAGTTCTAATAAAAACGGCGGTAAGGAATCGTACATATGAATATTAAATTAATAAGTTCTAATAAAAACAGTGGTAAAGAATCGAACATGTAAATATTAAAATAATAAGTTCTAATAAAAACGGCGGTAAGGAATCGAACATGTAAATATTAAATTAATAAGTTCTAATAAAAACGTCGGTAAGAAATCGAACATATGAATATTAAAATAAAAAGATCTAATAAAAACGTCGGTAAGGAATCGAACATGTAAATATTAAAATAAAAAGATCTAATAAAAACGTCGGTAAGGAATCGAACATGTAAATATTAAAATAATAAGTTCTAATAAAAACGGCGGTAAAGAATCGAACATGTAAATATTAAAATAAAAAGATCTAATAAAAACGTCGGTATGGAATCGAACATGTAAATATTAAAATAATAAGTTCTAATAAAAACGGCGGTAAAGAATCGAACATGTAAATATTAAAATAAAAAGATCTAATAAAAACGGCGGTAAGAAATCGAACATATAAATATTAAATTAATAAGTTCTAATAAAAACGGCGCTTCGAACGATGAGGAATCGAACATATAAAGTGAACTTGTTCACATCTAGTCTTAGTTTCATTTTTGCAAGTTTGTTTGCAGGCCAACTGCACAACACTAAAGGTATTCCAGCGTTTATCTATCAATAACCTAAGGTACGTAATTCTTCAGTTAAAACAGGCTTTTTTCAGCGGTCCGATTTATAAATGAATTATCCAACGCTGACGAAAACAACCCCTGGCCAGTCTTTTACGCTTAATGAATACGTGCATTGCATAAGTAAACTTACGGTATAACATAGGTATAAATAGATATCGACCTTCGGCGTAATTTTGATGAGATCCTGTATGTTTTATCGATACTCCGGGCAGTAAGATGTTTGAAAAAATCGGATTGTAAAATTGCAGGTTTATCTGTGATCTTGTTAGTGTAGAAATATCCCAATCACCTCTGGCACGTTGATAAACGATCGAAAAGTCACCCAAGGATTATTGACTTTCAAAATCGAATGTACTTGTCTAAGTAATAAAGTTTCTTACGCTATAGAATCATGAAAGAAGCGAGGGAAGAGAAGATAGGCACAAATATTCTGGAATCGTACAAGATCGTATAAAAAGATCACCTGAAAAGTAATTCTTCATGAATTTAATATATATATATATATATATATATATATATATATATATATGTAAATGTTTCATACCACAGAACTTACAGATAGTTTTAAACATGTAAAACCGTATATTTGTTTTGTTAAAAGACAACCTTTTTTCGGCCAACGCCTCGTTAGAAGAATCGTTGGCGAATAGCAAAATATAACGATAATCGCGGGAAATAGACAAACGGCGTGGAGACGAGGAACCACAATTAAAATGCAATTTATTATTAAAAAGGGGAAGGAGTAAAAAATAGCGGGAGGATGATAAATATTCATGTATAAAAAATATTAATGTATAAAAAATAGCGGGAGGATGATAAAAAACAGAATAAAATTTAATTTTTTTTTTTTTTTGTTTTAACTTTCCTCCTTTTTTTATACTATTCGCCAACGACTTTTCTGGTGAGGTGTTAGACGAAAAACAGGTTACATTTTTAAGGAAAACATATGCAGTTTTACACGTTTAAAACTACACACACAAACACAGACACAGACGCACAAATATATATATATATATATTGATTAATAATTCAGGTATCTATTCTCGTTTGATTTTTACTTCATGATAACCATTATGGAAATATTTTGTTGAAAACATTAGATAAAGAATGATATTCTGTTATTCAGTGGAATAAAGTTAATTCATTGTTGAATGTATTCAATATACCAGCATCTTAACTGTAGAAAATCCTATAAACGTTTCTTTTATTTAATGATATGGACTTCACTGACGTGAAGAGATTTCTTTATATGTTTTGTGAATATGATAAAGGATATATAATCTAGCAAAAATTATCAACGCCGTGCCGCAGTTATGACACGAGAATTATTAATGTATGTATAAACGGCTGCTGGACAGGGGACAGGGTGCAGGGACCGGGGATAGGGAGACAGGGTGCAAGGACCGGGGACAGGGGACAGGGTGCAGGGACAGGGGACAGGGTGAAGGGACCGAGGACAGGTGACAAGGGTGCAGGGACGGGGGACAGGGTGCAGGGACCGGGGACGGGGGACAGAGTGCAAGGACCGGGGACGGGGGACAGGGTGTAGGGACCGGGGACGGGGGACAGCGTGCCGGGACCGAGGACGGGGGACAGGGTGCAGGGACCGGGGACAGGGGACAGGGGACAGGTACAAGATAAATGGCAAATTAGCTGCTGGTGATATGCGATTAATGTAATGGATATTGGCGCGAAAATATCCGAATCCTAGACTCGCCTCCAGCGCCAACTTTCGCATAAATGATTTCGAGGAAGGCGTAGGTTTGTCTCTTTCCCCCGTTCAGTAATCTGTGAAATAGTATAAACTGACTTGGATCGTAATCAGTGTAAGAGAAGGAAAATTCGGAATTTCAAATCTTGGAAGAAGAAACAGGAATCTTGAAACTTTATGAGCTTCATTATAGCGCTTTAGCCGATTCATTCCCCGCCATTTTCCCAGCTAGAAATATCATCTACACACAAGTTTGTTGTTATTTGTTATAAGTACACATTTTGTTGTATAATATTGGAAACGCTCTGCGATTATGTTTAATGATATCTTTTTTGTGAGTTTTGCAGAGTTTTTAATGAATGTTTCTCATATAGAAACCACTCTCAAGATTTTCTTATTAATTGGATTATTTGAGAATGCTTGAAATAATGACTTCTTCAGTTTCTGCATTCAATGCTATTTTTATCCATTCTGAGGAACACTTTTCAGATTTGATCAGATAACTGATTCGATGACCCCCACTCGCTGGGGTTTGCGCGTTGTCGTATTAGGACACGTGCTATTTATTCCCGCCTGAAGGAGGTCCAACTACAAGAACAATGCCGGACTCAAGTTGTCCAACCGAAGATGGAAAGAAAACAAACAAACAAGACCGATATATATATAAACAAATATATGTATTAAACAGCACAATTGTACAATGGGCATAGACAATAACATTTGCGTGTGTGTGAACATTTGTGTCTGTTCTTTGGTGAATGTTCGTACGTACGTGTATGTGTGCATAATGTTCACTGCGTCTCCCACAAATGGGAAGATGCGGATCTTCTTAGAGAGCTTACATTGTAGTCGCTGAAATGAAGAAATGAAAAAGAGAGAGCGAGTCAAGAAGTCGCCCAGTATTTATAGTGTAGGGAGAATGACCCTAGTGACAATTAATGAATTAAGCAGGAGTTAACTCCGACAATACCACTCTCAGATTGACAGTCGTTGGAAACGAAATATGTAAAAAGTTCATGGAAGTTTTGAATATTGTTCTTGTGAACTGAAAAGAAAAGGCGTCTGTAGAGACGCGTGTTAAAACGTTTCGACGAAATGTGCTCGTGCTCTTTCATCAGGATGCCGTGGTTATTCTAGTTGAATGTAGCACGCTCTGGAAAAATTTCGTTGTATGTGTGAAGCAATGTTGTCTCTCATCAGGGTGCTATTAGTAATAATATTCGTGTTGACTGTGTCGCACTCTCTGGAAAATGTGTAGAAGCAGTGTTGTAGTAAAGTTGAGCTGATTGTGTCGAATATATGCTTCAGAACTTAAGAAAATTTGCTGTTATTGTCGATTGAATATTGTGCTTGCAAATCTTTAGGATGTTCACATTTGCATCGTTGAAAGACGGCAAGTTGCCCGAGGTATATCACACTTTATCTATTTCAGTCCAAAAGAAGAGAGTGTTAGTAGAAAATGGCGTTGCGTTTTCTGTTTAATAAAACCGTAAGCATGTCTGCCGGGTGAAATTAGGTCAAACGTCGCCGAGAGAAAGAAAGGGCCAAATAAATATAGATCAGTGGGGGAGAAAGAGTATTGTATGACTCGTGTCATAGTAGTAATTGTAGATGTAATGTCGATTATGGCTTTCCACGTGTTGTAGAAAAATTCTATTTGCCGCGCCGGTTTTGTACAGACATGTTGTAGTGAATTAAAATTGTGATTTTGCACTTTCATCTGGTCTAATCATAAATTTTGTTACTGTATAAATGATTTTTGGTTAATAGTGTACGGCGTGCGTATTAGGATAGGAAAAGAAGTTTTTCAATGTTTTTCCTGATTGGCTCTCGTTTGGAATGTGTGTGTAAATGTGATTTTGTACATATATACAGTCTTGTTTCTGTTAGCAGGAGTTGAAGAAACAATCATGTCGGAAGGTAAGCGATTTGTTGAGGTTGTGGGTTTGCGTGTTGTTGAATTGGGAACACGTACATTTGATTTCCTGCTAGAAGAAGGTCCAACTACAAGAAAATGGTCAGACTCAAAATGTCCAACCGAAGATGAAAATAAAATAAATAAACAAGACCGATATATATATGTCAACAAAATATATGTATTAAACAGCACAATTGTACAATGGACATAGACAATAACATTTGTGCATAATGTTCACGTTGTCTCCCACAAATGGGAAGACGCGGATCTTCTAAGAGAGCTTACATTGTAGTCGCTGAAATGAAGAAATGAAAAAGAGAGAGCGAGGCGAGAAGTCGCCCAGTATTTATAGTATAGGGAGTGACCCCTAGTGACAATTAATGAATTAAGGAGGAGCTAACTCCGGCAATAGCATCGGATTTATATAATACCAAGGACAAAATGGTGGTGAAATTTCGTTACTTTGCGAAGAATAATGTAAAAGCGGAATGGCTACTTCCAATAGTGAAAGATAAAATGGTACATAAAGAGTAATTCTTAGGCAAACTATTCAGACAATTATCCACAATTTGTTGCTTTGATTTCTCTATTTCACCTGGTGAGATCTCCAATTTTGATAGTATATTCCATGTCCATAGGTGCGGTGTTATTATTTAATGAATTCAAACTATAATCATCATATTTTTAGATTCAGTGACTGTCTTTCAGCAGACGAAATCCCGGCCTCCCCCAGGTGCACGTTGCATTTAATAATGTTCGAACTTTTTTCCAATTCTCGCATTCTCACTGGTTAATCGAGAAAAATTCATCTAGTCAAATTAATGTCTCTAAAGACACGATTATAAAAACGTCGATAAGGAAATTGATTGATTAAAACAACAGAAATCAATTGGGAATTGGTATTCAATGAAATCGATATTAAAAGCAAAGAAATTGTGAGGGAAGAAAAGATGAGAGACGATTTGGGTTATGGCCCTCCACAAGCTCGCTGAAAACAAACAAACAGCAGAGCGTGATGATGAAAAAAGGCCACAAACTTAATTAAAACAAAGTTTTATCGTCAAAATATTTATGTTATTATTAAGAGGAAAAAGCAAAGTATTTTTTAATTATTTTTTAATTTTTTAAAAACCTTTCTAACACTTTCGAAATTTTGGTTAAAACTTGTTTTTTTTTACGTCAGTGCAAGACAGTTTTTATATTAATTTTTGGCGCTTTTTTCCGGTGAAAAACACATTGATTTGAAAATTCTCGCAAAAATCAAATAATTGTCGGATTTTAATGAAACTCTCAGAATATATTCACAAATGAATGAACTTATTCTTGAATTCTTTTGTTTTAGAAAATCTTGGCCAAAGATTTTTTCATATGTCACTTAATTTCATGAAATTTCGCGAAATTAAATTTTCTTTCCAGAAACAAGCGTATCAGAGGAAAGTGAAGTGAAGACAAAAATTGAACACAAAAACAAAGCTGCAAATGTAATACTCATAAATGATAACATGAATTCTTTGCAAAAGTTTCTCAAAGTATAAGTTTGGTAATTGAATCCATTCTGTTTCCAGTGAATCGGAGAATTCGTTTTCCTTTTTTCCTCTTCTGTAAAGTTCATCCATGCAATTTTCTGGTGAGAAAAAAACTGGATTTAAAAATGTAATAAAAAGACAGGCTGGAAAAAATTAAAAAGATAATAAATAAGACTAGTGGATTGAAGAAGAATAAAATATTTGAAGAAGTTGATGCTGCGAATGTAAATAGGAAAAACAAATACAACTCAGGGATATGAAGAACATTCACTGAAGAAGTCTTGATAGTAAATAAACTATCAGACTTATACATTAAGTAGACGAAGAGAAAAGCTTCTAAGTTGCATAAAGAAGGGCATTAAACTTATTTCTCACCAGTCCTATTTAGTAATGAATCTGGTGGCAGCGCTCGTGTTTGTGTTAGTCCTGGGTATGACGAGAAACTACATCCGACAGCAAGGTTTCTGATCAGGAGAAGATTGGAGGTTTTGAGGAGTGTGGAACGTCTTAACTGCTGTTGTTCCCAGGTCCAACCTAACCTGGGGTGGCAGCACCTGTTAGGGTCCCAGCTATGGGAGAATAGTGAAACCCCAAACAAAAACAAAACACTGTGAAAGTATAAAAGCATATTTTTATAGTAAAAATACAAACAACACATATTTATATGAAAAATACCAACAGTTCAATCTTTAGGCAAAATGACCAACAATACATTTTATCTGTAGTTGAAGCCATAAAATTGCGTTCAAGATATTTCAATTAAATTTCGGTATTAAATGACCCATGCTGAGTTGATATGCCGTTAAACAAACAAACAAATCAATCAATCGTGATTGTCTTTCATAGAAAGAGTTAAAGCGATACAACTTCGAAAACAAGAGTAGAAAGTTCGTGTAATGTTTTAAGTTTGAAATTTTTTAAGGTGTATAAGTCGTAAACAAGACACTTTAATCTACAGAGTGTATTCATGAAAGACAATAATCCGTTATATTTTGAAAAGCTGACTATTGCTAACCTTGCAAAAAAAGAAACAAAAAAAAGTTCAAATTAATAGAATGTCGTTCCACCCATTTCAGATATTCACCAAATAGAAATTTCGTAGCTCTTCATTAAAATATTGCAACAACAACGCAAAATAAATGAAGTAATAAGAATGCTGCAAGTAAACGTCGTAAGTCGAAACAGGAAAAAAACTATAAATGAAGTAATAAGAATGCTGCAAGTAAACGTCGTAAGTCGAAACAGGAAAAATAACTATAAATGAAGTAATAAGAATGCTGCAAGTAAACGTCGTAAGTCGAAACAGGAAAAAAACTATAAATGAAGTAATAAGAATGCTGCAAGTAAACGTCGTAAGTCGAGACAGGAAAAAAACTATAAATGAAGTAATAAGAATGCTGCAAGTAAACGTCGTAAGTCGAGACAGGAAAAAAAACTAATAAAAAACAGTAGCTGAAAAACTAATGAATGCCAAAGAGTCTGTATAAAGATATAAAATAATCGAATAATAATATATTTCAGTATTGCCATATGTGGTCTGGTGATTCTGTTTTGTATCTAGAGATTTTTGACAAAATCTAAAGAAGAACCTTCACTGTTATCGGTCCTAACCTGTCGGTCAATATCCTAACGCCATAACATAATTTACATGTACCCTTTCTAGGAATATTCTTATGGCAATTGTTCTAATGGTTTCTCCTCCCTGGTACTTCGATCGCATGAATTTAGATGTAGTACTAGATTGGCAATTAGGTCTCATCACTTTGCTGTTGAAATAGCGAAATGTAATTGTAACTTGCAATTCTCGTTTGTGAAACTCTCTTCCGAGTTCTTCAAAAGTTGAAATACAGCGTCAGTTGCCATCTTCCATCTCTTTGAATTCTGTCATTTCATTGTCCTTTCCCCTTAAGTGTAGATTTTCTCACTTTCTTCCACCCTAAGTCTCCCCCCTCCCCCCCGCGCCACGTGCACACTTACGGGTTAAATCACATTTCTTGGTGCGAACTTAGTATTAACATTTTTAATAAGAATAGATGAATTAAAACTTGCAAGTTATTTTAGGCATATAATTATATTCTGAAAATTTATCAACGTCAGTGTGTCTACGAATTTCATTTTAAGAACATTGGCTTGGATAATAATAATAATCTATCTATCTATCTATCTATCTATCTATCTATCTATCTATCTATCTATCTATCTATCTCAGTCTGTTCCTATCTATCTATCTATCTATCTATCTATCTATCTATCTATCTATCTATCTATCTATCTATCTATCTCAGTCTGTTCTTATCTATCTATCTATCTACTAATCTATCTCAGTCTGTTCTTATCTATCTATCTATCTCAGTCTGTTCCTATCTATCTATCTATCTATCTATCTATCTATCTATCTATCTATCTATCTATCTATCTCAGTCTGTTTCTATCTATCTATCTATCTATCTATCTATCTATCTATCTATCTATCTATCTATCTATCTATCTATGATTTCGTTTGAGTAAAACTTTGCGAAAGAGTTTGAATACATCTGGCATTTTCCTCGCCGAAGCACGAGCGAAATTTATATTTTTTTATCTCGTAGGCTCGCCCATTCCCCTGAAGACGTCAAGTTTATTTTCTTCTTTCTTTGCGATTTCACCCCAAATGCTTTTCTCCAGACTCGATTTAGCAATATTGATCTGATAGCTGCTTGCACCAGAAATCCAATGACTGTCTCCAGGATAGGAAAGACGAAATGCATAACTTATTTCCCGACTTGTCATTAGGACAATAGGTCGACACAATATATATGAAATAACACAGTCATGCCCAAGGTACCCATTGCAAATAATCCCCGAGGTAGATTAAAGTTAGTTACCTATCTTTTTTCTTCTTTTTTTGCCTACGTACTATTTCATCCTGTGATAATGTTACACACACACACATACACGCATTGTTTGTATTATTTTCTTAGTAATACAAAGTGTGTGTGTGTATGTTTATATATATATATATATATATATATATATATATATATATATATATATATATATATATATATATGTGTGTGTGTGTGTGTGTGTGTGTATGTATATATATAAAAGTGAACATAGAAGTCAACACTTAGAGGTGACAGTCTGTTTCATGCTAGATGCAATCGTCAGAGTTGCCTTACGATTGCATCTAGCATGAAACAGACTGTCACCTCTAAGTGTTGACTTCTATTTTCACTTTTATATTTACACATGCACTATCTCTGATATTGAGCACTTTATCCCATAAATATAGTACACTTTAAGACTATATTTCTTCATATATATATATATATATATATATATATATATATATATATATATAAATGTTTTGTCTATGAATTTGCGTGTTCTAATTTCTGATTAACCAGTAGGAAGTATATATATATATATATATATATATATATATATATATATATATATATATATATATATATATATATGTGTTTGTGTGTGTGTCTGTGTGTGTCTCTGTGTGTGTATATATGTGCGTGTGTGTCTGTGTGTGCTAGTGTGTAAGTAAAAAATTAAGATGAAGTATACCTGTAAAGCACAATATGAATAAAACCAAAATGAAAATTTATCTTAGCCGACGTGTCAAGGATTTTATCAAGAAAAATGCAAGGATTTTATTTTGTAACGTGTATTTATATACAAAAAATGTTATTGGTTTTTCAAAATTTTTAAATTTTAGAATGCTCATGAATATTCATCAGGTTGGCAAAAAAAGTCAGGCAAACTATGGAAGACGCACAATGACACAATTTTTTATGTAAATTAGTATTGGGGTTAGTTTATATGTTACATATTTTAAATAGCATGAAGTTATGAATTTAACAGTTTTCTTTTTATTTTTTAGCATTTTTATAATCATGTATGTTGCCTTAGGAAGGGATTAATTCTTTCACGAATGGAGATATTTTTTTTAAATTCCGGTAAGTTGGAAATTTTTATAAATATTATTTTGCCTTCTTACGCTAATTTTATATATTATTTTTTATATATATTTTTTATATATATTTTTTATATATATTTTTCTTTAAATACTTTTAAGAAAGTTTATTTTGTCATTCAGAAGTTTAAGAATTGTCCCCAGGTCCAGGAAATGTATTTGACCCTCGTTTCTATTTTCTTCCTTCTCCATCGATTTCATCCCCCAACGTCATCCTCACCTCTTGCTCCATCCTCCTCCACCTCCTTCTTCTTCGTCTGCTTGAGAACTTACAGTTCTTAACTCTATCTCGCGGCCAAAGTTTTTCCTCGACTTTTTAATAGTGATATTCACTGTCTTTTCTGTGATGTCGGTGTGTGTGTGTGGGGGGGGGTAGAAATTAAACTCTTCTATACTTACGTGGAACAGCAATATCAGAAAGAAAAGGAAGACATGGAAATCTGAGTCTGGTTTTAGGAAAAGAAATATCATTATTTCAAGAATTATTGCGACTTGTATCTTCATCGTTATTGTTTAGATCACTGCTTTTAAGCCGATCCGTTTTATAGCCTTCCTCGTGTTTTTGCTGAATCCAATAATATTTTTTCATAGCTTTCCTTAATACAGTAATTAATATTAAGAAACGGGTGTTCATAAAATTGTCGCCAAGAGCTCAACCACACACAAGCAGACACATACACACATCTATATACATCTACATACATATGCACACACATATATAATCTATATATAGATTATTGCACAGACTTTCTGTTGAGTCTTGACTCATTGTTGAATCTCGACTAATGCATGGAATAATAATGCAACACAAAATGTACTTAGAACAAGAATGTATTATAACAAGAAAATGTACACAATATTTACATATAGTATTTCTGTATATTTCTGGGAAGACGTTCCTGGAGAATGTGTTGACTAGTCGCAGTCGGGCAGAGTCTCTAGCTGGATCTCTGTATTCGCTCCCTCGTCTTCCGGTACCAACCATTATTTATATAGTTGGTAGTCACCTATGCAGATTAGGTGGATCCTACCACAACACTTTCATAAATTACCATAGACACTCAGAAATATACCCTATGTCTTTCACAGATACACATCCGTACACACATGAACACACAGACGCACTAAGTCTGAAACACACGTAAACTAAGAGACACAAACATGTACACAAAGAAAGTTACACACAATCACAGAGGCTGTGTTACACACATACATATTAAAACATACTTTTCTTCCACCTTTCTCTCGAATACACACAGACACTCTCCCTCGCACACATACTTACACTGAGACATTCACATAATCACAGACGTATATAATTACATTACTGTTCTCAGCTCATTGATCCGCTGTTCAGAGAAAAACTATTCCAAGTTGCCGTGCTATTTCTCCAATCGATATCACTTCAATCGATATCACTTCAATCGATATCACTTCAATTGATGTCAATCCAGTGGATGTTAACCCATTCGATATCACCCAGAACAATGTCGTCTCAATCAATGCTCTAAATTTGATATCACTCCATTCCATATTAGAATAATTGATGTCAAGCAAATTAATTGTAACCCAATTGATACCACTTAAATCGATGTCGCAACAAGCAATGTCACCACAGTCATTGTCAACCCATGTGATTTGATTTTAAAAGGTACTGAAAGTTAAAAATTGCTTGCTGCGAAAAACATCCGAGGAAGGTTGAAGAACAGATCTGCCCAAACATAAAGATAAGTATAATAATCTTGAATCATTACTGGCATTAGGAATAAGGTTTTATCTTTGAATTTAAGACAAAACGTGAAACAAAATGTTTTCTTTGACACAACACAAGTGTTGACTTGTTTGAAGAATAGACGGAATAATGGCAGCCTGTTCATGAATATATGACGAATATTTATTACGATTTAATGTTTCTTTGTATCTAAATACATGAAACAGTTACGGTTCAATGTTTATTTCGATCCAATATCATGATTATTCGGAACTGGTATCTTCATCTTGGTTGTTATAGTCATATCATTTCAACCTTTGAACTCTCCTGTATTCTTCAAGTAACCTTCTGAGAATTTTCAATCGAGACCTTTATTTTATCCGTTGCGAATATATTGCTTTCATCCTGCCTTTACGTGAACATATTGTCTGACTCTGATTCTATTGAGTAAATGCATCTTTGTGATGCTGTTTTTTTAACTTTAACTAAAGTATATGGATGCCACTACTTGAACCAAATTTTGAAACCAGATTTTGGCTGCCAGATAACTACACGCACTTCATCAAACCTTGTAACCATTAGACTATTATGTTTATTATATTTATTTCCACGAATTAGCTTTTAATAGGAGATGGGGATTAACATCGAAATATGTTGAGGAAGTCTTTACGCTGGTCGAAAAGTTGTGATAAAAACACCAAAGATGTGGATGTTAGCTGGAAAGAATCTCCGAGTAGTTGCCCTGGATGCTTAGAATAGCCTACAAGTATCGGCCTTGTTATTAGGCCGGGTAATGAATACAGTACACAATTAGAAGGCCACCCTTTGCGGACATTTATTGTTCCGTAGAGGTCAGTGCCATTTATGGCTTGAAATAGAAAATAATTTGAGATCGCGCCGGGCGCCACTTTCATCCAAACACAGAACAAATGAAATGAGAGCGGGAGAGCCTCGTCGCACTGAAAGACAATAAGGCCTAATAAACAGGAACTAGAAATGTCGGTACATTTTTGTCTAGACTCACTTTCACTGGCGGTAATTGTTTTATTTATACACACCGGCAACCGACAGAGAAATGATATTAGAAATACCGTTTTTTTTCTTTGTCCTGTTAATAAGCACGAGACCAGTTATTACGATCAAATGAAGTCGGTAAAGGAATCGGTCAGGTGACATTGGTGAACACTCTTTGCTGATTCAGTTTAAATTTGGATTTTACAAACATTTGCGATTTTTATAGTTAATAAACATAACTGAGAACATCAAATGAGACAAGATTTTGTTTTGCTTGCTTTGAATATCAACATTACAAATATTCAATATTCAAATATTCAGGTTTATATGTACATAGAGTGTTGGTGTTAGTAGGAAATATGCAACTACTTTAGTCAGAAAGCAAGCCAGAAGTATTTACAACTGTAAAATGGTACGTTTATGTCACTGAAACATTGTGATTAATTTATATCATAGAAAAATAAATTGATCATAATTATTTATGCAAATAATATTAAAAACAATGCTTGGAGGTCGTGTTAATTTATATCTAGCACTTGTAATTCGTACTTGTAGCCAGAATTCTAATTTTCCGATTTTCATAGCAGACAAAAGGTCATCTGTTGCTACATGTTATTTCTATCTTATTTTCCCCTCACTACTAATTAATGAATAACTAATTAATTATAACATTAATTAATCAAAATCCAATTGTCCTGATCTGAACAAGAATGTTTATCCCTTGTAGATTAATATATGTAACTCGTGAAGATTATGCATGAAACCTCTGTTGGGTTCGACCTGTGATTTAACCATCAGTGTAATAAAATCGGATTTTGTTATGTATCTTATTGCGATTTTGTTTTATGCAAATGAGCTGTCATTAAAATTGCTAATCAATTCTTATTTTAATCTAGTATATGGCACAGTGTGTGATGTAAACAGGGAGAACTTAACATATTCTATTAATAAATGTCTGCGAGGTTTGTTATCTGCTATTGTTAACTGAAAGAATCACTCTACAAAATGCAGGGAGATCTGTCGAGAGCTAAAAATGGCGTTTCCTTTTAACGAAAAAGCAAACTTTTACTTTAATGAAAGGGGAATAGTATTATTTTAACTTTTATATTTTGTACGCTTTAGAATATGGGTTAAATATCAGGGTAGACTGCGCTATCTAACCGTGGTTGTCAACCAGTCTAGGAGGAGGGCAACCCTAAATTCAAAATCTTATGTAGCCACAACATAGCAGACACTCTGGATATAACATAGCAATCGATCTGGAGTTCAAAGTGATTCTATAACTCAACCTACGACAGCGTCGATGTATTATTATTATTGAATTCGTATAGCATATCAATATAAATATATAACTGTATCATTTTACGGTCTGGTGATTCGCATCCCATTCATCTTGAATATACATTTAAAATGTCAGCTTCTTATTGGGTGTTTAAAATCTCGTCCAAATTCGGTGTATTTTTTAATATATAATTATCTGCCAAAGTGAAAGTTTAAAACAAACGAAATGTCAGTTTTCATGTTTTTCCATCTTTCAGATTGGATATACATACTCATCTTTCTATTGTTCGTGATAAGGGGGTGTGGGCTCCATTTCTTCTAAGATTGTTTTCTGTGCTTCGAAATATGCAGTTCAAAATCGCTAATTCGAAACGAAAGAAAAGTGCACAAAGCAAAATAGTAAAGTTAAAATAAAAGTCAAAACTTTTTGTGAGAAGAATTTATTTTCAGAGAATACTGATTTAACAGTAACTTTTGTTTTCAGTAAATGCGCTATACCTTGACCTTGAACCAAATAAAGGGGTTAGAAATTACCTAAAGGATGTTTTATTTGTCCCCCTTAGCCGTGGGCCCTGTACAATGGTATGTTGGATTGAGCAAATATCTCTGGGTGGCCTTAGTAGTATCGGACTTCGGTAGAGATATTTTCCCAAACACTTAAAATAAACGGCCAGATAGAACTCGAAATGTAACTAAAATTTTGTTTCACGTGAAAAAAACAATCCGTTTTTAGAAATTGTAGAAACTCTAGCAAAAATTATAAAAATCTCTCCTTACACACAAATCTATCATGGGATGTTGCAAGACATTGGGTTTTTCCAAATTGTTTCGGAAGCAGCTCATCTTTATGGCATGTACCCGGAAAAATGTTGCTATCTAGCCTAGGACATCACTGATTGGCCGTTAAGGGTCACATGTCCGGTTGAACGCGCTGTATATTAACGGTGGAAGAGAAATATTACGTTTAGCAAATATTACTGTAAGAATGTGTGTGTATGCGTATGTGCGGGAACTTATATAATATAAACAAATGCTAACGCTCAGTTTAAAAAACTATAGACTGAATGCAATCGACAGTGGAGACCTTTTTGCACACACTCCTTAGAAAATGGAAACAACATGAATAAACACCGGCTCATAACAGGTGTTCAATAAAAGTGTCGCAGAAATGTTTTCGTTCATTACAAAAGAAAAAACGTATCCATCAGATTTTTTCTTATAAGTTTAAGATTTCTGTGTCGGGGATTACCAACAAACAATGTCGTTCTTGGTTCGTAGACCTTTTCATTTGTGTCACTTGCAGTCAACTTTTCATTGATTGAGTCTTTCTTTACTTACAATTGAAGCTAGCAAAGCCGAAGGCCTACGGCGTCGCATAACAAAAACATCGGAATTGATTTAAAACAGTGTTCAGCTTCGGGATAACAAGTCACTGCGTTACATTACATCTTCATTGTTCGCATTATCGAGCAGCCGTACGTCGCATTTTGATCGTCACGTACACATATGCCATGTCTCTATACAGATCGTTTAATGCAAACTGCATATTTAAGGCTTCCAAAATGTAACTTCTCTCCTTTTATCGTCCCAGAAGAAACTTCTCTTGGCCTCCATTTGCATGGCTGATGCTTCAAGAAAAATGACCGATTTTTGTAATTCGAAAATGTGTAATTTTCCATCACTATAATGTAAGACAACATGTAAAAAAGACCTTGCAGAATCTTAAAGAGTTGAAATGGGACCCCCACCCTCCAGAACCCATCGTATTCTTCTGATATGGCCGCTTCGGGTTTTCATTTGTTCCAGTCACTACAAAAAATTTAAATAACAAAGAATTTGATTCCTGTACAGTCAGTCGAAGCTACCTGACAAACTTCTTCCACCAAAGAACACAAAGTTAAAACTTTGGGACATTTTGTACCGTTAGATTTCGCAGCCTATCTGGGTATAGTGGTTGGCCACTTGGCTTACCACTTGGCTGATCACGTGGCTGGATGTATGGATACGTTGGCTACGTTCGCAGAATGGTCCACGGAACGGCGCAATGAGCTTTTTGTCTTTACACGACCTAACACTGTCACCCTGTGTTAGAGAGCTTTTGCGACTTGATAGAATGGAAAATTTGAAAACTGCAGTCAAATTTCGAAAGAATGTTTCCAAAGCATCGTCGAACCGATGGCAAGAAGAATTGAAGTCATTCTAAAGGTAAATGAGATTTAAATATATATATATATATATATATATATATATATATATATATAAAATTGAACATAGAAGTCAACACTTAGAGGCGACAGTCTGTTTCATGCTAGATGCAATCGTCGGGCCTGAAACAGACTGTCGCCTCTAAGTGTTGACTTCTATGTTCACTTTTATATTTACACACGCTCTATCTCTGATATTGAGCACTTTATCCCATAAATATAGCACACTTTAAGACTATATGTCTTCATATATATATATATATATATATATATATATATATATATATATATATATATATATATATATAGAGAGAGAGAGAGAGAGATATAGATATTTAGTGATACAAAACATTATAACTGCCATAAAGAGACAAAAATTAGTTTAATTATTACCACTCCTGATGATAATAAAAAGTAAAAATGAAAAACGTGGTAGCTAACTGGTTTCGAACCTCGTTCAACTGAGCTAAATCGAGGTTAATAAAGTAAATTATTTAAAAAATAAAAATAGACAAAGTGTATTGGGGAAAAAAATTTAGATGCTAATTAGTTGGAGGCCTAATAGAAAGTCCTTCTGTTTACATAGAAAAGGCTTTAATGATAGAATATACATGGCCTCCAACACTTCTAGGTGGAAATTAGAGTGGGACCTGCTAAGGATGGTAAATGAGTCCACACTAAAACTAACAGCAAAATTATGGTTATTTATTAGGTGTTCGGCGATGGAAGACCTGTATATATTGGTCAAAATGTCCGAGTGAGTGTACTTAAGGTTTCGGATTTTCGCTGGAACGTGTTGTTATATATATATATATATATATGATAAACATATACTTTTAAACTGTTCAATATCAGGGATAGATCGTAAGTAAATATAAAAGTAGTCTGTTTCTTGCTTAAACGCAATCTTTAAGTGTGAAGATTGTATTTAAGCATGGAACAGACTGTTGCCGGTGACTGTTGACCTCGACGTCCACTCATAAATATACAGGGTGTTTGAAAAGTAACTCCCATTTTATGTATTAGTGACCATCTAGGGATCGTAACTTAACACCCTGCGACTTTATTCCTTGTTTTTTTTTTTTAAGGAGCAAGTCTGCTATACCAAGCCAAGACTTAAAAAAAATCTGGTGAATTCACTTGACGCGGTAGCAAAATCTGGTGCCTGTATTGAATTTTAAATAAAACCTCATGTTAAACGCTTTCCTCTCATATCCATTTCTTGAAAAAAATTATAGTTAATGAATAAATTAAAAGTATTTCAAAATGGGGAGTTACTTTTCAATCCGCCTTTATGCATGGATATGGTTAAAAATATTCTGAAGGTTGTATATACACGCGGCGATGGATAAATTGTCGTC
This sequence comes from Acanthosepion esculentum, assembly GCA_964036315.1. Lineage (NCBI taxonomy): Eukaryota > Metazoa > Mollusca > Cephalopoda > Sepiida > Sepiidae > Acanthosepion > Acanthosepion esculentum. Next base: position 124,084,602 of record OZ038488.1, on the reverse strand, counting down.
TGAATTCCCTAAAAATGAAAATAACACTGACTTCTCATTTTAACAGATATTTGCCATAATTGCCTAAATATATAATGAAATACTAAAGAGTAAATTTATTCAATAAAATCGCCATTGGCTACAACCACAGTCTTCAGACGACTTCGGAATCTCCTGCAACTTTTCTGCATGGTCTCCTTGTTTAAGTTGGTGAATGCTGCCATAATCCTTAACTTCAGTTCATCATTGGTGTTACAGTTTTGTTGTTCTGTCGCTCAACTGCGCCCCACACATAATAATCAAGGGTGTGGCAGTCTGACAGCCATCACTGTGTTACCAGACATAGCGTCTTCCAGCAGCAACCCTCTTGATCCAGGGCAGTACTACCTCCTTAAGGCACTTGATGTAGGCCTCCGTGTTGAGTCCGAGGCCCTGTGGGAAAATGAATGAAGGCATACCATCACTTTCACTAGTGATCACTCCATAGAGATTCGTAATCATCATTAGACTCATCCACCTCTTTCAGAAAATCTCTACACTGTCTTCAAATTGACATGCAAGCACTCTCAAATGTTCGTATTGGCACTTCAAGTGCGAATGCCAAGCAGTACAGAATGCCGTTTCCAAATTTCTGACGGAGTGAATTGCATCATGGTTCTCTTTTTCTTACAGATGGTGCCCAACTGACCCTATTATACTTTACAGTCGACAAAACAAAAACAACCAACGCGCATGCGCGAAATTAAAAAATATATAAAATAGCAAAAATGTACCCGTCGCACCCTGTAATTTCACCCAGTTGGTTTGCCAGTTTAATCTGACACATCTAATGACTTATTTTATACCGGTAGAAGATCACCAAATGGACATTTATGGCCCAAATCTGAAGAACTTTGATTAATTTTCGAAATAACCTTTAAATTCCTTGATAAATACTATACAGTACGACTTTTTTGTTACCAGGAAAAAGAAAGGAAACTTGGTTGTCGAATAAAATAAACAATGACGCTGAGCTAGAAAAAGACGCACCGTTTCACAATTGTATGTAAACCATTTCTATATGAGAAATCGAAAAATCTGAATTCTCTCTTTGCGTATTTCTGACGAATTCACTTGATCACAGATGATTTGAAACGGTCGTGTTGCGAGAAAACCTTTCTTGCTGCTGAACTGATACACGGTGTAACTAATAGTCTGATCAGACGGCAAAGTGGAAAGAATTATTGTCCATACCATTTCTGGCTCAATACGTTGGCGACTGGGCAATTACCCAGGGACAATCGAGTTATTGATTAAATCTGGTTGGGGCGATTACAGATGAGGTTCATATTTACATCTCATATATCAAATCATACGGTTTCCTCATATTAACTGCGACTCAATCATCGGTGTCGTATTTTCAGAACAAAGAAATCACGTCAACACTTACTTGCAGGAATATTCTGTAGCAGACAGTGCAGCTAAAGTGTCCTAGGAAAGAACAAACACCATGAGGACATGATATCCACTTTGAAGTATATTTATATTAAACTTATGTGATACAAGACTACACCTATAGGACATCCAAGAGACATTAACTGAACTAAAAATAGACTAAGCATCAGTCTACGGTTCACGTATGTAGATTGAACTTCAGATCAATCTCGTACTGCACCACAGCAAGGGGGTGGGGTAAGAGAATGGAATTTACTACACAGGTAATGATATGTAAATGATTGCTCTACATAACAGCCTTTTTTACTGCTGTTTTCCCAATAAAAGACCCAAGAGCCATTCAATGTAGAGGCTGACTGAATGAGGTTGTTGAAAGTAGATAAATACTGACAAGATCATCATTGAAGGGCACGAATGAACACTAAATACTTTAGGGACACGGATACCATCCTTATTGTAATATAGATGGTTATTTAGCTTATTTCTACGTTGATTTTTCAGATTTTATGGCAACTTTGTTGAATCAACGTGAGCAGATTTTATGGAAACCTTACTGAATCAACGTGAGCAGATTTTATGGAAACCTTATTGAATGAACGTGAGCAGATTTTATGGAAACTTTATTGAATCAACGTGAGCAGATTTTATGGAAACCTTATTGAATCAACGTGAGCAGATTTTATGGAAACCTTATTGAATCAACGTGAGCAGATTTTATGGAAACTTTATTGAATCAACGTGAGCAGATTTTATGGAAACCTTATTGAATCAACGTGAGCAGATTTTATGGAAACTTTATTGAATGAACGTGAGCAGATTTTATGGAAACTTTATTGAATCAACGTGAGCAGATTTTATGGAAACCTTATTGAATGAACGTGAGCAGATTTTATGGAAACTTTATTGAATGAACGTGAGCAGATTTTATGGAAACTTTATTGAATCAACGTGAGCAGATTTTATGGAAACCTTATTGAATCAACGTGAGCAGATTTTATGGAAACTTTATTGAATGAACGTGAGCAGATTTTATGGAAACTTTATTGAATCAACGTGAGCAGATTTTATGGAAACCTTATTGAATCAACGTGAGCAGATTTTATGGAAACTTTATTGAATGAACGTGAGCAGATTTTATGGAAACTTTATTGAATCAACGTGAGCAGATTTTATGGAAACCTTATTGAATCAACGTGAGCAGAAACAAACAGACATAGACTTATAAAGATAGTTGGCAGGCCAGACTCGACATTAAAGACGAATTTGAGGAATGAAAACAGAGAAACACAAACACACGTATATATATATATATATATATATATATATATATATATATATATATATATATATAGTTACTTAGTTATTTAGTTAAGTAATAAAAAGTTTGGTAATCCGTATGGACAACCCCAAGGAGGATATAATCCAGAGAATTCAATGTCAAGTCAGTGCACATATTAATTTAATTAGAAAACAGACAACTTTAAGGGCCCATTGATTATATTATATTTCCACAAGAAAATAAATGTATCAAACCTCATAAAACACCCAGCTTTATATTAAAAAATCCTTTTATACAATATTTTAAACTAAAATTAATATTTGTTTTAATTCAGTTTAATTAAACTTTAAATCAGTTACTTTTAGCTGATTTTATTTAGTATATTATATTTTTGAAAGATGTTTTAATAAAGAGAATTATGTTGTGTTGACAGATTGTTAATATGGACGATTTTATTGATTTAACTGATAAGTAAACAAATATTTCCAATCAATTTAAATTCAGTATAAAATGCAGTAAATCATTTTGCTTACTGGAAATTTAATAATAATAATAATAATAATAATAATAATAATAATAATAATAATAATAATAATAATATATACCGATCAGTGGTGCATTGTGGGTAGTCTATTGTGGCGGATATTTTACCAGATGTTGTCTATTTATTTGTTTGTGTCAAATTATTTTGCTTGTTTTTATTTAATTTTATTTTTATTTTTTATCTTATATATTTATTTATTAATTAATATTATTTATTTTGATCGGTGTTTTTATTAACGTAGTAATAATTTGTTTATATAGCTTATTGTGCGTAGTCTATTATGGCGGTTATTTTACCGGAAGTCGTTTATTTTTTTTATTTATTTGGGTCAAATTATTTTGCTTGTTTTTATTTATTTATATTTTTTATCTTATATATTTATTTATTTATTATTTTATTTTGATCGCTGTTTATATTAACGTAATAAAAATTTGTTTATATAGCTTATTTAATAGTTTTGTTTTTGTTTGGGAAGATAAAGTTATTTGTTGGATTTTGTGGTGTGTTCTGACTATTATTTTGGCGAGAACAGTTTTTAAGTTATTTATTTGGATTGATTATCTTTATTTGTTTTTTCTAAACGGCTAGTTTATCGCTATCGGTTGTTAGTTTAATTATATATTTGGATGTATTTAGATCAATTTATTATACTTGTCATTATTTATTTATTACACTGTATATTTTCTCTTCTTGATTTTCGATTTTTACGTAACGCAGTATATTATTTTTTATTCATTTTTTTATTTTTTTTATCGTTATATAACAGTTATAGCTATTTTTTGTCCGATTTTTTGTTTTGATTTTTTATAGTCTAATATTTTGGTCATAATAGTTTGCTAATTTGTTTATTATTTACTTTATTTATTGATTTTGTTCCTTATCCTATCCTTAAATAGACTACCCACAATGCACCACTGACCCGTATATATAAATAGCCGAGAAAAATAACAGCACTCGTGGCCTGACGATTGTATCTAGCATGAAACAGACTGTCGCCTCTAAGTGTTGACTTCTATGTTCACTTATATATATATATATATATATATATATATATATATATATATATATATATATATATATATATGATGTTGTATTTGGGTAGCAATACCTCTTTTAAAAATTTCGTTAAAGACGAATGACAAGGTACTACGATCAATGTTTTTATTTAATTTTTCTTGTGTTCGAACAAGTGTTTTCTTTTCTGGATATGAAGTGTGTAAATATTGTCCAAATATTCTGCGTACCCAAGCGCTTTCGGCTATTCTTTTAACCATTATCAAGATGCTTTTTTAAATTTTTAACTAAATCATGAACATTTTATTATGTATCTAGAGTTAGTGGATACCCGTGTTTGAATAGACGCACGTTTCTTAAATATTATATTAATCCTTTATTTATATATACACACATACTAACCTGTTTCGCTGTATCACAGCACATCAAGGTTGCTAGACATTCGGTTGCTTCAAGTCGGGATCGAAACTCGGCCGATTTGGCATCAGTCAGAGACTCTACCCCTGAGCTGTCGGCAGAGAAAGGGGATCTTTTAACGTATTATATAAACGCCAAATCAGCAACCAGAGCGCTCATTTCATAACAGATATATATATATATATATATATATATATATATATATATATATATATATATATATATATATATATAAAGAGAATATATATATATATATGTCTATAAAGGGAATATATATATATGTCTATAAAGAGAATATATATATATATATATATATATATATATATATGTGTGTGTGTGTATAAAGAGAAATCAAGCCAAACTCAGAAAAAAGTGAACGACCCTACCACGAAAGAAAACAACAAAACACCGCAACTACATTGACCACCACACACCCAATGCAAACACAAAACAGACCAAATAAATACACCAACAGACAACCACCAGCACCACAACCAACAATAACAACACCGCCACCATCAACGATAGCAAGAACCTCAAAGCAAACATACACACAAAACAAACCACTAACTTACGGGGACATCCTTAGGGTGTCGCACAAACATACACACACCAAAACACAGCAGCCCTTCTACAGAACGCATAACCCCATTAGACATCCCAGACAACCCAGATTAGCCCCTAGTAGAAAATCAACAGCAAACACACTCAACCTTAAAAAAAAACAGGATATACCCCCAACCAGGACACCTGGATGGGAGTATAGCATCCCTAATAGGAGACATGATGCAAGCTTTCGTGCTTTTACGAAAGAACTTTGCCATGCTTGCAAATTCAAACTTTACTCATACGGGCGAGATATAAATTTAAGTAACAATAAATTTTCACTTAACACATTCAGGTTACTAAATAAAGGACTAAGCTTTTGCCCAAATCCCCCAAGATTTTATAAAGACGCCTTGACAAAGGACCTGAAATCCTTCTTCAGAAGAATACGGCTAAAAGCCCACTACGAGGACAATGATCACACACCTTCCATACTTGATACATTAAAAGAGAAGAATACTACATACATCCCACAAAACACAGACATTACGATACAAACATTTGAAATAGCCATAGCAAATGACATAAAGAAAACAATAGCACGTAAGCTGCCACGTAACAATATTTCTGAAAGGGAACGTATAGTCCTCGACACACTGACACATAGAGATGACCTAATCATAACACAGGCTGACAAAGGGGGTGCCACAGTGATCTGGGGAATCAAAGAATACATTAAAGAGGCCAACAAACAACTAGCCGACAAAGAAACCTATAAAAGCTTACCTACAGATCCCCTTCCCGAATACCAAAAAGAATTAACTAGTTCACTAAACATAATGCTTCGCAACAATCTAATCGACAAGGAAACATGCACAACACTTACACCCACAAACATTACACCTGCTCGTTTCTATCTCCTTCCTAAAATACAGAAAAGCAACAACCCAAGAAGGCCGGTCATTTCATCATTCAACTGCCACACGACCAAAATTTCCAAATACGTAGATCCTTACATACAACCCCTAGCTAAGAAAGTAAAATCCTACATCAGAGACACAACAGATCTACTAAACAAAATTAATCACATACAAACAGTACCAGAGAATGCTATTCTAGTGACTATGGACGTAAGATCACTTTATTCAAACTTTGAACACATCGAAGGACTAACCGCCCTTCAGGGAGCATTTACTAAAAGAAGAGAACAGGACCCCCCCACACACACAGAAGTTATCATAAAACTCATGGAGCATATTCTTACATTGAATACTTTCAACTTCAATGGAGCACACTATCTGCAAGTAAGAGGCTGTGCCATGGGCACCATTGCAGCTCCATCATATGCAACAATATTCATGGGAAAATTTGAGGAGGCCCATATCTATCCCCTCATCGGTAGCGACTGCGTATTCTATGCAAGATATATCGATGATATATTCTTTGTATACACGGGCAGCGACTATAAACTTATCCAATTCCTCATGACCCTAAACACAGTGCACGACTCAATTAAGTTTGACTATGAAAAATCTACAAGATCGGTAACATTTTTAGACACCTGCATTTACATAGATGAAAACAGGAAACTACAAACGACACTACACACTAAAATCACCGACACCCACAACTATCTACACTTTAAGTCTTCCCACCCTAAACATCTCAAAGAGAACCTTCCCTATTCACAAGCACGTAGAATCAGAAGGATATGTACCAACAATGAAGAACTAAATAAACACATTGAAAATCTGGAGCATCAATTCACAACACGTGGCTATAAACAGCACCTAATCAGGGAACAAATAAATAAAGCAATTTCCACACCTAGAGAAGACACCCTAATGTACAAGATTAAAAATAAACCCAGCTGCATTCCTCTCGTAACTACTTTCAACCCCGCTCTGCCTCCACTACCCCAAATAATCAAAAGTCGCTGGGAAATCTCAAACCAGACCTAAAAAATTGTTGAAGGAACCCGGCCTTCTAGCATATCGTAGACCTAAGAACTTAAAAGAAATCATAAGTAGTAACCACATTTCTGGGGAAAAGGTAATTCGTAATAAACTAACAACAGGATTTTCCCAACTATGTAACAACAAAAGAAGCTTATGCTGCAACCACATTAAACACACGAATTCCTTCACTAGCTCAGTCACTAAATCTACTTTCAAAATCTACCACGACTCTAACTGTAGAAGTCATAACATAATTTACCTCCTAGAATGCACATTATGCCAGAAACATTATGTAGGAAAATCTGAATGGCCATTTCACTACAGAATTAATAATTATCGCAATCGAATTAAGTGGACTCCCCATCAAAAATTATTACCTGTAGAACAACATTTCCGTTTAGAAAAACACGATTTCAAAACCCATGCCAAATTCACTATAATTGATAGAATAGGAAAGTTCAGAGCAGATAACATTAGAAAGATTTTAGAGTTCCATGAAAATAAGTGGATACAACGTTTAAAAACGCACTATCCAGCCGGGCTAAACCATAAATTTAACAATATAGATAGTATTAATATATAACCCTACAAATAAAAACCTACCCACATTTCTCACCCACACAAGACAGACATGCTTACGGAGGTATTGAGGCCTCACACTTATGCACACACCCACACGAATAGACACACTTACATACTCACTCACTCCCTAATGAGCGAAATGATAACACACACCACAGCAATATACACGCTTACACATATCATACTCACTCACTCACTAATAACACACACACACACACACACACACACACACACACACACACACATCCCCTCTCCAGGTACCAATAAAACTGCCAAACTGACCAAGGGAATTCAGAGTAGCATGGATTCATCCAGATCTTATCTCAAATAACAACTTAAAAGAGACTGTTTGACCAACACAAGGAATGTTAAAAATTTCATGTTAAAAAGATAAAAAAATAAAAAACAAAGGAAAACTACAGACAAAAGTTCATTTTCTCCATCAAGACATTCATTTCTGTAGTTCACTGCTACCAGCAAGCAGAAATATTATTCTCCTGATGATGTGCATGTTGGCCGAAACTAGTCGAGGAATCTAAATGAAATAATAATAATAAAAACGAATATTAACTACAACCCAGTGTGTCTGAAAATTTTAATTTTAATAATTTTTTTAATAATTTTTATTGTTCAATATATATATATATATATATATATATATATATATATATATATATATATATATATCGGTCCTCTGGGGAGAAAGTGTGAGTTTGTAAACTGTGACTATTGCTGCTACTAATGCAATACTCTTCGATAAAACGAATCGCGTTCTCTCTGTCACTGGCGTGTTTATCTAAAAATAAATACGCTTAAATTCGCCTACGTCCATGTCGTGCGCCAACGGATTTGGAGTAGATTATCCGACTGACGGCAATTCAGCCGGATTCTGATCCTAGCTGGAGGCAACCTGATGTCTAATCAAACTGATAAGCATTGATACAGCGAAATATTCTGTCTGTCTATCTCTCTATATTAATGTATATTTGGGCAGCAAAATTTCTTTCAAATATATTTTGTTGAACAACGCACACAAGGAAAATTCGATGAACTTTTTATTTTCTCAAATATTTCCGTTTGCTGTGGCTAAAGGACTATAAAAATGATACGTTGTGTCGATTGTCCCAAGCGATTTCGTCCACTTCTTCAGCCATTTTGAAGGGATTTCTTGTTATTTTTATTATTTGCTTTCAACAGTAGTCTTATTGAAGATGTAATCGTGTGATGCATATTGTATGATAATAGCGTTTATTCCGAGCTTCACGAAAGGGACGTGGCTGTAATTTAAAGTTGGTGTCATGTTTAAAATAAAGAAAAAGAATCTCATTGTTACTATTTTTAAATTTCCCTGATCTGTCATATACAACAATATATATATATATTAAAATATTATAGTTAAAAATAATAATTCACATGTTAGAACAAAAATTAAATAGGACAAATATTATTTACGAATTTCAATGCCCATTAAGGAATTTTATTCCTGATCAATCAAAATTCGTAAATAATTATATAGACCACACTACAACATGTTTGACACGCAGACTCACTCTACACCTTTCTGACCTTAGCTCAATTAGATCTCATTTAAATATTCATGGAAAGCTACCGGACACTATTCGTAACATACTACTTGACAACACAAATATAATAGCATCATCTACATGCAAAATAAGGCTAAAAATAACGGAAGCCTTATTAATAAAAACAAAAAACCTAACACTTAATAATATCAACTATGAACATGGACACAATATCTTGACCGTGTTTTGAAAATTGAAAACATTATATAAATACATACATGCAACAAACTATTTATTTTTTAACAGTCAAAATATTTAATCCTTGAAAATTGCTAAATGTATAGCCGAAAGCGCATAGAAAAAAGAACATTCGGACAGTTTTTATATAATTTATCATCCGAAAAGAAAAGAAAAATTATAGATTGCATGAGAAATTGTATTAAAAACTAAATCAAAGAACTGTGTCTGTCGTATTCAATGAAATGTGCATGAAAGAAGGATTGCTGCCTACACACACACACACACACACACACACACACACACACACACACACACACACACACACACACACTCAGAGACACACACACACACATATAATAACAAAGAGTGATATATAATATCAAAAGTGATGGAAAGAAAAAATGATAAATGAAATCGGCTAGATGTAATATATATATATATATATATATATATATATATATATATATATATATATATATATATATAATTGTTATGGTGTAAAACCATAGAAAGATAACAGGGACTCGGATATAGGTTAAATAGTATCTTCTCGGAAACGTAGTACAAAGGTAAATGTGGACAGGAGATTACTTTCTCTCACTCTGTGGCTACTACTCGGTGACCCTCACTTGGTGACTGACCTTACTCATAGTTGGTAGCCATATTATATAGGTGTGGAAGAGTCCATTTGTAGGTAGGTCCCCACAATACCCTCTCCCAAGCCTTTTACTCGGTAAAAAGATTTATCACTTTCCAGAAATTTAATACTTTTTCTTTTTGGGGTTGATTGTTTAAGGCTCGGTAAATTTCCTCTTTCTCCCCGACCTTCGTTGTTCAGGCATATACTGTGGGGGCTGGAGGTCAAATGTGTCATAAATGATCTCGATGGGTTCTTCCACTTCATCCTGTGTACTGTTAGAATCTATTTCATGCCATTTTTTAATTTGATTAATATGTCTTTTGTGGGTATGTCTTGGTCCTTGTATTATATACACCATCTCGCCGATCCTTCTAGTGATCGTGCCCTCCTCCCAGTACGGCATATTCTTCTGAAAATTTTTAAAAAAGATTTTGTGACCTGGAAGAAATCGTTTTTTGGTCCTTTTTCGGTTTTACATATTTTTGACTGTTTGGGAATTAATTTGTCAAAAACGGATCTCACCTTTCTGGCAAACATGATTTCTGTCGGTGATCCAGTTGATGGTGTATTCGGGTTCGGCGTAATGCGATAAACTTGCAGAAACTGCTGTAATGCTATGTCAGTAGGTGTTCCTTGAGCTTTTTTAAATGCTCTTTTCAGTGTATCTACGAAACTTTCTGTCTGCCCATTTGATCTAGGGTGGTACTGAGGCGTAGTTATGTGCTTGACTTGGAAGATGTCGCAAAAATTCTTAAATTCTGCTGACGTAAACTGTGTACCATTGTCGCTGACCACGCAGTTCACTACTCCAAATCTCGCAAACAGCTCATGTAGGAAACTGTTTGTTACAGCCGTTGTCGGCCTCTTGCATCTTAAAATCTCCGGCCACTTGGAGTAACTGTCAACAACGATTAAGTAATAATAATCGTCAATCGGCCCAGCAAAGTCAATATGTATACGTGACCAAGACTGGTCCGTTTTTGGCCAGGATTTGAAAGTGGTAGGTGGAGCTTTGGCCGCCAAGGTGCATCCTTTGCATGTGTTAATCATTTTCATTATGTCCTTGTCCAGTAGACATAACTCTGCATGAGACTCTTCATACGGTTTCTACCGGGGTGTCCACCGTGGAAGTCTTTTAAAATTCGCTTCCGTAATTTTTCCGGAATTACAGCTCTTTCGCTGTATAATAAGACATTGTCACATAATAAGTTGACGTCTGACACGCTATTATCTTTTGTTGCGATTTTACGTTTTATCTCACAAATAAAGTCATCTTCTAGCGCTTTGGTTTTGATTTCCGACAATGTTACATGTAGATCCCGGACGGTGTTCGCTATTATTGATTTTATTTCACAGTCTGAACGAAGAGCTGCTATAACTGAGTCTTCAAGTGGTTGATTTTGATTAGCGATTAGTCTGTATAGACCATCTGCATGGCCAATTTTATTAGTTGGTAAATCATTTAATTTAAAGTTATAGTTGAGAAGGATGGTACCCCATCTCAAAAGTCTATTCGCCGTATAAACCGGTAAACCCTTTATAGAGCTAAATATCTTTAATATCTGTAGATTGAAATACCTTCCATGCAGATATTTGTGAAATTTTGTTACCGCGAAAATGATACAGAGGGCTTCTTTTTCAATTTGGCGATACAATTTTTCTGCGGGTAGCAGCGTCCTTGATGCGTGTGCTATGGGTTTCCGTGTACCGTCTGGCATAATATGTAGGATACACGCACCGATGCCGTACGAACTAGCATCGCAGGCCACAATGATATCTAAATGAGGGTTAAAGTGAGTCAGAAATAGTTCTGATGTTAATATATTTTTTATTTTTTCAAAAACTGACTGACACTCCGTTGGCCAGTTCGAAATTTTCTCTTTTTTTAACAATTCATTCAGAGGAGCGCGTAGCTCGTGCATATTTTTTATGAATACTTGGTAATAGTTGGCAAGTCCCAGAAAACTTTGGAGCTCGTTGACATTATTTGGAGCAGGCATATTTTTGATAGCTTCTGCCCGCCCTGGGTCAGGCCGTCTTCCCTTCTTATTAATGATATGCCCGAGATTCCTTATTTCATTCCTATGAAATCACATTTCGATTCTTTTACCTTGAGACCGAAATCCTGAATTCTCTCAAAAACATTGTGGATATGTTTGCGATGTTCCTCGGCAGATTTGCTTGCTATTACAATGTCATCCAGGTAGGCATACGCGAAGTCAAGGCCGCCGAGCATGGTATCCATGACCTGCTGAAATATTGCAGGTGCAACTTTGACCCCGAAATCCAATCAATCAAACTTGTATAAACCCCTGTGGGTGTTGATACATAGAAGTTTTGCGCACTCCTCCACAATAAGGATTTGAAGGTATGCATCGCTTAAGTCCAATTTGGAGAATATTTCCCCACCATTCAGTTTATTAAATACCTCCTCCGTTGTGGGGAGAGGATAATGGTTATCTCTTAGAGCCGCATTGAGGCCCGTTGAGAAATCCGCACAGACGCGAATTTGCTTTGACTTTTTTCTTACGTATACAGCGAGGGCCGCCCATTCGCTAAAACTCACTTTGGACAGTATACCGGCATTTTGTAGTCGGTCTAATTCTTCGTTAATTTTTACTACTGATGCAAATGGGACATTTCTTTTACTTTTGAAAACGGGTTGAACGTTTTCTTTCTGCTCGAATCTGGCTTTTGTCTTATTACATTTTCCTTGCCCCGCCGAGAAAACTTCGGGAAATTTTTCTTGTAATTCGTCTTTCAGGTCTTGGGCATCCATTGTCATATTTTCCACCTTTTGGCAAAAATTGTTGATTGGTTGATCCCACAAAACTTAAAAAACCGCTCCATCCAATCCGTTCCAAATAAATTCTCAGAGTTTGTATGGACGAAAACATTTAGTTTCTTTGTGATGCCATTTAGTGTTACAGGTAGCGTTAGCTCACATTCAAATTTGATTTTGTCACCAGTTACTGCACGTGCTGTTTTGTTTGTCTTTTTCATTGTTGTTTTTTAAAATTTCCTCCAAGTATGAAGATTAATGATTGAGAGATACGAGCCAGAATCTAGTTGCAGCTTAACTGTTTTGTTTAGAATATTAACTACAACGTATTTTCGTAGATTCTTATCTGCTTTTTCATTTGATACAGTTTGTCTGACTCCGTTTCTGTTGTTCCTTTTGTTTCTACAATGCGCCCCTTTTGTGGCCAATTTTGCCACAATAATTACATGTCTTGTTTCGGTAAAAACAGTCTGCCACCCATTGTTGTCCACCACAACGTCCGCATGGCCTTGGGGGTAATTTTTGTTTCTCACAGGATCGTCTACTTTTAGATTGTGAATGGGCATACTCTTTGCTTTCTTTACCTTTTCCAGGGGAATATTTTTTGGCTTGTACTTAATTCTCCTAACATACGATATGCCTGATTCCGCGATGTTTTTGGAATCGCTTTTAACACTGATTACTCGCTGGCAATCTTCAGCTAGTTTTTGTAATGTGAGACCTGGTTCGCATTCTAGTCTTGATAGAACTCTCCGTCTAATCTCCAATTTTTTTTGCGGAGACTAAACCTTGGGTAAATATTAAACATTTGAAATCGTCAGCTGACTATTCTGCCAAACAAAAATCGTCACAGTGCTTATTTACAATGACAGCAAATGTAAAATAATCCTCGTCATCCCGTTTTGACAAGTTAAAACACTTCCATCTTTTGTGAAATAGTGTTGTATTAGGGCTAAATAACTCAGACAAAAGTTTTACTGCTTCATCGAACCCCAACTCACTTGTTTTCTTCGGAAGAATATAATCGACGAACTTACTATGTTCCGCTGTTCCCAACTTTCTCAAAAGTAGCCGAACTTTTTTAGCGTTCGGCTAATCCTCACAATCAACCGGAAAAAGATCTTCATATATTCTATAGAAAGCTTCAAATGTTTTATCTTCTTCAGGAAGATAAATGAATGTTATAATAGAATTCCAAATTGTGTTGTGAGAAAATGCAGTTGTTTTCTCTAACATCCTTTTTACTTAATGTTTTTAGAAGTAATTCTTCTTCTTGTTTTTGGAATTAAAAAAAAAACTGTTGTTGTTCTCTCTGCTGTAGAAGCAATTTTTCTTCCCGTTCCTTTTGCTTTTCTTCTTGTTCTTTTTGTTGTAGGAGCAATTTTTCTTCCCGTTCCTTTTGCTTTTCTTCGTGTTCTTTTTGTTGTAGGAGCAATTTTTCTTCCGACATTTGTTGCCGTTCCTCAGACTTCTGTTGCTGCTGTAGTATACGTTCCTCAGTCTTTTGTTGATGATCAAGTTGTGCCTTCATCATCTGAACAATGATTGCTCTAAAGTTCTCCATAATGACTTCAAATACGTGTTTTCAGAGAGAAAAAAAAAACGGAATTTAGACAATTTCTCTTCTATAAAAGAAAGTAATTCCTTTCCTTAATATTTCTCAACTCTGGTTGGTAACAAAAAAATATTTTTTGTTTCTAATACAGTCTAAGTGCTTCTATTTTTCTCTAAGAGGTGAAAATAATTTGCATAAACAACCATGCTGCCAACAGAAAATATATTCTTTCTTCCTTTTTTTCCCTGTGTGGTCAAGAGAAGCGAAGAACAATGCAATCCTTTAGATTATAGCAACGAGGGGGGAGAAAAAATCTTACAATTTTTCAGTAGTAAGTATTTTCAAGTTGTTGATTTTAGATGGATTGAGATAATATTTTTTTTATATTTTTCCCTTCTTCCTAAATATATCCGACGTCCCCATATGTGCATTTTTCGTATTTACGTTGCCTGTCATTCGGTTGGTGTCCTTTTTTTATCAGTTGTATATTAACATACAACTGCTGTGTGTGTAGCTTTCTTTCGTGAAAATTTCTCTTTGGTTCGCCAGACTTGAGGTTAACACACTGGGATCTTTAGACGTCTTTAGAGTTACGGCGTGACCATTTTTTTCTTTTAGGTAGAGGTTTCTCTTTGTGGTTCGAATATTCTTCGTCGCCAGTTGTTATGGTGTAAAACCATAGAAAGATAACAGGGACTCGGATATAGGTTAAATAGTATATTCTCGGAAACGTAGTACAAAGGTAAATGTGGACAGGAGATTACTTTCTCTCACTGGTGTCCCGACTCACTCATTCACTCACTCTGGGACTACTACTCGGTGACCCTCACTTGGTGACTGACACTTGGTGACTCTCACTTGGTGACCCTCACTTGGTGACTGACTTTACTCAGAGTTGGTAGCCATATTATATAGGTGCGGAAGAGTCCATTTGTAGGTAGGTCCCCACAATAATAATTTATTTTAGGATATTACACCGAAAACGTGTCAAAATCGCTACACAATTGCAATTGTGTTTCGATGCGTAGCAATGCATCTCATCAGCTGATGACATCGATTGATACGCATCGAAACACGTTTTCGCTGTAATATCCTAAAAAATAAATAATATTGATCTACTTTGTATTGAGCCCTCTTTTAATTTAAATATTACGAACGTTGGAATTGTACTCTATTCTATCTCATCTCACCTGTATATATATATATATATATATATATATATATATATATGTGTGTGTGTGTGTATGTGTGTGTGTGTGTGTGTGTGTGTATGTATGTATGTATGTATGTTTGCAGGTATGAATTTACACACACACACAATTTAGTCATTAAGTATATTTCCAGTCCATCTCTCTCTCACTCTCTCTCTCTCTCTCTCTCTCTCTCTATATATATATATATATATATATATATATATATGCATCTATGTTTGCAGGTATGAATTTACACACACACTTAATTTAGTCATTAAGTATATTTCCAGTCCCCCCCTCTCTCTCTCTCTCTCTCTCTCTCTCTCTCTCTCTATATATATATATATATTCACATACATATACTTCATTATTTATATTTACTTCTTCTTTTATTCCTCGATGTCACTGGTTTTCAATAATCCTCATATTTCTGCTTCATAATAAAATCTTTTGTATCAAAAATAGATTCACAGCAAATTATTCCAATGATACAATTTTTTATATTTTCTTGTAAAACGAGAAACTATCTTGGAGAATATTCTTCATAGAATCGTGGAAAAATGTTTTTTTAAAAAACTAATTAGAATTCTCCAGATTGCATGAAGAAAATTGTTGGTCGATCTCAAAAAAAAAAAAAAAGAAAACAAGAAAAAAGGTTCTATCACTTACCGTGTTTGTTTTTTCCGGTGGGAAAAAAATCAATCTCGTTTCTTTGTTATTGGGAGAAGCCAGGGATTTAACTTCAGTAATTTGCTTAGAGTCACGCTTCGATATGTTCTTAGTTTGACAGCACGTAGGCACCGGAGATTTTACTACTAGAAAGCTAAGTACAAGGCGTCAAGTCATAAGTAGTTCTCGGAAACCAGAAGCAGGGATTTCGTTGCCGAAGATAAATGAAAATCGAGCGCAGCAAACATAATGTCAATAGGTTTCGAGGTAAGAAAAATTGCGATAATTAACATTGGAACTATTTACATTATTCGGACTATTGTTCTCATCTTTGTTGCCATATTTATCACAACGTTTCAGCCGTTGTACGCTCCGGCCTTCTTCCGGTGGTTGGAATGTCAAACTGAACCCTTTATTTCGCTCGCTGGGGTAGACTGTTCTAGTTCCACGTGCCATGTCTCATGAATGTCAGTTATCAGTTATCTCCTGTTAATTCCCCTCTCCAAGTTCTCCACAGCCATAACCAGGTATTGAACTCGCACTCTTTGGATCCTGTCACTGGATCTAACTAACGGCTTTATCCACTCTGCCATGTGTCCTTGAGGAGACATGGCAGAGTGAAGAACTTGGAGAGGGGAATTAACAGTGGTGAAGTGTGGCAAATGACTACAGTCGATATCCAGCACATAAGAAAAGTTTATATCTTTATACATCTATGAGGCGCTACTTAAATGAAATTAACCCCACAGGAGATTCTGTTGTTACCCATTATTATTCAAGACGCAGGCAAATAATCAGTACCACATTCCTAAAGTATCCCATCTGAAAGAACTCTTTTCAGGCCATCCCCTTCAATGGTGTAATAAGACATGGCATCGGACCCGTAGAAGTGAAAATAAACATTTGATTTACTTCTATTTGTACAAGATGCAACTTTTTATGAGAAGCAACTCTATATACAAGCTACTTCTCTTATTAAAAGTATACCGTTTGATATGCAAGGATTTCCCGTGGTCGCCCATAGTCGTTGTCGTAGTATAGGATCCCAGTTGAGAAGAATTGATATCAAATGCCGAAGGAATAGTCATATATTTATATATATAGAAACTGAACCTTTTTTTTTTATAAAGCGTAGCTCTCGCCCAAAAGATATTACCCCAGTGGAAACTATCCCTTCCGTCAGAGACACGATTTCTATCCTCGCGTCGCAGCGTGGGTGTACTATTCCACAGAGAGAGATGATTAGAATTGAAATCAAACGTGTAAAAAAGCGTGATATTTTTTTTCTTACAAATAGAAACGGGATTTCTTTTCACAAATACAAAGTGTATCTTTGTATAATGCGCGCACTTATTCGGCGATATAAATATCCTATATTCTTGTTTTCCGCCGCTATAGCGTATCGGCTGATTAGAATTGATATCTAATTTGAAAGAATGTTTGAAATACTCATCCAAGTAGAATCTTTGTATAACGCGCATCACTGTATTCAACTCTAATTTCCTAAATAAGCGTTTCACCTCAAATATCTAGGGGCCACGTTTGCTCACTCTCAGCGTTCTATTAATACATAGCCTTAGATATCTACACTTGTATAAAATACGTAAAGATATTTGATATATTTATAAAAAGTATCGGGCATACCTATGAATAAAGCGCATCACTATATTCAAAGGTATATCCCACAATAAATCCGGCCAGACAGAAATGTGCTGCTTGTGTTTGACACTCAGCTTTCGTGTAGTATATAACGATGTATGTTTAGAATTGGTATGGAATGCCTACGTTTCATGTATTTATGCATGTATAAGACACTTTTGTATAAAGTGTACTTTTATTTTTATACACGTTTGAAGCCATGGAATATTATAAGGGGTAACTGCTTTCGTCTCGGTTGCCAGTTATAAAAATCACAATATGGTACGCATGCTAAAGGCATAAAGAATCATAGAAACCGATATTTTAAAAGAATTATGACTTTCATAGGCATTCTATACTGGACAGATAATATAAAATCCTTTGTATTTTGTATATGAGACGGAAAGATTCTTCAACAAAACTAGGAAAGGTACAAATGGATAATGATAGTTCACGCGATGTTTTTGCCATTCAGTCTTTGACGGTAAGGACTTCAGTCGTAAATCAACCAAAAAAGCAAATCTTGTTAATGTGTTGGACACGTCATGAGAAATGCTGGCTCAAGAAGTTGATTAGACAAATCTTTTCATTAAAAAGAAATGATTCGATATCAATAGAAGATTAAAAAAAAAACATGATCGGCCCAACTTATTTTATTCACAAAGCAAAGGAAATCGCAACAGATTAATAAAAGCCGTCCTGATTTCAACACAACGACTGAATGTTTTTTTAATGGCTCTACGGTTTTTAGTTACGAAAACAACGAGTAGAATTTGTTTCAAACATTTCACGTTGTTTCTTTTACGTTCTGCTTTTGCTTCATTAGCAAATCAGCGGCGCGATCTTTTTGCGGCGAAGAAAAGAAGCAATTCTAGAAAAGCCGATGTGGTTTTAGGTCGATTTGGTTTAGTGGGTATTTGTCTCCCGATCTTTTTCATTTTTTTCTCCCATATTATAGAAGTGATTTTGATAGACTATTTAAATTTAATACTTTTAAGAAAAAAGACAGATTGGGTAGTCTTTGTCAAATATCTACAGGGATGGGAATCTATCTATCTATCTATCTATCTATCTATCTATCTATCTCACTCTGTTTTAATCTATCTATCTATCTATCTATCTATCTATCTATCTCACTCTGTTTTAATCTATCTATCTCACTCTGTTTTAATGTATCTATCTATCTATCTATCTATCTCACTCTGTTTTAATCTATCTATCTATCTATCTCACTCTGTTTTAATCTTTCTATCTATCTATCTATCTCACTCTGTTTTAATCTTTCTATCTATCTATCTATCTATCTATCTATCTATCTATCTCACTCTGTTTTAATCTATCTATCTATCTATCTATCTATCTCACTCTGTTTTAATCTATCTATCTATCTATCTATCTATCTATCTATCTATCTATCTATCTATCTATCTATCTCATTGACATGATGTAATGGTTAAACAATCACCACATATATCTGCGGATGTCTGTGAATATTCAAATATCCAATTCTTCAGTACCTAAATCAGAAAATTATTTTATTCGTATTCACACACACACACACACACACACACACACACACACACACACACACACACACACACACACACACACAGAGGCATGTGCGCACACATGAGTCTAGTAGGAGAACATCTACTTAGCCACTATGGACGAAAGATGGTTCGTTTTGCGCACAAACAGACACTAGCTATTTCTATTCAATTTCCAGAGATCCAAATTTTCTAATTAATAATCACATTGCTGTAAAATGGGTCGTCAAGCACTTTAATATCTTCAGTAACTGAATAAGATTTAAACAACGCTTGTAATTGCGAAAATAGTTGGTGGCTACCATATATATATATATATATATATATATATATATATATATATAGAGAGAGAGAGAGAGAGAGAGAGAGAGAGAGAGAGGTAGATGCTTAGTTCTTTGAGGACAGGTCTATTAATGGCTCTAGATTTTTACTAACTTTTTCTGATTAGCATCTCTTTTCAGATAAATGATGAAAAAAATCAAAGAAACTCAGCAAATAAAAAGGCACGCTGGAAACGTTGCCTTCAAGATTTAGAGATTACTCGCTTCCTGAAAGTTGCAAATAATTACCTTTATCCCTGATGCAGACGTAGTTAATATGTGCGTGTTTGTGCGTGTGTGTGTGTGCGTGTGTGTACATGCGTAAGTGTGCGTTTCTGCCGATGAATCCATTTAAGGAATGGTAATAAAGACGAAAATACCTAAACCAGTTCAAATTCAAAATCAAAAGTCTCAAAGTAAGTTCATTAATTCAATAACTTTATCCTGTTTGGCCCTGTTATCAGTCATCTTCATCGAAATTTGTAACAAGATTTGTACTTCTTCGGATAGATTTTCTTCGGTTGCATATCTAAGTTTCCTCTTTATCTTGATAACTACATGCCATGTTATTGGCTGCTGAATACATTACTAATAATGACTAAATAATTATCTTTATTGGCATGTGTGCATCTGTAGCGATATAAATTTATGCATAACAAAAGATGAGGTCTATCTAGAAGTGATTCTTGAACGAGAGGCATTTCAGTAACAGTGAAAAATGATTGCAGAACAATTGAAAATATGGGAGAAACTTATGAATGCAAACTGGTACTTAGAGAACCACTGGTCTAGAAGAACATTTTCTGTTACCTCATTAAGCTGGAATTTGTGAGTAAATTCAGCAAAAACAAGAAATCGTATCCAAAATAGAAACTGAACAATTGCATAAAACAGCATTTCGGACAAATATATAGAAAATATTTTATATTTTTAAAAATATTTTAAATAAAATGGATGATGATGATGATGATGAAGATAAGGATGATGATGATAGCAAAAAATAAAATTAATTAACTTTAAAAAAGTCTTCACTCCGACGTTGCATTGGCGCCATCATTAAAACTTTGCAAATGGATTTCAGATATGTCTCGTGACAATCAATTAATTTCACGCAGAAGAGCCTTCAATGTTGTGGATGAAAGAGAGAGAGAGAGAGAGAGAGAGAGAGAGAGAGAGAGAGAGAGAGAGAGAGAGAGAGAGAGAGAGAGAAAGACATAGATGGATAGAGAGAGAGAGAGAAAGAGATAGAGAGATAGATAGAGATAGATAGATAGAGTGAGATAGAGAGAGAGAGAAAGAGATAGATAGATATAGAGAGAGATAGATAGATAGATAGAGAGATATATATAGAGAGAGAGCGAAAGCGATAGATAGATAGAGAAAGATAGAGATAGATAGAGATAGATAGATAGAGAGAGATAGATAGATAGATAGAGAGAGATAGATAGAGAGAGAGAGATAGAGAGAGAGAGAAAGCGATAGATAGATAGAGAAAGATAGAGATAGATAGAGATAGATAGAGATAGATAGATAGAGAGAGAGAGAGAGAGAGAGAAAGAGAGAGAAAGTGAAAGCAGGAGAGAAGAAGAATAAATGAAAGAGAGAGAGAGAAAAAAGTGAGGAAGAAGTGGAGTGAATGAGGGTGAAATTTAGCAAGTGGGAAGAAGAGCATAAGAAAAGAGAGGGAGTACAAAAAAATGATCGGAAAGAATGTCTGCTAGGTCTGTTTGGCTCTACGGTTTGCGCATGTATACAGATCCTGTTCAGTTTAGCTTGGCACTGAGCCAGAACAGAAAGAACTCAATGCAAACCGACAGAGCTCACTTATCAATGGTCGGAAAGACTCACTTATGAAACATGTCTGCATTATAGCGCTATTTTGACTCGGGAGCTCAGACAGAAAGGGTTAAAATTGTTCAGGAACGCAGGGATCAAAGGGTTCAGCCAAATAAATTAAAATATGTCGGATTTAATCCATTTCATAATATATATATATATATATATATATATATATATATATATATATATATATATATATATATATATAGGGTGACCCCAAAAAACGGGAACTTTTTAACAATCCAATAAAACCAAGAGTGATGGAAGAAAAATATTTAATTCATAGTAATTGAAACCTTAAAACATGCCATTTAAGAAACAATGATGTAATTTTCATTTTTTTTTATAAATGACGTCCTGTAGATGGCGTCCTCCTGTACGAATGCATTCTTGAAATCCTGCTGTTGAGATTCCTCATTGACTGCTGCAAAATCTCAGCTGGGATACTGTGAATTTCATTCCTGTTACTAAAATGGCGAAATGATTACTTGCTCAAGGTCACTGTCTCGCAGTGTTGCTACTTGCTCATGTCTGGCAATACGCACTTCAGAAATTCCCGTTTTTTTGGGTCACCCTATACATATATATATATATATATATATATATATATATATATATATATATATATATATATGTATAGTCCCCTCCAAAAGTATTGGTTCGGCAAGGCCAAGTGTTTTGTATTTGCTGTTCTTTGTAGACATTTGCGTTTAAAATCAAAAGACAAGAGAAAAAGCATGAGACATAAGATATCAGAAAAGATATCATAATTTCAGCTTTTATTTCCTGGTCTTTATATTTGGATGTGTTAAACAACTTAGAGCACAACACCTTTTATAACAAATCACTCATTTGTAGGTAAGCAAAAGTAAAGGAACATATAGTCTTAAAGGAAATAACATTTAATATTTAGTTACGTAACCCTTCCATGCAATAACTGCATGAAGCCGGCGATTTATTGACATCACCAAACAGTTGCATTCTTTATTTATGATGTTTTTCCGACTTTTAACGCAGCCTGTTTCAGTTCTTCTTTATTTCATGGGTGGGGGTCCTTTTTTCAGTTTCCTCTTCAGGAGATGAAATGTATCTTTTGGGTTAAGGTCCAGTGATTAACTTGGCCAGTCTAAAACTGTTCTCTTTCCCCTTGATGAACTCCTTTGTTGCGTCGGCAGTATGCTATGTGTCATTGTCCTGCGTGATAAATTTGCTTCCGGTTAGTTTGGATGCATTTCTTTGTAACTTTGTAGACAAACTGTTTTTGTAGACTTCTGAATTCATTCTGCTGCTATCATCATTGAGTTCCATTATCAATAAATATGAATGAACCTGTTTCATAGGGAGCCCAGCTAAGGCACTGCCACCATCATGCTTCACAGATGAGCTTGTATGCTACGGATCTTCAGCATTTCTTTTCATTTTCCACACTTTGGCCCTTCATCACATTGGTAAAGATTGGTCGCAGCAATCCAAAAAAATTTCTTTCATAACTTTTGTCGCTAATTTCTGATTTTCTAGAAAAGGCAGATATTGATCGAAAATACATCAGTTCTTCATTAAGATAATAATAATCAAAAACCGAAAATTCTTGAAACCCTTTATATAAGAGAACTGCGACCAAAAATAAAGTCAATTACAAGTATAGCAACAAATTTTCTTAAATGTTTGTAGCTGCCAATAATTATATAAAATATACTACAATCAAATACTACAATTAAAAAATATTTAAAAGAAAAATCACGTGAGTTACCTCCCTTGCATAGCGGCAAAAATATTTTGAATTTTCGGTGATAACGCATAACAAATCCATAGATATGCAACCCCTGAAGATGGTCTCAGATGAGACTGAAAGTACTTGGGAAAATAAAAATTATTTGAAAGAAAACTTTTGAATTTTTCTTAATCAATTTTCTACAGCTACCAAGAAATTAATTCGGAGAAAGGATTAAAACTAAAATAAATAGGCATAATACGTCTAAATTATCTAATTAAATATGCTTCAATAAAAGTAGGCTGACGAAATATACATATATATTTACGTTTTCGTGAGAAATACAATCTCCCAAAGGGCACATAAATTGATATACAATGTTGGTCTTCTGCTAAACATTAGTTGACGGCGAAGAGTTATTGCGTATGATTAAGTTGGTTGGATTAAATTAAGTATAATATATAATTAGTTTTATTTTTTTACCGGAATCCTTGGCGCATATATTAGTAGCTATGAGATTTTTTAGAATTTTTTTCATTTTGTTTTTAGTTAGAGTGTATTTGATTGCGGTATAGCAGGTTGATATGTTTAAACATAATATGTCTAGATTATTCAACCGAACATGCTTGAATGAAGATATGCTTCCTAAAAACACACGCACACACACTCATATATATATATATATATATATATATATATATATATATATATATATATATAGAGAGAGAGAGAGAGAGAGAGAGGTAATAATGTGGATATAATTCAAATCATTAGATATTAGCAACTGTATATATAAGCGAATAAATATTTAATTTAAAGTGTAAACAAAACAATACTCAATGTGGTGAGAAAGAGATAAGAAGTGTATATATATATATATATTACGCAAATCATTCATACGAAAAGCAGATAATGAAGTTAAAGATATGGCAAGAATCACTCTCGCAAACAATTTTTAATAATAAAATACATCAACCTCGAATCCGTTAATGAATGGTATGATCCTTGTTTATAAATTCCGGTTTTATCAGGTCTTTTTTTTACTACTAGCTTAGCTTTCAATCGTTTCATACGATCATCCTCAGATAGGAAAATAGGTAAGTTTTTACATCCAGGTAATAACAGGGCATCGAAAGATTAAGTGTAATCCGAAAGAGGTGATTTTTTAGAAATGTGATATTGTTAACTGTAAGAATACTTTTGGAGTGTGCAGTCAAAAGAATTCTCACATTATTAGTACAAGAACGCACAATTTTGAAATTTAAAAAAAAATTCAACTTCCGCATCGTGACTGCACGAACCAGAGAGAACCCCCCCCCTTGGAAATGGTTATTGAAGTGACAGAAAGCGCTCGGCACAACGAACATTATGGATAATTTTTGTACTCCCTTACTTCTACAAAACGGAAACCTATAAGGGTGCTGGAGAAACTTAATAAAAATTAATTAAATCTCCCTTGTCGGCCGTATTTAAGGAAAGATGTTTGAAAGAAAGGTTGCTGCCAAAATATACATTATATATATATATATATATATATATATATATATATATATATATATATATATATATATATATATAAGTGAACATTGAAGGCCGCTTGACGATTGCGCCTAGCATCTGAGTGTTGACTTCAATGTTCACTTTTATATTTATATTTACATACGCTCTATCTCCGAAATTGGACACTTTATCCCATAAATATAGCACACCTTAAAACAACATTTCTTCATATATATATATGGATGACAAAAATATTGGCTCCTGAAAAATGAAATTTCGGTTGAGATCTGTAGGTGTGAGGGGTGCATTTGTAAACAGTGACTATTAAAGCTAATATAGCCCGACTCTTCGGCAAAATTGAGTCACTGTCAGTCACTGTGTGTTTATCTAAATCTAAAAATAAACACGCTAAAATTCACCTTCAT
Organism: Acanthosepion esculentum; assembly: GCA_964036315.1. Lineage (NCBI taxonomy): Eukaryota > Metazoa > Mollusca > Cephalopoda > Sepiida > Sepiidae > Acanthosepion > Acanthosepion esculentum. Next base: position 124,059,267 of record OZ038488.1, on the reverse strand, counting down.
CCCAACCGGGCGCCGACGGCTTAGTGGTAGAAGTTCCGACTGTCGCCAATTCAGTCGGGTTTCGATCCTAGCTAGAGGCAATTGGACGTCTAGCCACACCGATGAGCTGTGACCCAGCGAAACAGTCAGTCTGTGGATGATATATATATATATATATATATATATATATATATGTATAGTGATAAAAATTCCAGTTGTCTTTTTTTCGTCCAAATTATCTTATCTTCAGAATTATTCTAAGAAATTTAACATATATATATATATATATATATATATATATATATATATATATATATATGTATATATATATATATATGTATATATATATATGTATATATATATATATATATATATATATATATATATATATATAAATCGAGTGAGATAGGACAGCAGAAACATTGACAGGGAAGTGACGCGAAAACTTAAATTGAGTGTTAAGAGAGAGAGAGAGAGAGAGAGAGAGAGAGGGAGAGATAGAGAATGGGAGTGAGAGAAGAGAAAAATAGGAGACATGAATTAAAAGAGAAAAATATTAAAAGAAAACCTACAAGACAAGGGATTTTAACGGACAACCTCATCTTCGTACTTTTAGACTACCGTCGCCAAGATTGTCTTTACATTTTTTTCAATATCTTCTTCTATGACTATTTTATATTCACGTCTCAATACAACAATAAAAGAACTGATCAGATATTAGGCCGAGGCGCGCATGCGTTCTTACACTCAATAAAAACCGTTTTTAATTGGTGAGAAACCATTATTTTTTCTGAGGACCGTATGCGTCTCAATTGTGCAGATTGCTTCGAAGACCCGCTGTTCCTCTGGCGTATAGATGCTTTTCAGTCTGTATAATTGGGCAAAATATACTTCTCTTGTTTTAGTCTTTTTACGCATGAAACACATCCTCAAATAGACAAAACTCCTTAGATCAGTAAATGTATACCCGTCTGGAAAGCTTTGTTTGGCGGGTTAATCGCTTAGCGGAAAAACACTTCAGAAATTCATATTCAAATTATTATTGATTCTAGCATTTGTGTACATATTATTTGTAAGGCATGAAGCCTGAAAACCTTTCGCAAACCATAAAAGAAAACATCATCAAAACATAGCACCAAACGTTGAGACAATATATTTGAAAGAGTTGATAGGACGTTAGTTTTTCATACAATCCAAATTACCAATAAGATAAATAAAATTGAAACTGATTTTTTAAAGCCATGTGAAGAATTTGATGCATTTTGATTCAAACAGAAAACGCCAAGACGGGGTATCTAAACCGCTCGAAGCCGTAGCACTAAGTCAGAGAAGAATTGTTTTTTTTTGAGGTAAGAAATATTCCTGGAAAACAGATCAAGTTAAATTCCAACAGTTCGAAAAGATTTCGAATTTGAGTCTGCATAAAAATAAATTTTCATCGAAATCAAGACTGGCATAAGGACTAATGTTTAGAGTGTTTTGCTTTTATAAAAATAGTCACTGTTACAGGGAAATTAGAACGTAAAATCGAAATAGAATTCTTTGGTGTTGTATAATGTTTTAAGGTTCTCTGTAGTCTGGACATTTGCTTGCATTTAAAATCTATAAGCAACTCACTTTGTATAAGTGCATACATAGCCGGATGCATTTATGTATAGTGGAAAATATAAGCTAATGGACAGTCGAACAAGTATTTTGAAATGACTAACAAAATTCTCATGTTATTTTTGGTAAGTAAATATTGGCATTGGTGATGATAAAGAATTGGCAGGAATTAGAATCAAAAAATGAAATGAAGTTTTCAGGACTGAAAAGGTCAAAATTTCGAAAATTTAAGAGACAATTGTTGTCTTCTTTGTTTATATCCAGACAGACATCTGTTTGTTTGCATCTGTCACTTTATCAATTTATGTCCACAAACGAGTACGAAGATGTGTATATGTATATGCATGTGTGTGTGCGTGTATGCATATATATGTGTGCGGATGTATGTGCGTGTTTTCAAACTGTATCATCAGCCAAATAATTTTTGTTTTCAATTACCTGGTAAACCATGTATTTTTTCCGATCTCAACTAGTAATCTTTATATTTTTACTTTAACAGATCTTCTATAAATATTATTGTTAGTTTTTCACGGATGTTTATTTTTAAATTTTATTAATTGTTTAAAAATTTTCAAATAAACTACAGCGTTTCTAAGTAGAGGTATTTTCTTGGTAACATGGCAAAAATTTCATTTTCCTTTGAAAATTTTAATTTTCCTTTGATCTTTTTGCAAATGCTCGTACAGAGTGAAACGTTAACAAGAAAATAAAAAATAAACATCTAGCTGGTTTATATATATGTATGTATGTGTGTGTGTGTGTGTGTGTGTGCGTGTGTGTGCGTGTGTGTGGATGGTAGAGTAAATTTGGATAAATATTCCTCTCAGAAGAATTCTCTCGTGAAGCCGAACACAGAGTATAACATGACCAAGAACTGCGTCTTTCCCATTCCAGGCAGCATTGGCAAAGAATATTAAAATGTGAAACCAGCTGCCTCCTAAGGCTGGCGTAACATCGAAAAGTCGTAATTAAGGTCGAAACACTTAATTGAGGCATGGCCGATTAATTATGGAGGAAAAGGACAGTCATTATATGATGTGGAGAAGGATAGTGGACAGATCAATGCAACTGGAGATGTCGATTGATGTTACATTTGAATAGTTGGAGATTATAGTTGTCAGGGAAACAGGAATAGGGAAGGGAGTTCCACAGATGTGAAGTGCGAGATATGAAGCTATTGGAGTAGAAGAGACGTCTACACTCAACAGTTTCAACAGTGAAAGGGTGGGAACGGGATGCCAGCCTCGTATGATGCTTGAATTCATAGAGCCTGGAGACCAGCGATAGCAGCTCATCAGAGCAATTACCATGGAAGTATTTGTAAAAGAGACAAAGAGAGGGAGACTGCAGACGAGAAGCCAGATCAGGGCCAATTACATTGCATACCCGTCTCTGGATCTTATGAAGAACCCCGAGGCAAACAGAAGGGGCTCCAGGCCATATATGGCAGCAATACTCCATGCAAGGGCGGATGGTTGATTTGTAAATTTGGACGATCGATTCCGGGGAGAAAAAATTCCCTAGCTAAAGAGCTCATGGTTTCAAGGCACTTATCGGCAGAATTGTGGATGATGACCTTTAAGTCATCTGTAATGCGCAGATTATACCCGAAAAGCTAAGAGATAACCTTGTGATCGGCGCTGTGAAGCCTGTGGAGCCCGTGGAGCAAGTTGAATCATCAAGAACCTGAAATGCTTTGGTTTTTCTCTGATGACAGTAACTTTGATCAGGACCAAAAGTTCAACCGAATGAATGATATCGGGTTACGCAGAGACCTTAAGGTCGTTTCAAAGGTCAGACACTCAAAGTTTTCGGCAGTTGTGATGGTCCTGGAAGTTGTGAGCAACGAGAGAAACGTCATTCCTTCTCACTTTTTTTCTCCTGTTGCTGAATACAAAGAAAGTATTGGAGAAGATTGTGAAATCTTGAATAGAGAGCATGAGCAAAGGACTCTGTGCCGTTTCAGAAGTGAAAAGGCGTCCCAAGATTGAATGTGTTAAAATGTCCACGATCACGTCACTACAAACATATGGCCTCCAAGATCTCCAGACCTAAATCCATTGGACTACTACTTATGGGGCATAATCGTTCAGGAATCCAATCAACGTCCCCGTAGCACTATAAACTCTCTCAAGTCTGTCACAATGTCTGAAATCAATAAAGATAATCTTTTTGGGGGTATGCCAACATTTCGGATCTCGTATTGAAGCCGTCATCGAAGTTGAGGGTGAATTCATTAAGTAGATGCAGTAAGAAGAGTTTCAAAGTCATTCATCACCATTTTTATCTCAAAGAAAGATCTTCTTTCATGACTTATGCGTTTTTTTATTAAATTCATACAAATGTCCTCAAAGAACCGAACAACCCTGTAATGTTTCCGCATCTTTTGGATTTGTATTGCAATTTTTTTTTTTTTTTATTTTTTTTAAGCTTATCACCCCGAGCAAGGCCGGTGGCCACTATCACGCAAGGGGTTACAGAAGGGTTGGAGGAAGAGCAGATAGGAGTGGTAAAGGAAGGGATGTGGAGAAAGAGAAGGACGGAGGGCCGATCGGGGTGGGGAGGTTACGGGAGATATAGAGCGAGAGCAGATAGGAATGGAAAATGTCAGGAAGTGGATAGATCAAGGCAACTGGAGATGACGATTGACGCTACACTTAAACCGTTGGAGATTGTATTTGTCAGGGAAACAGTAATAGGGAAGGGAGTTCCATAGGCGAGATGTGCGTGACATGAAGCTATTGGAGTAGAAAAGACGTCTACACCTAACAGTTTCAACGGTGAAGGGGTGGGAACGGGATGCCAGCCTCGTAGGACGCTTGAATTCACGAGGCTTAGGGACAAGTGAAAGCAACTCCTCAGAGCAATTACCGTGGAAGTACTTGTAGAAAAGGCAGAGTGATGCAACATTGCGTCTGTGAGAGAGCGACTGCAGACGAGATGACAGATCAGGGCCAATCACATTGCATATCCGTCTCTGGATCTTATCAAGAACCCCGAGGCAACACGCAGGGGCCCCAGACCATAAATGGCAGCAATACTCCATGCAAGGTCGAATGGTAGACTTATAGACCTGGAGGATCGATTCAGGGGAGAAGAATTTCCTGGCTCGGCACAGGGAACCAACTTTTCTAGCGGTGGATGATGCAATTGACTCGATGTATTTGTTCCATCTCAGATCAGCGGACAGCGTGAGACCGAGCAGCCGCAGAGAGGAACTCTCGAGAAGTTGGTCCTCGGACATTCTGATGGGATGCAGGGATGGGTCCTTGTGGTGGTTAATGGAGAGTAATTTTGTTTTAGAGGCATTAAAGTTGACCATCCATTTCTCTCCCCAGTCCACAACCGATTGGAGGTCCTTTTCAATTTGAGCTGCCAGGTTAATTTTGTCCGCCTCAGTAGATTTGTGCTTGAGGCAGGAGTAAATAGTAGTGTCGTCAGCGTAGATACCGACTTGGGAGTCTATGGCGTCTGGAAGGTCATTTATAAATATGAGGAACAGAGTAGGGCCAAGGATGGAGCCTTGAGGAACACCAGCAGTAGTGGGATAGGAGTTGGAGAAGGATCCACTGAGAACAACCTTCAAATCTCGGTTTGATAGGAACGATTGAATTAGGTCAAACAATCGACCTGTGATACCATAACCCCGGAGCTTGCGAAGGAGGCCGGCATGCCAAACCCTATCGAATGCCTTGGAGATGTCAAGGGCCACGGCACGGGCTTCGCCGTTACTATGGATAGCTTGGTAGACAAATTCAGTGATGGCCGTAAGCACATCGGCAGTAGACCGGGCAAAGCGGAAACCATACTGCTTGTCTGAGAGCAGATCGTGGGATATCAGGTGAGTAGTCACTTTGGCGTTGATAATGGCCTCGAAGACTTTGCCGAAGATGGGAAGGAGACTGATAGGACGGTAATTAGAAGGGTTGGAGGGGTCGCCAGAGTTCTTAAAGACAGGAACAATGGTAGAGGACTTCCAGCAGTCAGGAAAACAGGAGTCCTTGAGGCAGCGGTTGTACAATTTAGAGAGGGCAGGTGCCAGTTCAGGTGCGCATTTCTTCAGGACAATGGCTGGTATTCCGTCGCCGCCGGTAGCCTTGTGGGGATCTAAGTTAGAAATAATGCCCAGTACCGACGACGGGGTTATGTGCAAGCCGTCCAGTAGGGCCTCAGTTCTGGGAGGGAAGTCGGGCAAGGGTACCCCAGAGGAGTCAAGCATAGAATTGGAAGAAAACTTTCGAGCGAAGCATTCGGCCTTGTCGGCAGAGGTGGTCAGGACCTCAAACTGATTGAACAGTGGAGGAATGGAGGGTTTGTTACTATTCAGAACGCTCTTGCAGAGGCGCCAATAGTCCTTGGAGCCAAATTTGCGGGATGCAATACGTTCCTTCATCCGAGCTGCAAATAGTGCCTTGGCATTGTCGAGGGTACGCTTACACTCATTGCGTGCAGAGGTAAATAGACGTCTGTTGAAGTCGGACATGTCACTACGAAAACGGCGGAAGAAGTGGTTCCTATGGGCAATGGCGGCTGAGCAAGCAGCTGTGAACCAGGGGGAGGAGCGCGGTTTGACCTTGAATTTCCTGGAGGGGATGAAAGCTTCGATACCGGCTTTGATCCAGGAGGAGAACTCAGAAGCACAGTCATGAGTGGGGAGCTTAAATACAGCATCCCAGGGGACATCGCGGAGGAAGTCCCGAAACGAGTCCCAGTCAGCCCGTTGGTAGCAGAAAGTGGTTCTGGTGGTAGGAGGTTCTTTGCAGGGGGTGGGACTGAAGGAGATACTAACAGACACGACAGCATGATCGGAGTTACCGATAGGACAGACCTGCGTGGCACTACACGACTCAGGGATGGAGGTAAAACACAGGTCGAGGAGTGAGGGCTTACAGTCACGATTGTAGGAAAAACGCGTGGGGAAATCGATTATCTGGGTGAGGGATTGAGAGATTGAAAAGTTAAGAGTATGAACGCCAGCGAGGTCAGTGGTAGCGTTCTGTAGCCACTGGTTGTGATGGGCGTTGAAATCACCAAACACAAATATTGATTTGCATAATAAAGCCTGACACCCTGAAACAATTATTATTATTATTATTTTTATTTCCTTTGATATCTGGCGTTTACACATTTCTTTCCCGCCCAGGGATCTAAGGTTAGAAATGGTATCATGACACTTTCCACTGCAAAAAAAAAAAAAAGAATTACATAGATAAAGCCCTCCGTAAAGTGTGGGCTGTACTTGTCAGAGTAATTTTTTGTATCACTTTGAGGCATGGACTTCCAGGAATTCCTTCAATTAGTCTACTGGAATCTTTTCCAACCAATCCTAGGGCTCCAACTACAGCAGGGATTGTTGATGTTCCCATGTGCCACATTTTTTAGATTTCTATTTCAAGGTCCTTGTATTTTGACAGCTTTTCGAATATCTTCAACGATCCATTGCAGTCTGCAGGGACTGCCATATCAATAAGGAGGCACTTTTTTGTCTGTGGTCTTTAATAACAATATCTGGGCGGTTGGCTTTGATTTTTGTCAGTGTGTATTGTTTAGTCCCATAGAATTGTAACAGGTCCTATCTCCGTAACCGGGTCAGGGTGGTGTTCGTACCAGTTTCTTTCAGTTTCCTTCCCGTAGGAGTTGCAAATTTTCCAGTGCAGATATTGGCCCACTCTGTCATGCCGGGTCATATATTCAATGGGTGCCAATATCGTGCAACCTGATACAAGATGATCAAGGGTTTCTGGATATTTATCACAGAATCTGCATTTTGGGCTAAAACAGTATTTTAGTATATGTGCTTGATAATTCCTAGTTAACAAGCATTGTTCCTGTGCAGCAATGAAAAAACCTACAGTTTCAGCTTTCAACCCTGCACTACGTAGCCACTGATGGGTGCGGTTTTTGTCTACGTCTGCTTGTTTGGTACGGTCAATGTATTGGCAGTGGAGTGGTTTATCTTGCCATTATTTCTGTATCTGGTCGTTCGCATTTGTCTTTGTCATCTTTTTAAGTATTTTGCAGCTTCAGCCGTTGTACAGTGATGTATTTGCATTTCTGCTCCCATTTGAAACTCCATTTTGAATTTGTCGGCTTCCTTTACTACAGAGTAAAGACACTACTTTCATGTTCCTTGACACATACCATCATCCAGTCTTCTGTATTTTCCAAGTATCTTTGGAGGCCAATTGTTGTAGTTTTATAGGATAGTTCTAGTTGAACTAGTCCTCTGCCTCTGGGCACAAACAGGCGATCAATATCAGCTTTGGGATGATGCATGTGGTAGCAAGTGGGGAGCTTTCTCGTTTTGGCGTCCATTCGCTTAATTTCAGCTATGGTCCAGTTAAGGACATTAAAGCTGTATTGCACCACAGGAACAGCCAAGGTGTTTATGGCTGCTATTCTGTTTTTTGAGTTTAGCTCGGTATTTAGTACCAGGTGTACACGCCTGTAGTACTCCTTTCTTACCTTCCCCTTCATTTGAGGGTGTTGTATGCCATCTCCTTCGCTAATTCCTAGGTACTTATAAGCTTCATCATGCTCCAGTTCCCTAATCTTTGTGACAAAATCTAAATCTATTAAGGGTGCTTCTAAAATTCTACCTTTCTTGAATGTTACTTTAGCACATTTATCTAATCCGAAATTCATACCTATGTCGTCACTAAGTATTTTACAATATTAAGGAGGCCCTTCAACTCATTGTCATCTTTGGCAAAGAGTTTGAGATCATCCATGTAGAGTAGTTGTTCAGTTCATGCGTAAGGGGGATTCAAAACAGAATGGGAGACAGAGAGTCTCCATGAAAGATTCCACGTCGGATATTTAGTCGGTTGGATATGGCAGTGCCCCTGGTGTGACTAAGGTATAGTTTGGTGTTCCACATTCCCATGCCGTGCTGAAGGAAATTTAATACCACAGGGGAGACTTTGTACATTTCCAAAGTCTTAAGGATCCAAAAATGTGTAACACTGTCAAAGGCTTTACGATAATCAATCCACGCTGCACTGAGATTTCTACGTCTGCTCTTGCAATTTTCCAGAATCATTTTATTTATCAGTAATTGATCTTTGCAGCCATATGAACCCTTCCTGCATCCCTTCTGTTCCAGCGGAAGAATGCTGTTTGTTTCGAAAAAGGAGTAAGCACGGTTCGTCAGGACAGACGTGATCAACTTATACGTTGTGGAGAGACATGTTATCGGTCGATAATTTTTCGGGTCATCTGTTTCATTTGTTTTTGGTATGAGGTATGTAATACCTTCAGTAATCCATTCCGGAATTTTATTGGGATTATTTACAAGCGTTGATAATGTTTTCGCAAGTATTTTGTGGATAGACGAGAGATGATAAAGCCAGAAATTGGGAACCTTGTCATTTCCTGGGGATTTCCATTTTTGGGATTTAGTTAGAGCTTGCCTAACATCATCTGTGGATATATTTTCCTATTATTGCAGAGGTGTATTCAACATTCATTCTTCTCCACGTCAGATCCATTCAGCATTTGGGTTATATTCCTTCGGGCTGCTCCAAATATTTTCCAAAAATGTCTGTACAGTATCAATCGATGGTGGCCTTTCGACATATATAGGTTTTTTTCCAATTTCCCTGTAAAATTTCTTAAGGTCCGTTTGGAATATTTTATTTTGGCGATAGAACCTACAACGTTTTTCGTATCGTCTTGTTCTCTGTGCCTTTAGCTGAAGTTTCTGCTTTAGCATTTCCGTGGTTGGTGGAATGTCAAGTAGTGATTTAATTTTGTATTTCCTCTTGATCATTTTGCACTTACGCGTGGAAATATTAGGGTTTCTGGTGAGCTCATTTAATATAGAAAGCTCACGTCTGATTTGTTTTATTTCTCGTAACAGTTTTGCTTTCCAAGCTGGCTCTCTTTGTCTGTTAACTTTATTTATTGTCTTGATCCCAAGCTTCCGAGTCGCTGCTAAAGCTGTTGCGTATATGACGTTGTTAACTTCAGTGATGTTTCCCGGTGGTTTATCTGTTAACAGTGTTTCCAGAGCAGTGTTGTATATTTTCACAACGTGCTTGTTGGAATTCGTCATATGGATTTTGGGTAGCTGGTCTCTTTCTGACAGTTGTATGAAAGTTACTTTGCTGAGTACTTGGATTACGTGGTTTTTCGCTTCGGTGATTTCCGATTTGTGGTTTTCAAGGAATTCTAACATAATGTACCTGGAGTCATCTTCAGAGACATTGTCTGGATAACTGCAGGTTGTGTTTAAGATAGAGTCTTTGACTTTATTTCCTGGGAGGTTATTTCGCATTTCATTTGTTTTAGTTTTTACCTCATCCTCTGTCACACTACTTATTTCTACATTCATCTCATTACAGTTTGAGTGATGGGTCATAGTATTTTGTCTTATATCTAATTTTATCCTATCTATTTCTGTCTTTGAGAGTCTGTTGTTTCGCATAATGTCCCTACGGAGATTAGCAATCATGTTTGGATTGAGGTTAGGTCTTATATCATTTCCCACCATACTTCTCCATATTTGGTATGTTTGATTGGTGGTGTCCTTTGCTGGGTTTTCGAATGCAGTGAAGAAAGATGTCATAACTTGTCGATACTCTTCGCGGGTCCATTTCGTTCGTTTTCTTTTTAGTAGTCGATTTGGTATTGATTCACTTGGTCCAATGTTGGCAATAATCCGGTTTTGGTGACCTAGTGTCTCTTCGTTCGTGGAAGAGTTTGTTCCAGTAACAGATTTTTCGTCCTCAGACTGGTTCCTCTCTGAAGGACGCGGCCCTTGTTGACCCGGGTGACGACCGATCCGGTATGAAATTTTATTCGTATTCATTGAAATTGTTAGAGATTTGTGTTTTAACCTTGACCGCCAAGGGGAAATTAAAAAAAAAAAAATTTTTTCTGGATGTCGGAGTAAACAGTTGGAAATTAAATGTGTCGATATCATGCTATATATACATTTTAAATACTATTAATAAAATAAAATAAAGAAATATAAGATTATTAGAATAATTATTGTTATAAATGTTGTTGTTATATGTGTATGTGTATGTATATATATATATAAATGATCATAAGTATAAAATAAAATTTTATTATTATTATTTTATTATTATTATTTTATTATTATTATTGTTGCTGTTATTATTCTTGTTGTCGCTAAAAAGAAAATTAACGATAAAAATAGACAAATTGACTAGCAGTAAAAACGAAACAAAATAACGTTATAACTGGACCGCATTTGCAATAAAATTAAAATTACGTTACTTAGCAAATAAAAATAAGAAAATGTAAGGTATTAAAATTCATACTAAATGTTATAAAAGAAACTTTCAATATAGCTAATAATAATAATAATAGATTAAAATTATTATTATTATTATTATCGCTATTTTTAATAATGATAGATGCTAATTAGAAATTTACGAAATATATTACGCATATAAGTATATCATGTATAATTTACCAACATGTTTTCTTGAATATAAATTTTCTTGTGAGAATATTGATGTGTATAATAAAATGTATCATTATTCAGTTCCTGAATGCAAAGGAGCATTGTTAAGCATAAAAATAAGAACAGGATTTGGATTCATCTTGAACCATGGATCTACAGATGCATTCAAAAAACTCGTCTGAGTTGTTATCTTAACACCATCTGGCATCACCCTGAGGCCATTGTTCCACCAACTATAATCCGATATCAAGACATCACGCAGCCTCCGATTTACAGTCGTTATTTACATTATTCGGACATCCTCATCTTCATTGACATATTCACAACGTTTCGGCCATTGTACGCATCGGCCTTCTTCAGGAGATTGCAATTTCAAATCGAACCCTTTATTTCGTCCACCGGGGTGGATTGTTCTAGTTCCACGTGTCATACCTCTTCTGGATGTCTCAGTTATTTCTCTTTAACTAGACTCTCCATTTTCTTTTTGGTTCAACATTGCTGCAGCCATTTATTGAACTCACAGCTATTTAGGTCTAGTCACTGGATCTAACAAACGTCTATATCCACTGGAAACGTTGTGAATATGAAGATGAGGATAGTAGCCAGATTAATGTAAATAATGAAAGTAATTATAATACCTCATCTCAGAGATATAGACAGACTTTTACTTTGTTGACGTTTCCGCCTGTGATAGCCTTTCTGTCAAGAGTCACCAAGGTGTATCTAGTTCAGCGAGAAAAGAACGATATGCATGAGTGAAAAGAACGACCGTAAGATTGTTTTTGGTGTGATCAGTTGTCAGTTATTTAATTTTCCTTTTGATGTTTTCTAACGGAGGCCTAGTGTTTGGTCATATATGTTGGTACCTAATTTAAGAGCCAACATTTTGTGCACACTTCGTTGCTTTGACTTCATCTAAAATTACATAGCTTGACAAATAAATCTTTATTACTTCTTTCTTGATGCAAGACATAGGGCAGCGAGATAAAGTTCCCAATTTGACGTTATCCGAGTTGGATCAGCCATCAGGGATCTTCATCGAATGTGTTCACAGTTTAGTACTTCTCTCTGATCAGGTTTGCGATTTTCAGTATAGATTTAACTTTGTCATTTCAAATTGGCACTTTCTCAGTCAAATCATCCTAGCAATTCGTTTTAAGGTTTCTTACTCGTTAAATAACGATTAATATGAAACTACGAAAAAAATGAAAAGAAATGCAAAGTCCGTCTAGTGATACATTCTTACATTTTTATATTATTGGTCATGAAGCATTTATAGATATAAACAGAGTGGATATTGAAATAAGCATTGCATAATGCTCATCACTTTTACGCCTTAAGCGATTATCAGACCGTAAAGGGTGTATTCCTAGGACTACATAATGTTTATAAAGTGTTTATTTTTTTACGTCTATAGTGTTTCTATCTATCTATCTATCTATCTATCTAAATTTGTTTATCTATCTATCTATCTATCTATCTATCTAAATTTGTTTATTATCTATCTATATATATCTATCTCTCTCTTTCTCTATCTATCTATCTATCTATCTATCTAAATTTGTTTATTATCTATCTATCTACATTCGTTCATTATCTATCTATCTATCTATCTACATTTGTTCATTATCTATCTATCTATCTATCTATCTACATTTGTTCATTATCTATCTATCTATCTATCTATCTACATTTGTTCATTATCTATCTATCTATCTATCTATCTATCTATATTCGTTCATTATCTATCTATCTATCTATCTATCTTTACTATCTACCTTTGTTCATTATCTATCTATCTATCTATCTCAATCTGTTCATTATCTATCTATGTCTTTATTTCTTCCTTTCTGTGCACAATTAAGCACACAAAAAGGGACTCTGCTTATAACGAAATATTACTGTAACTTATGTGTTTTTTTCCAATTGCATTCATATTTTTGTATATGTTTAAAAGATTCTTAAAATAAAAATGAAAACAAAAGACAACTGCATTACGATTTGTGGGTAAACCAATTAAAACGCTCCCGAAAGCCCTGGAACTCGTGGATTTAATGAAAAAATGTATTTTTTGGCCGTTGATGGAGGTTTTTTTGTCAGTGAGGAATTATTTCAGTTAAGAAAAAAAATCCTCAAGCGATCCTTGAAAAATTAACAGCGGATTTGAATATTTTTCTTTCTATCAGTTCAGTATCAAACAACGTTTGGCATATAATATTTACAAACCTCAGAAAAAGAAGAACAAAAGAAGAACCTTCATTGAGAGTTGAACCTACTATTCGGCGAAAAATCATCATATCAAAATTGTTTGCTATTATGTAGCTTTGCTACCTTTTCATATTACTAAGTTTATTAATAGTGATGCACTTAGCAAAAATAAAATTCTATTAACCATCCAACTTTCATGTTTTTATGCTTTGTTCAAGCTCATTCGAGTGTCTCAGTAACTATAAAGAACTATTGTCAGTATTGTAAACCCATTTTGACTCTATCCAGATATATTATAATATATAATATTAGGTCACTGGAATTGGAATCAGATCAGAGTGAGGCATATATGTAACGATTAAAAGGGAACTCAGGTATCGTAGATTTAGATGTGCTTTTCGATGTTGTTGTAGAAAAATAAGTAATTGCTGATTCCACTGCGGAGGTTTATTTCTCAATCGTTCCATCTTCATGCATTTCATGTCAGCTAAATATTTCCATATGATGCAACTAATCTAAACTTGTCTCTGCAAGAACATTTCCCAATATTCGATGTGATAGCCGAATATATATATATATATATATATATATATATATATATATATATATATATGTGAAGAAATATAGTCTTAAAGTGTGGTATTTTTATGAGATAAAGTGCTCAATATCAGAGATAGAGCGTGTGTAAATATAAAAGAAGTCAACATAGAAGTCAACACTGAGAGGCGACAGTCTGTTTCATGCTAGTGCAATCGTCGGGCCACAATATTTATTACTGTATATGTACAGCAAATACGGCACAAGGCCAAAAGGGGGATTGGGGAAAAGGAAGGTCATCACTTGTCTTAATCTTAAACTTAGCTAGTCCCGAGCACTGACCCAAACATACAAAACAATATTTCTTCCACCAAAACGCCACATTCATACTTACCTTTCATGCTACATCCACCAAAATACCTCATGGTCTCTATGAAAGTCCTAAATCACCCCATATGTACAATAAAGTCTGTGGGGGGCGGGAGTAAAAATTTCAAAACAATAAATATCCCCAATGAATATATACAATATGACTAAAATTTATATACATGAAACTAAACAAAATTATGTTAGTAATAAAAACCCCCCACAATTCCTAAATGTGACAGTAAAATCAATTAACTGGGCGAAATCGACACGGGACTATAACAGAACAAACATTTATCCATCCCAACCACTCACACAAACACGCACTGATTCAGACTCAACCATACGAAAAAGCTCACACTCGAAACGAAAGGCGTCCCGTATCCTCCAGAGAACTGAAATCACTGAGCACCTAAAGAGGGGAGGGAAGGGGAGTTAAACTAAAGGAAAAGAAAAGGGGGGCAGAAAAAAAAGGGGGGCCAATGAGCAAACACACTCTAGCTAAGTTTTACAGAAATTAAAAAACTAAAAAGTAAAAAAAACCCTAAACTATCCTAAATCCAGGGATGGGTTGCCAAGTTCAACCCAGGCAAACAATATCCTGATGCCTAACCAGCATCAAAATGCCACTCAAGGTCAGCCCCTTTCACACGGCACAAACGCGCAAGACTCACCCACCTTTCGCCAAATTCTGATGATGTGAGCCGCCGCCTTTCCGTCCTAATCTTGACTTTAAGCTGATGCCTAAAGAACAAGATCAGTTCGGAAGAAGCAAACTTCTCGCCACCATAGAATTCCTTCTGACGCGTCGTCCAAATCACGACTCTCATAACGCCTAGTAAGCAACAGCACACATAATGCTCAGCCCTCGACATCTGAGGCACCACATTGCTACAGACAGAAACGACATCCAGGACAAAGGACTTTCTCCGTAGTACGCGAACCATGAGGCCTTCAACGAACTTGCACAACGGCACTACCACCGTGCACTGAAAGAAGGCGTGACCAATGGTCTCGACTTCCCCAACGCAGCGGCGGCAGTCTGGAGAATTCTCCAAGCCCGCTGAACAAAGTCTTTTGCCGACCCAGAGGGCTCTACGAATCACCCGCCAGGTGAGTGATGCCTCATCGTTAGTGAGGCATTTCAACCCTGGCGCCCAAGGCCATATTGAGCGAGCCTGCTGCATCGTAAGACCGAGCTCGCTAATCAGAGCATCTTGAACGGACCCCCGAACTAACACCTGATACAATGCCCTACGAGACAACGCCTGGACGTTGGAGAGGCCTTCCGACGCCCGTAAGAGGCATTTCAGAGCGCGACGACATTCGTGATAGAAGGAGCTTTCGGCTCGGGGTCTACGGCGGGCCTCCCCCTCACACGAGTGCACACTTCTTAGGGACGGGAAATTTTTCCGGGCGTCTTCCTTCCAGAAGGCTCCCACCTCGTCCGGTTCGCGACACAATCGGTCTAGGAATGCAATGCGAAGCATATGTTGACGAATCTCAATGCTTGGCATACCCAGACCGCCCTCAGCGGTATGAAGGCAACAGATCTCCCGAGATACCATAGGGGCCTTGCCTCCCCACAAGAAGGAGAACAAGAGCCTTACTAATAAAATTAGTGGGGCAAACGGAAGTGGAAGTACAGAGAGTCGGTACACGAGGATTGGATATATGTGTGAAACACATACTTCCGCCCTTCCCTTCAGGGAAAGCCTCCTCCGAGACCACAGATTAACCGCGATCTCGGCCTTCTCTCGTACCTCCGACCAATTCATTTCCAACTGGAGATCCGGACCGAACCAGACGCCGAGAATCTTGATCGGCCCATCCGTCCAGAGGAAAGGTCCGGGAAGAGAAACTCCCTTCCACGCACCCAACCGCAAGCCAACAGACTTATCACGGTTGATCTTGGCCCCTGTCACCATCTCATAACCACTGACCTCTTTGCTGACTTCGTCAATCTCGGCTCTGCTCGACACAAGAACCGAAACGTCGTCAGCATAGGCAGAATACCTTGCTGAGGTGGTAGCCCCAGGCAGAGATATTCCACGCAGGACCGGATTCGCCTTTAACTTGCGAAGGAAAGGTTCCAACGCAAGAACGTAAAGCAAAGGCGAGAGCGGACAACCCTGACGAATAGAGCGAGACAATACGAAAGGCTTCGATCTTACTCCATTCACTTCCACCAGCGCACCGGGGGTCGCATACAAGAGTCGGATCCAGGAGCGAAAGTCGGCTCCGAAACCGGCCGACGAAAGGACAGCCTCCAGAAAACGATGATCAACCCTATCAAAGGCCTTGGACTGATCTAAATTGATCAGCGCGGCTTCACCGTCGACTTGTTCTAAGATCAAGCGTACCATATGCAGGTTATCCTGAATAGTCCTGCCCTTCACAGCACAAGTCTGCTCGGGGCCAATCAGACTAGACAGGACAAGCTGCAAACGGTTGGCTAAGATCTTCGCCAAAATCTTCAACTCAGCGTTTAGCATCGTTAAAGGGCGAAAGTTCCCTAACCCATCCCCACCGTTCTTGTCCTTACGCAGCAACTTGATCACACCCCTGGTGAAGCGTTGAGGTATAGACCCCTGCTTCATCCAGTGGTTGAAAATCAGTTCCAGCAAAGGAACAAAAACGGGCGACAGCCTCAAGTACACTTCGTAGGGCAGACCATCGAGTCCCGGAGACTTATCCAGGCCAACCTGCTTCAGCGCTTCCCAGATCTCAGACTCTGTTATGGGACCCTCGCACCCAGCCGCTTCAGCTGCCTCGAGGCAGGGAAAGTCGGCTAAATAGGAGTCGAACTGAGCCGAGCTCAGACCGGGCTCCCTGGTGAAAAGATCCTGAAAATAATCTCGAAAGACCTCACATATGCCCGCGTTTGTAGTCACGGTCCGATTATCCGGTAATGTGACGCACGCGATATGTCGCCGAGACGCACTCCTACTCTCCTCTGCACGCAATTCAGCGGCCATATTCGTCGCCTCAGAGGACATTCTTTTTAACCTAGCCCTAACTACCAGAGCTTGATCCTTCTTGATAAGCAAGGAGGCCAACTCTGCCTTAGCTAAGGCTACATCACCACTAACACGGGATTTCACGGCCCGATCGACTTTATCTTCTAAAGCAGTTTGCGCCGCTAATCTATCTCGATTGAGTCGACGACTAAAATCGGCAGCAAACGTTCTAATTTTAGATTTAAGGTTACCCCACCAGGCGTTCCCCAAAACCGCTCCCGACAATTCCCGTTGTATCATTAGTAACAGCTGGTCCCGAAATCCCTGTTCACCAAACAGTGAACAGTTGAATTTCCAGTAACCAGCCAACCTAACCTTAGGCTTATCTAAGTTTACACGGACCCGGACAAGCCTATGATCCGAATAAACTATATAATGGAAACTTGGACACCCTAAGAGCCCTACATCGACTCTCTTAACTAGGACTCGATCGAGGTAGCTCGCAAGCGTCCCAGGATCCGAGTTGCCACTATTAGTCCAAGTCCAAGCTATATCCCGAGGATGCTCATTTCGGTACTTATCGACGAGATCGAACCCGTCGATGAAGCCCCGAAATGGTTTCACATCAGGATTGTTAGTAGCCCGTTTTTTCCCTATACGATCTATATCGGGATCAAGGACGGCATTCCAATCACCCGCTAAAACTACCCGACGAGATGTCGTCAAAAACGGCTCGATCTGCCGAAACAGACCAGGACGCTCAGCATGGATAACGGGCGCATAAACGCCGATGAGACGTAAAGCCTTACCTTTTATGGTAACGTCCAGCACACAAAGCCTGCCCGCCGGATCTGCGAAAACAAGAGTACATACAGCGTCTAAAGACCTGCTCACTAGCCAAGAGACACCCCTCGAACGACCATCAAAACATGCTGAATAAAGGGCGAACCCATTAGACAGCACATCCTCACGATCATGAGAAGAAAACCGGGTCTCTTGCACACAACAGATATTCACCCCGAGGCGCTGAAGGTCGCGAGAGAGCCTCGCCCTGCGAGACTCCAACCTCAGGCCCCGGACATTTAAAGTAGCTAACCAGAGAGCCATAATGAATGCTGATTAGGGTTGCTTATCTGCGTTGAACATGGCTGGGGTTAGGATACCGACAGCCTCTCCCATAGACCCATGGCCCATCTCATTCTTGATGGTACCGTCTTCGGAGATTCCGCCGATATCCCACGGGAAAGTCAATTTTAGTGCTCTATAAAGGGAGGGGTGAACAAAAACCGGGACCCTCCCTGCACAAAACTGCTTCATCTTTTTCAATTTATCATTTTGGACTATGGCGATTGGCGGGGACAAGCTGAACGATGAAATCGCTTCATCCACCATAGCCCAAACTGATTTCGCTCCCGGCTCTGATCTGATTACAGTTAATACCCTTTGGGCATTAGGGAAGTTTCCGGGATCTTCAATGTCTTTGTCCCCAAATTTCTTTACGGATAAGAGGAATTTTAGGCTCTTTATCCTATTCCCGTAATCCCTCGCTTTTTCTGCTTGTAGGGGAGATATTTTGCATATCTCTATGCCTGGGTTAAATATGTGCTTCGGTCTCTTTTTTTTATCCGCACCATCTTGTGTAGGGCTTCTGGGCCTTTTGGTTACTGTTGTGGGTAATTTTTTTGAGGGTGAAGGACTGGGAGTGTGGCGAGGAGTACTGGGATGTCTAAA
Organism: Acanthosepion esculentum; assembly: GCA_964036315.1. Taxonomy (NCBI): domain Eukaryota; kingdom Metazoa; phylum Mollusca; class Cephalopoda; order Sepiida; family Sepiidae; genus Acanthosepion; species Acanthosepion esculentum. The sequence goes on along the minus strand of OZ038488.1, from coordinate 124,040,445 downwards.
AGGACTGGGGTCTCTACTGAGAGGGATTTGGGACTGGGCACGAGAAGTGGAAGGGGTGGCTGGAGAAGGCTTCACTCTGGAGAGAGGGGTTGACGGACATGGAGTGGGAGGAATAGGTTTGGAAGATGTGGAGCGAGTGGCCATCTTTTTAGGGGGAGACTTGACTGGAGAAGAGGGTTGAGGAGACTGCAAGGGGGATTTCTTTTCCGGGGATTTTTTTTGTTTTCTCTGGACGTCTATTAGTTTTTTAAGTTCTTTCAGTTTGACGGTTTTTTCGTAAGACGGTTCATATTTTTTCATATGCTCTTCAGATGTTAAAGAGGTCGGGGCGTCGCCCATGCTGTTGCTAGAGGGAGTGGGACTGTGTGTGTCTTTAGTCCCTGAGGCTTCAGGGGACTGAGGCCCCGCTGGCTGACGCTTCCCTCTGACCCTGCCAACTACCTGCCATTCCCCTTCTTCCCCCTTCTTAGCCGCAGAAGCGGTGGAAAAGGGCTCTTCGGGGGATGGGGGCTTGGATGGTGACCCAACCGGGGGAACAACCTCTCCGGTCCCGGCAGCTGGCATGCCCATTACAGGCGCGGCGGATTTTGCAGACTCGGTCAGAGGGGGAGTTTGGTCTTTAGTGACCTGAGTCCCAGAGGCCTTCTTCTCTGGGCAGGAAGAGGAGAGATGACCAGTCACTCCACACTTCCAGCAGGCTGGTTTACGACCGGTCACGATGACCGGCAGCTTCAAGTCACTAACGTCAATCCAGTTGGGGACGGAGCTGAAGGCCTTACGATCGAGCATCATATCAAAGCTCCATCCCCCAGTCAGGCTATCACAGGAAGCGGCCAATATCTCCCCGTATTGGTCCAGGAAAGCCGCGAGGTGTTCCCCGATAACCTGAGGAGGGACCTCGTATACTGCCACCCTGGTCCTTCGCCGACCCTCATACTCGGTTCGGAGGATGAGATCCTTTGTGATCAATTCCCTCCGGGTGGCTCTTACGCAGTCTTCTGCAGTGGGCAGCAGTACGTCCCACATGAAAAAACCCTTTCCCTTGACAATTCTTAGGGGTTTGAACCCCAGGGACTCCAGTGCTTTAAACACTGTGTCTTTAGTCGAACGACAAATTTTGCGCGAACGCTTGTCGACGACAAAGACAGACACTATTCTTTTCTCGACTCTCTTCAGTTCCACTGGATCCTCCAAGAGCCCGTCTTTCACCACGAGGTGAGCGTAACTCTTGGCACGCTCCAGGAACTCCGCGATGTCGATTATACAATTCGGAGGGGACTTCCAACAAGAGGGCGAATCCCCGACCTCGGTGTTAACTTTTGGCTTGTCTGGGTTTTTATTTGTTTCTTTTTCCAGGATTTCTTTTTCTATCCTGGCTTTGGCAGCCTTTTTAAGGGTGTCTACTATCTCCTCATTAGTAGGGGTCCTTGGGAGTGCAGGATATTCCTCAGGATTATCTTTATCTGGGGGGTCTTTTTGGGGGTTGAATAAATGCTTCCTCACCGATTTTCGGATGGAAGCAAGGGTCGCTGTCTTTTTTTTAGTAATAAGGAAAGAAGGGGCTTTTTTTTCCTTCTTCTCCATGGTGGAGAAAAAAAAGGGGGGTCAGGGGTGAAGGAATGGGGAAGGGATATTCAATAAATTTCGCCTAAAGGCGAAACAAAAAAAACAAACAAATAACGCCAAAAGGCGAAAAAAAAATAAAAAGGGAAAATTGGATAATAAAATAAAACGTTCAAGAAAAAGTAGGCAGGAACCCAATATAATTGAACTCTAGCCGAAGCTAGTTAAAAAAAATAAAGATGGCCGACTCTAAAAAGCGAGTCAAACCAGTAAATAAATGAAAATTAACAGCTAACTTTAAACGTACAACAATTACAAAAATCAAACAAAAAACACGTAAAACTTAAACACAAATATCGCCTAAAGGCCTAACAATTAACAAAACACGAAAAGGACAATTAAATAATAAAATAAAACGTTCAAACAAGGTAACTAAAGAAAATACTCAACTTCGACAAAAAATCAAAATGGCCGACACTAGACAAAAACAATAACAAAAGAAAATACGGAACTTCGGCGAGAACCAAAGCTAGCAACAAAAATTCAAAATGGCCGACCCAAAACAAACAAGTCGAACCAATAAAGAAAATAAACAAATAAATTAGACAATACAACAATTACAAAACGATTTTAGTACAAACAAATTTATAAAACAAAAAACACGTAAAACGTAGAGTTAGGACAGAAACAAGAAATTAAAATTAATTAACGCAAAACACGGACAAGGGTTACACTATATATAAAACGAAGCTAGAAATTAACGGGAAATGAAGGTTATAAGGAAGGCTAAAAAAAAAACGTGGAAATTAAAACGGGGTAGAAACAAAAATTAACGGGGGAAGGGAATTAAAACGAGAAACTAGAATAGGGGATAAAATGAAAAACAAAGAATTAACGGGGGTAAAAAGAAAAACTAAAACAAAAAATTAAAGGGGGAAAAAAACTGAAAATAAAAATGGAATAGAACTAAAAGAGGGGGGTAAAAATAAAAAAAATGGATAGAAGAAAAAATCAAAAGGACTTTTTTTTTTTTTTTTTTTTCTTTTTTTTTTTTTCAAAAAAACAGTTGCAACAGAAAATAATAAAATAACAAACTTTAACCAAAATACAGTTCACTCAGAGATTCAGGCAACAAGGCAGTCGTGCAGCGGTCTGAAAAATGGAACACAAAATGACAAGGCGGACAAAACGCAATCGTCAGGCCACAATATTTATTACTGTTATGTACAGTAAATACGGCACAAGGCCAAAAGGGGGATTGGGGAAAAGGAAGGTCATCACTGGTCTTAATCTTAAACTTAGCTAGTCCCAAGCACTGACCCAAACATACAAAACAATATTCCTTTCACCAAAACGCCACATTCATACTTACCTTTCATGCTACATCCACCAAAATACCTCATGGTCTCTATGAAAGTCCTAAATAACCCCATATGTACAATAAAGTCTGTGGGGGGGCGGGAGTAAAAATTTCAAAACAATAATTATCCCCAATGAATATATACAATATGTCTAAAATTATATACATGAAACTAAACAAAATCATGTTAGTAATAAAACCCCCCCACAAATCCTAAATGTGACAGTAAAATCAATTTCCTGGGCGAAATCGACACGGGACTTTATAAAATAAACATTTATCCATCCCAACCATTCGCACAAACACGCACTGATTCAGCCTCAAACATACGAAAAGCTCACACACTCGAAACGAAAGGCGTCCCGCATCCTCCAGAGAACTAAAATCACTGAGCACCTAAAGCGGGGAGGGATGGGGAGTTAAACAAAAGGAAAAGAAAAAGGGGGGCAGAAAAAAAAAGGGGGCCAATGAGCAAACTCACTCTAGCTAAGTTTTACAGAAATTAAAAAAAACTAAAATACAAATGCAAAAACCCTAAACTATCCTAAATCCAGGGATGGGTTGCCAAGTTCAACCCAGGCAAACAATATCCTGATGCCTAACCAGCATCAAAATGCCACTCAAGGTCAGCCCCTTTCACACGGCACAAACGCGCAAGACTCACCCACCTTTCGCCAAATTCTGATGATGTGAGCCGTCGCCTTTCCGTCCTAATCTTGACTTTAAGCTGATGCCTAAAGAACAAGATCAGTTCGGAAGAAGCAAACTTCTCGCCACCATAGAATTCCTTCTGACGCGTCGTCCAAATCACGACTCTCATAACGCCTAGTAAGCAACAGCACACATAATGCTCAGCCCTCGACATCTGAGGCACCACATTGCTACAGACAGAAACGACATCCAGGACAAAGGACTTTCTCCGCAGTACGCGAACCATGAGGCCTTCAACGAACCTGCACAACGGCACTACCACCGTGCACTGAAAGAAGGCGTGACCAATGGTCTCGACTTCCCCAACGCAGCGGCGGCAGTCTGGAGAATTCTCCAAGCCCGCTGAACAAAGTCTTTTGCCGACCCAGAGGGCTCTACGAATCACCCGCCAGGTGAGTGATGCCTCATCGTTAGTGAGGCATTTCAACCCTGGCGCCCAAGGCCATATTGAGCGAGCCTGCTGCTTCGTAAGACCGAGCTCGCTAATCAGAGCATCTTGAACGGACCCCCGAACTAACACCTGATACAATGCCCTACGAGACAACGCCTGGACGTTGGAGAGGCCTTCCGACGCCCGTAAGAGGCATTTCAGAGGGCGACGACATTCGTGATAGAAGGAGCTTTCGGCTCGGGGTCTACGGCGGGCCTCCCCCTCGCACGAGTGCACACTTCTTAGGGACGGGAAATTTTTCCGGGCGTCTTCCTTCCAGAAGGCTCCCACCTCGTCCGGTTCGCGACACAATCGGTCTAGGAATGCAATGCGAAGCATATGTTGACGAATCTCAATGCTTGGCATACCCAGACCGCCCTCAGCGGTATGAAGGCAACAGATCTCCCGAGATACCATAGGGGCCTTGCCTCCCCACAAGAAGGAGAACAAGAGCCTTACTAATAAAATTAGTGGGGCAAACGGAAGTGGAAGTACAGAGAGTCGGTACACGAGGATTGGATATATGTGTGAAACACATACTTCCGCCCTTCCCTTCAGGGAAAGCCTCCTCCGAGACCACAGATTAACCGCGCTCTCGGCCTTCTCTCGTACCTCCGACCAATTCATTTCCAACTGGAGATCCGGACCGAACCAGACGCCGAGAATCTTGATCGGCCCATCCGTCCAGAGGAAAGGTCCGGGAAGAGAAACTCCCTTCCACGCACCCAACCGCAAGCCAACAGACTTATCACGGTTGATCTTGGCCCCTGTCACCATCTCATAACCACTGACCTCTTTGCTGACTTCGTCAATCTCGGCTCTGCTCGACACAAGAACCGAAACGTCGTCAGCATAGGCAGAATACCTTGCTGAGGTGGTAGCCCCAGGCAGAGATATTCCACGCAGGACCGGATTCGCCTTTAACTTGCGAAGGAAAGGTTCCAACGCAAGAACGTAAAGCAAAGGCGAGAGCGGACAACCCTGACGAATAGAGCGAGACAATACGAAAGGCTTCGATCTTACTCCATTCACTTCCACCAGCGCACCGGGGGTCGCATACAAGAGTCGGATCCAGGAGCGAAAGTCGGCTCCGAAACCGGCCGACGAAAGGACAGCCTCCAGAAAACGATGATCAACCCTATCGAAGGCCTTGGACTGATCTAAATTGATCAGCGCGGCTTCACCGTCGACTTGTTCTAAGATCAAGCGTACCATATGCAGGTTATCCTGAATAGTCCTGCCCTTCACAGCACAAGTCTGCTCGGGGCCAATCAGACTAGACAGGACAAGCTGCAAACGGTTGGCTAAGATCTTCGCCAAAATCTTCAACTCAGCGTTTAGCATCGTTAAAGGGCGAAAGTTCCCTAACCCATCCCCACCGTTCTTGTCCTTACGCAGCAACTTGATCACACCCCTGGTGAAGCGTTGAGGTATAGACCCCTGCTTCAACCAGTCGTTGAAAATCAGTTCCAGCAAAGGAACAAAAACGGGCGACAGCCTCAAGTACACTTCGTAGGGCAGACCATCGAGTCCCGGAGACTTATCCAGGCCAACCTGCTTCAGCGCTTCCCAGATCTCAGACTCTGTTATGGGACCCTCGCACCCAGCCGCTTCAGCTGCCTCGAGGCAGGGAAAGTCGGCTAAATAGGAGTCGAACTGAGCCGAGCTCAGACCGGGCTCCCTGGTGAAAAGATCCTGAAAATAATCTCGAAAGACCTCACATATGCCCGCGTTTGTAGTCACGGTCCGATTATCCGGTAATGTGACGCACGCGATATGTCGCCGAGACGCACTCCTACTCTCCTCTGCACGCAATTCAGCGGCCATATTCGTCGCCTCAGAGGACATTCTTTTTAACCTAGCCCTAACTACCAGAGCTTGATCCTTCTTGATAAGCAAGGAGGCCAACTCTGCCTTAGCTAAGGCTACATCCCCACTAACACGGGATTTCACGGCCCGATCGACTTTGTCTTCTAAAGCAGTTTGCGCCGCTAATCTATCTCGATTGAGTCGACGGCTAAAATCGGCAGCAAACGTTCTAATTTTAGATTTAAGGTTACCCCACCAGGCGTTCCCCAAAACCGCTCCCGACAATTCCCGTTGTATCATTAGTAACAGCTGGTCCCGAAATCCCTGTTCACCAAACAGTGAACAGTTGAATTTCCAGTAACCAGCCAACCTAACCTTAGGCTTATCTAAGTTTACACGGACCCGGACAAGCCTATGATCCGAATAAACTATATAATGGAAACTTGGACACCCTAAGAGCCCTACATCGACTCTCTTAACTAGGACTCGATCGAGGTAGCTCGCAAGCGTCCCAGGATCCGAGTTGCCACTATTAGTCCAAGTCCAAGCTATATCCCGAGGATGCTCATTTCGGTACTTATCGACGAGATCGAACCCGTCGATGAAGCCCCGAAATGGTTTCACATCAGGATTGTTAGTAGCCCGTTTTTTCCCTATACGATCTATATCGGGATCAAGGACGGCATTCCAATCACCCGCTAAAACTACCCGACGAGATGTCGTCAAAAACGGCTCGATCTGCCGAAACAGACCAGGACGCTCAGCATGGATGACGGGCGCATAAACGCCGATGAGACGTAAAGCCTTACCTTTTATGGTAACGTCCAGCACACAAAGCCTGCCCGCCGGATCTGCGAAAACAAGAGTACATACAGCGTCTAAAGACCTGCTCACTAGCCAAGAGACACCCCTCGAACGACCATCAAAACATGCTGAATAAAGGGCGAACCCATTAGACAGCACATCCTCACGATCATGAGAAGAAAACCGGGTCTCTTGCACACAACAGATATTCACCCCGAGGCGCTGAAGGTCGCGAGAGAGCCTCGCCCTGCGAGACTCCAACCTCAGGCCCCGGACATTTAACGTAGCTAACCAGAGAGCCATAGTGAGAACTGATTAGGGTTGCTTACCTGCTTTGAACATGGCCGGGGTGAGGATACCAACAGCATCTCCCATAGACCCATGGCCCATCTCAGTGTTGATGTTACCGTCCTGGGAGATCCCGCCGATATCCCACGGGAAAGTAAGTTTAAGAGCCCTATAGAGGGAGGGGTGAACAAAAATTGGGACCCTCCCTGCGCAGAATGAGTTCATTTTCCGGAGCTTGTCGCTCTGAATGATAGCAATGGGCGGGCTCATGTTGAAAGAGGTTATAGCCTCGTCCAACATGGCCCATATTTGTTTTGCACCCGTGTCCACGCCCACCACGGTTAAAACCCGCTGGGCATCCGGAAAGTTCAACGGGTTGTCGATGTCTTTATCCGAGAACTGCTTGATAGACAGGAGGAATTTTAAGTTAGGGATGCGGTTTCCATAATCCCTAGCTTTTTCCGCCTGCCTAGGGGAGATCTTACAGATGTCCAATCCGTGATTGAAAATGGCTTTAGTTTTTTTTTTCTTTTCGCCGGGATCTTGAGTGGGGCTTCGGGGCCTTTTGGTGACTGGTGGTAACATTTGTGAGGATTTAGCGGGAGAAGGACTGGGAGTGTGGCAAGGAGTGCAGGGTTGTCTAAAGGGGCTGGGATCTCTACTGAGCGGGATAAGGGACTGGGCATACGAGGTGGACGGCATAGCAGGAGAAGGCTTCACTCTGGAGAGAGGGGTTGAGGGACTTGAAATGGGAGGCATGGGGATGGAGGATACGTTAAGAGTGGCCTTCTTTTTCGGGGGAGATTTGATAGGGGAAATTGGTTTAGGAGACTGTAAAGGTATGATTTTTTTGGTCGGAGATTTTGTTTTTTTTTGTTCGTCCAATCGTTTCTTTAGTTTTTTAAGCTTTTCAGCTTTTTCGTGAGACGGTTCATATTTGAACCTTTGATCTTCAATTGAAGGAGTGGAGGTCGGGGCGTCGCCCTTGCTGTTGATAGAGGGAGTGGGACTGTGTGTGTCTTTAGTCCCCGAGGCTTCAGGGGACTGAGGACCCGCTGGCTGACGCTTCCCTCTGACCCTGCCAACTACCTGCCATTCCCCTTCTTCCCCCTTCTTAGCCGCAGAAGCGGTGGAAGAGGGCTCTTCGGGGGATGGGGGCTTGGATGGTGACCCAACCGGGGGAACAACCTCTCCGGTCCCGGCAGCTGGCATGCCCATTACAGGCGCGGCGGATTTTGCAGACTCGGTCAGAGGGGGAGTTTGGTCTTTAGTGACCTGAGTCCCAGAGGCCTTCTTCTCTGGGCAGGAAGAGGAGAGATGACCAGTCACTCCACACTTCCAGCAGGCTGGTTTACGACCGGTCACGATGACCGGCAGCTTCAAGTCACTAACGTCAATCCAGTTGGGGACGGAGCTGAAGGCCTTACGATCGAGCATCATATCAAAGCTCCATCCCCCAGTCAGGCTATCACAGGAAGCGGCCAATATCTCCCCGTATTGGTCCAGGAAAGCCGCGAGGTGTTCCCCGATAACCTGAGGAGGGACCTCGTATACTGCCACCCTGGTCCTTCGCCGACCCTCATACTCGGTTCGGAGGATGAGATCCTTTGTGATCAATTCCCTCCGGGTGGCTCTTACGCAGTCTTCTGCAGTGGGCAGCAGTACGTCCCACATGAAAAAACCCTTTCCCTTGACAATTCTTAGGGGTTTGAACCCCAGGGACTCCAGTGCTTTAAACACTGTGTCTTTAGTCGAACGACAAATTTTGCGCGAACGCTTGTCGACGACAAAGACAGACACTATTCTTTTCTCGACTCTCTTCAGTTCCACTGGATCCTCCAAGAGCCCGTCTTTCACCACGAGGTGAGCGTAACTCTTGGCACGCTCCAGGAACTCCGCGATGTCGATTATACAATTCGGAGGGGACTTCCAACAAGAGGGCGAATCCCCGACCTCGGTGTTAACTTTTGGCTTGTCTGGGTTTTTATTTGTTTCTTTTTCCAGGATTTCTTTTTCTATCCTGGCTTTGGCAGCCTTTTTAAGGGTGTCTACTATCTCCTCATTAGTAGGGGTCCTTGGGAGTGCAGGATATTCCTCAGGATTATCTTTATCTGGGGGGTCTTTTTGGGGGTTGAATAAATGCTTCCTCACCGATTTTCGGATGGAAGCAAGGGTCGCTGTCTTTTTTTTAGTAATAAGGAAAGAAGGGGCTTTTTTTTCCTTCTTCTCCATGGTGGAGAAAAAAAAGGGGGGTCAGGGGTGAAGGAATGGGGAAGGGATATTCAATAAATTTCGCCTAAAGGCGAAACAAAAAAAACAAACAAATAACGCCAAAAGGCGAAAAAAAAATAAAAAGGGAAAATTGGATAATAAAATAAAACGTTCAAGAAAAAGTAGGCAGGAACCCAATATAATTGAACTCTAGCCGAAGCTAGTTAAAAAAAATAAAGATGGCCGACTCTAAAAAGCGAGTCAAACCAGTAAATAAATGAAAATTAACAGCTAACTTTAAACGTACAACAATTACAAAAATCAAACAAAAAACACGTAAAACTTAAACACAAATATCGCCTAAAGGCCTAACAATTAACAAAACACGAAAAGGACAATTAAATAATAAAATAAAACGTTCAAACAAGGTAACTAAAGAAAATACTCAACTTCGACAAAAAATCAAAATGGCCGACACTAGACAAAAACAATAACAAAAGAAAATACGGAACTTCGGCGAGAACCAAAGCTAGCAACAAAAATTCAAAATGGCCGACCCAAAACAAACAAGTCGAACCAATAAAGAAAATAAACAAATAAATTAGACAATACAACAATTACAAAACGATTTTAGTACAAACAAATTTATAAAACAAAAAAACACGTAAAACGTAGAGTTAGGACAGAAACAAGAAATTAAAATTAATTAACGCAAAACACGGACAAGGGTTACACTATATATAAAACGAAGCTAGAAATTAACGGGAAATGAAGGTTATAAGGAAGGCTAAAAAAAAAACGTGGAAATTAAAACGGGGTAGAAACAAAAATTAACGGGGGAAGGGAATTAAAACGAGAAACTAGAATAGGGGATAAAATGAAAAACAAAGAATTAACGGGGGTAAAAAGAAAAACTAAAACAAAAAATTAAAGGGGGAAAAAAACTGAAAATAAAAATGGAATAGAACTAAAAGAGAGGGGTAAAAATAAAAAAAATGGATAGAAGAAAAAATCAAAAGGACTTTTTTTTTTTTTTTTTTTTCAAAAAAACAGTTGCAACAGAAAATAATAAAATAACAAACTTTAACCAAAATACAGTTCACTCAGAGATTCAGGCAACAAGGCAGTCGTGCAGCGGTCTGAAAAATGGAACACAAAATGACAAGGCGGACAAAACGCAATCGTCAGGCCACAATATTTATTACTGTATATGTACAGCAAATACGGCACAAGGCCAAAAGGGGGATTGGGGAAAAGGAAGGTCATTACTTGTCTTAATCTTAAACTTAGCTAGTCCCGAGCACTGACCCAAACATACAAAACAATATTCCTTCCACCAAAACGCCACATTCATACTTACCTTTCATGCTACATCCACCAAAATACCTCATGGTCTCTACGAAAGTCCTAAATCACCCCATATGTACAATAAAGTCTGTGGGGGGCGGGAGTAAAAATTTCAAAACAATAAATATCCCCAATGAATATATACAATATGACTAAAATTTATATACATGAAACTAAACAAAACCATGTTAGTAATAAAAAACCCCCACAACTCCTAAATGTGACAGTAAAATCAATTAACTGGGCGAAATCGACACGGGACTATAACAGAACAAACATTTATCCATCCCAACCACTCACACAAACACGCACTGATTCAGACTCAACCATACGAAAAAGCTCACACTCGAAACGAAAGGCGTCCCGCATCCTCCAGAGAACTGAAATCACTGAGCACCTAAAGAGGGGAGGGATGGGGAGTTAAACAAAAGGAAAAGAAAAAGGGGGGCAGAAAAAAAGGGGGGCCAATGAGCAAACACACTCTAGCTAAGTTTTACAGAAATTAAAAAACTAAAATACAAATACAAAAACCCTAAACTATCCTAAATCCAGGGATGGGTTGCTCAAGTTCAACCCAGGCAAACAAAATCCTGATGCCTAACCAGCATCAAAATGCCACTCAAGGTCAGCCCCTTTCACACGGCACAAACGCGCAAGACTCACCCACCTTTCGCCAAATTCTGATGATGTGAGCCGCCGCCTTTCCGTCCTAATCTTGACTTTAAGCTGATGCCTAAAGAACAAGATCAGTTCGGAAGAAGCAAACTTCTCGCCACCATAGAATTCCTTCTGACGCGTCGTCCAAATCACGACTCTCATAACGCCTAGTAAGCAACAGCACACATAATGCTCAGCCTTCGACATCTGAGGCACCACATTGCTACAAACAGAAACGACATCCAGGACAAAGGACTTTCTCCGCAGTACGCGAACCATGAGGCCTTCAACGAACTTGCACAACGGCACTACCACCGTGCACTGAAAGAAGGCGTGACCAATGGTCTCGACTTCCCCAACACAGCGGCGGCAGTCTGGAGAATTCTCCAAGCCCGCTGAACAAAGTCTTTTGCCGACCCAGAGGGCTCTACGAATCACCCGCCAGGTGAGTGATGCCTCATCGTTAGTGAGGCATTTCAACCCTGGCGCCCAAGGCCATATTGAGCGAGCCTGCTGCTTCGTAAGACCGAGCTCGCTAATCAGAGCATCTTGAACGGACCCCCGAACTAACACCTGATACAATGCCCTACGAGACAACGCCTGGACGTTGGAGAGGCCTTCCGACGCCCGTAAGAGGCATTTCAGAGCGCGACGACATTCGTGATAGAAGGAGCTTTCGGCTCGGGGTCTACGGCGGGCCTCCCCCTCGCACGAGTGCACACTTCTTAGGGACGGGAAATTTTTCCGGGCGTCTTCCTTCCAGAAGGCTCCCACCTCGTCCGGTTCGCGACACAATCGGTCTAGGAATGCAATGCGAAGCATATGTTGACGAATCTCAATGCTTGGCATACCCAGACCGCCCTCAGCGGTATGAAGGCAACAGATCTCCCGAGATACCATAGGGGCCTTGCCTCCCCACAAGAAGGAGAACAAGAGCCTTACTAATAAAATTAGTGGGGCAAACGGAAGTGGAAGTACAGAGAGTCGGTACACGAGGATTGGATATATGTGTGAAACACATACTTCCGCCCTTCCCTTCAGGGAAAGCCTCCTCCGAGACCACAGATTAACCGCGCTCTCGGCCTTCTCTCGTACCTCCGACCAATTCATTTCCAACTGGAGATCCGGACCGAACCAGACGCCGAGAATCTTGATCGGCCCATCCGTCCAGAGGAAAGGTCCGGGAAGAGAAACTCCCTTCCACGCACCCAACCGCAAGCCAACAGACTTATCACGGTTGATCTTGGCCCCTGTCACCATCTCATAACCACTGACCTCTTTGCTGACTTCGTCAATCTCGGCTCTGCTCGACACAAGAACCGAAACGTCGTCAGCATAGGCAGAATACCTTGCTGAGGTGGTAGCCCCAGGCAGAGATATTCCACGCAGGACCGGATTCGCCTTTAACTTGCGAAGGAAAGGTTCCAACGCAAGAACGTAAAGCAAAGGCGAGAGCGGACAACCCTGACGAATAGAGCGAGACAATACGAAAGGCTTCGATCTTACTCCATTCACTTCCACCAGCGCACCGGGGGTCGCATACAAGAGTCGGATCCAGGAGCGAAAGTCGGCTCCGAAACCGGCCGACGAAAGGACAGCCTCCAGAAAACGATGATCAACCCTATCGAAGGCCTTGGACTGATCTAAATTGATCAGCGCGGCTTCACCGTCGACTTGTTCTAAGATCAAGCGTACCATATGCAGGTTATCCTGAATAGTCCTGCCCTTCACAGCACAAGTCTGCTCGGGGCCAATCAGACTAGACAGGACAAGCTGCAAACGGTTGGCTAAGATCTTCGCCAAAATCTTCAACTCAGCGTTTAGCATCGTTAAAGGGCGAAAGTTCCCTAACCCATCCCCACCGTTCTTGTCCTTACGCAGCAACTTGATCACACCCCTGGTGAAGCGTTGAGGTATAGACCCCTGCTTCATCCAGTGGTTGAAAATCAGTTCCAGCAAAGGAACAAAAACGGGCGACAGCCTCAAGTACACTTCGTAGGGCAGACCATCGAGTCCCGGAGACTTATCCAGGCCAACCTGCTTCAGCGCTTCCCAGATCTCAGACTCTGTTATGGGACCCTCGCACCCAGCCGCTTCAGCTGCCTCGAGGCAGGGAAAGTCGGCTAAATAGGAGTCGAACTGGGCCGAGCTCAGACCGGGCTCCCTGGTGAAAAGATCCTGAAAATAATCTCGAAAGACCTCACATATGCCCGCGTTTGTAGTCACGGTCCGATTATCCGGTAATGTGACGCACGCGATATGTCGCCGAGACGCACTCCTACTCTCCTCTGCACGCAATTCAGCGGCCATATTCGTCGCCTCAGAGGACATTCTTTTTAACCTAGCCCTAACTACCAGAGCTTGATCCTTCTTGATAAGCAAGGAGGCCAACTCTGCCTTAGCTAAGGCTACATCCCCACTAACACGGGATTTCACGGCCCGATCGACTTTATCTTCTAAAGCAGTTTGCGCCGCTAATCTATCTCGATTGAGTCGACGACTAAAATCGGCAGCAAACGTTCTAATTTTAGATTTAAGGTTACCCCACCAGGCGTTCCCCAAAACCGCTCCCGACAATTCCCGTTGTATCATTAGTAACAGCTGGTCCCGAAATCCCTGTTCACCAAACAGTGAACAGTTGAATTTCCAGTAACCAGCCAACCTAACCTTAGGCTTATCTAAGTTTACACGGACCCGGACAAGCCTATGATCCGAATAAACTATATAATGGAAACTTGGACACCCTAAGAGCCCTACATCGACTCTCTTAACTAGGACTCGATCAAGGTAGCTCGCAAGCGTCCCAGGATCCGAGTTGCCACTATTAGTCCAAGTCCAAGCTATATCCCGAGGATGCTCATTCCGGTACTTATCGACGAGATCGAACCCGTCGATAAAGTCCCGGAATGGTTTCACATCAGGATTGTTAGTAGCCCGTTTTTTCCCTATACGATCTATATCGGGATCAAGGACGGCATTCCAATCACCCGCTAAAACTACCCGACGAGATGTCGTCAAAAACGGCTCGATCTGCCGAAACAGACCAGGTCGCTCAGCATGGATATTAGGCGCATAAACGCCGATGAGACGTAAAGCCTTACCTTTTATGGTAACGTCCAGCACACAAAGCCTGCCCGCCGGATCTGCGAAAACAAGAGTACATACAGCGTCTAAAGACCTGCTCACTAGCCAAGAGACACCCCTCGAACGACCATCAAAACATGCTGAATAAAGGGCGAACCCATTAGACAGCACATCCTCACGATCATGAGAAGAAAACCGGGTCTCTTGCACACAACAGATATTCACCCCGAGGCGCTGAAGGTCGCGAGAGAGCCTCGCCCTGCGAGACTCCACCCTCAGGCCTCGGACATTTAAACTAGCTAACCAGAGAGCCATATTGAATACTGATTAGGGTTGTTTATCTGCTTTGAACATGGCTGGGGTTAGGATACCAACAGCCTCTCCCATAGACCCATGGCCCATCTCATTCTTGATGGTACCGTCTTGGGAGATTCCGCCGATATCCCACGGGAAAGTCAATTTTAGTGCTCTATAAAGGGAGGGGTGAACAAAAACTGGGACCCTCCCTGCACAGAATTGTTTCATTTTTTTAAATTTTTCGCTTTGGACGATAGCAATGGGTGGGGTCATGTCGAACGAAGCCATTGCCTCGTCCAACATGGCCCAAATCTGCTTTGCCCCAGTTTCAACTCTTATAACAGTCAACACTCTCTGGGCTTGTGGAAAGTTTTGCGGATTATCTATATCTTTGTCTCCGAATTGCTTCATAGACAAAAGATATTTCAGTTCTTTAATCCTGTTGCCATAATCTTTGGCTTTCTCGGCTTGTAACGGCGAGATTTTGCACACATTTGAGCCAGGATTGTAGATGTGTTTGGGTCTCTTTTTTTTTCTACTGAATCCTGTGTTGGGCTTCTGTGCCTTTTGTTAACAGGCGGGGGCATTTTAGTGGGAGAAGGACTGGGAGTATTGCGGGGTGTACAAGGTTGTCTAAAAGGACTGGGGTCTCTACTGAGAGGGATTTGGGCCTGGGCATAAGAAGAGGAAGGAGTGGCAGGAGTAGGCTTCACTCTAGAGAGAGGGGTTGAGGGGCGTGAAGAAGGTGACGAGATAGAGGATGTGGGGGGAGTGGCCTTCTTTTTAATGGGTGACGTGTTTTGACGGGATGTAGAGGGTTGAGGAGACTGAGATGTAAGTGTGTTTTTGGAAGGGTATAGTTTTTCTTTTCTTTGTTCGTCAAGTTTTTTTTTCAGCTCTTTAACTTTTTCCGTCTTTTCATATCCAGGATCGTATTTTTTCTGTAGTTGTTCGATTGTTAGAATAGAGGTCGGGGCGTCGCCCTTGCTGCTGTTAGAGGGAGTGGGGCTGTAAGTGTCTTTAGTCCCCGAGGCTTCAGGAGACTGAGGACCCGCTGGCTGACGCTTCCCTCTGACCCTGCCAACTACCAGCCATTCCCCTTCTTCCCCCTTCTTAGCCACAGAAGCGGCGGAAGAGGGCTCTTCGGGGGATGAGGGCTTTGGTGGAGACCCAACCGGGGGAACAACCTCTCCGGTCCCGGCAGCTGGCATGCCCATTACAGGCGCGGCGGATTTTGCAGACTCGGTCAGAGGGGAAGTTTGGTCTTTAGTGACCTGAGTCCCAGAGGCCTTCTTCTCTGGGCAGGAAGAGGAGAGATGACCAGTCACTCCACACTTCCAGCAGGCTGGTTTACGACCGGTCACGATGACCGGCAGCTTCAGGTCACTAACGTCAATCCAGTTGGGGACGGAGCTGAAGGCCTTCCGATCGAGCATCATGTCAAAGCTCCATCCCCCAGTCAGGCTATCGCAGGAAGCGGCCAATATCTCCCCGTATTGGGCCAGGAAAGCCGCAAGGTGTTCCCCGATAACCTGAGGAGGGACCTCGTACACTGCTACCCTGGTCCTTCGCCGACCCTCGTACTCTGTGCGGAGGATAAGATCCTTGGTGATCAAATCCCTCCGGGTGGCGTTCAAACAGTCTTCGGCTGTGGGTAGCAGTATGTCCCACATGAAGAACCCTTTTCCCTTTACTATTCTTAGGGGTTTGAACCCCAGGGACTCCAGTGCTTTCAACACTGTGTCTTTAGTCGACCGACAAATTTTGCGCGAACGCTTGTCGACGACAAAAACTGACACTATTCTTTTATCGATTCTCTTCAGTTCCACAGGATCCTCCAAGAGCCCGTCTTTCACCACGAGGTGAGCGTAACTCTTGGCACGTTCCAGGAACTCCGCGATATCGATTACGCATTTCGGAGGGGACTTCCAACAAGAGGGCGAATCCCCGACCTCTGCATTCATATTAGCGTTGTCTTTCTTTTCAGGTGTGGTCTTGTTTTCTTTGGCTAGCCTATCTTTGGCAGCCTTTTTTAATGCCTCTACTATTTCCTCGTTGGTAGGAATTGGGAGAGACGGGTATTCTTCAGTATTATCTTTGTCTGGAGGGTCATTCTTGGGGTTGAATAGATGCTTCCTTACAGATTTCCTGAAGGAAGCTGAAATAGTCTTTTTTTTAATCACTAAGAAAGAAGGAGCTTTTTTTTCCTTCTTATCCATACTAATATAAAGGGGAGGGACGGGAGTGAAGGAATAGGGGGAGGAATATTTAATAAGTTTCGCCTAAAGGCGAAACAATAAGGAACAAATAACTCCAAAAGGCGGAAAAAAAATAAAAAAGGGAATTTAGACAAAAAATAAAAAGTTAAATAATAGATACTAAAATTAAAGTCTAGCCGAAGCTAGTTAAAAAAATAAAGATGGCCGACTCTAAGAAGCGAGTCAAACCAGTAAATAAACGAAAATTAACAACTAACTTTTAAACGTACAAAAATTACAAAAATCAAACAAAAAACACGTAAAACTTAAAGACAAATATCGCCTAAAGGCGTAACAATTAACAAAACACGAAAAGGACAATTAAATAATAAAATAAAACGTTCAAACAAGGTAACCAAAGAAAATACTCAACTACGACAAAAAATCAAAATGGCCGACTAGACGAAAAACAATAACAAAAGAAAATACGGAACTTTGGCAAGAACCAAAGCTAGCAACAAAAATTCAAAATGGCCGACCGAAAACAAACAAGTCGAACCAATAAAGAAAATAAACAAATAAATTAGACAATACAACGAATACAAAACGATTTTAGTACAAACAAATTTATAAAACGAAAAACACGTAAAACGTAGAGTTAGGACAGAAACAAGAAATTAAAATTAATTAACGCAAAACACGGACAAGGGTTACAATATAACTAGAACGAAGATAGAAATTAACGGGAAATGAAGGTTATAAGGAAGGCTAAAAAAGCGTGGAAATTAAAACGGGGTAGAAACAAAAATTAACGGGGGAAGGGAATTAAAACGAGAAACTAGAATAGGGGATAAAATGAAAAACAAAGAATTAACGGGGGTAAAAAGAAAAACTAAAACAAAAAATTAAAGGGGGAAAAAAACTGAAAATAAAAATGGAAAAGAACTAAAAGAGGGGGGTAAAAATAAAAAATGGATAGAAGAAAAAATCAAAAGGACTTTTTTTTTTTTTTTTTCTTTTTTTTTTTCAAAACAGTTGAAACAGAAAATAAATAAAATAACAAACTTTAACCAAAATACAGTTCACTCAGAGATTCAGGCAACAAGGCAGTCGTGCAGCGGTCTGAAAAATGGAACACAAAATGACAAGGCGGACAAAACGCAATCGTCAGGCCACGAGTGCTGTTATTTTACTCGGCTATTTATATATACGGGTCAGTGGTGCATTGTTGGTAGTCATTTTTGGCGGATATTTTACCGGAAGTCGTTTATTTGTTTATTTGTGTCAAATACATACACACACATATATATATATATATATATATATATATATATATATATATATATGTAACGTAAATCATTCAAACGAAAAACAAATATTGAAGCTAATTATATGGCCATATAACTAGCTTCAATATTTGTTTTTCGTTTGAATGATTTACGTTACATAAATTGAATACGCACTACAAAACCGATATATATATATATATATATATATATATATATATATATATATATATATATATATATGACAGCATATCATTATTGAGGTATGTGTTATTAAATTTTCCTTTTCATAATCTTTCCTTCGGTTATTTTTTTTGCTTTCTCGCAGGTTTCTTTATATTTGTGTCTCAGTTGTTGAAAAAAGACTCCAGTCCTTGTTTTTTTGTCTAGCACTTTCGGTTGTCGTCAGCCGTCATCATGCCGGTATGTTTTCGTTGCTTTTTATTTTTATAGATAATATTTTTGGGTATTCAAGCAGTGTTGTTGGATAAGATCCTTAGCAATTGAGAGGCTGGGGTTGGTATTTATTATTTGTAAGATTAGTTATTAAATGTATTTCAGATGTTTCTACCAGTATGAAATCCTATTTTATTTATGTTGGCTTTTGATTTTTATTTGTAATGACTTCAAGAATTTGTAAGCGTTTTTTGCAATTGTTTTTGTTGAGGATTTTTGTATCGATTAGGATTTTCTTATTTCGGAGAATTTGAATCTATTATTAGTGGTACAGTTTGATTCATATAAAGTGATTTTTTATGGCACTGGTGCCATTAAGATGGTATCTAAGACCATGTGAGAAAGTTGCGTGTCGCATGTATATGCTAGGATTATTATGTGAAAAACACTCTCGAAACGGTCATGTAAACCTGTACATTACATTGATTTTTATTGAGGAACGGATTAGCGTAAGTAGTAGTATTTCGGGCAATTAGGTTTGAGGTTGTAAATTTGGTGTAGTATATTATTAATTTTATTTGTTTTTGTGGTTGGACGGGTTTAGTGTATCTGTGGATGGTGTTAGTTATTGCTAGTTCATCAAGTTTATAGTTGCTGTGCATTTGATTCTTATAGAAAAGCTTAATAGTGTTATTGCTTGTCTTTTTTCTTTGGTGTTATTATGACGATTAGAAAGGCAGTGTTTTATATGATGGTCGACTAATTTATTTGCGAAATTGTTGTTCATGCGTTTTTGCTTTATATTGGTAAGGTCTTTGTAAAATATTCTTCTGAATGAGATGTAAAAAGTTCTATTAAGAAAGTTTTTGATTAGGGCTATTTTATATTTATCTGGACATTCGCTATGGAAGTTGAGCAGGCAGGAGTTTTTACTTGTTGGCTTTCTAAATATTGATGTATTAAATGAATCTTTGTCGTGGAGTCTATGAGTACGTCGTATTTTGTTCGACTGTGAATTTTAAAATGGAATTTTCATTAAAGGTTTAAGTTTATTGTGTCGTGTGTTTGTGTTGTCATAACGATGTTGACGTATCGTGCAAATAGTAGGTTTGGTTATCTGGTTATTAAATATGGTATTTTCGATGTGAGACATGTAGAATTCGATTAATGTAGGACCTAGAGGAGAACCCATTGATACACCATCGATTTGGGTATGTGTTTTTCCTAGTGAACTTCTGTGGTGCATATTAGTAATAGTTTCTCTCGGATTGTAGGTTTTATGGCAGGAGGGTGACTTGAAGGATGGTTATAGACGTTTTTTGTAATTATTTTGATGGTTTCATGGACGCTGACGTTAGTAAAAAGGTTTTCAACGTCACGTGATGCTGTTCTACAGTTATTAGGGGTAGTGGAAATTAAGATTTGTATGAAATCGTTAGTCCATTTAATGTTGGTATTATTAGGTATATATGGTTGGATTATATTGTTAATGTTTGCCTATATATGGTATACAACAGTAGGGAATTTAAGAGATGATGTATCGGAGAGTATTTCCTGATTTATGCGCTTTTATTTTCCCTTAGATGTAACCGGGTTGATAATCACCTATTATTTTTATTAGTTGATGTGAACCAATTTCGCCTTTGTTGGCTGTAATGATATCATTGTGTTGTTTCTTAAGGAAGTCCGTGCGATTTTTTGAGTTTTAAAAATTTCGTCTTGTCATTGAGAATGTTAGTGATTTTGGTTTTATAGTCTTTTTTGTTGCGAATGACGTATATGCTATCTTTATGGCCTATGCGGATTGTAATATCAGGATTATTATAGAGTTTGTTGGGGGCTTCTTTTAATGCTGGGGTGAGTAGGTGTGTTTTGTGTTTGAGGTTAAAACGATATTTAATTCCCTTAGCTTTTAGTAGGTCACAGAGGTTTGGATTTGTTGTCATTTCGCTTTTGTTTGGTAGGTCTTTTATTTGTTGAAAGAGGATTTCTAATTCAGTTTTTTTTATGGTTGAGGTCGTATTTTTGGGAAAGGAGACAATTGGGGCCTAGGTTTAAGATTTGCTTTTGGTGTTCTGTAAGTTGAATATTAGAAATGTTTAAGTATTTGGATTCGGTGTTGGGTAGAAATATTGTTATTTGATAAAGTTTGTTTAATTTTTTGTCGCTTTTCAATTTTAGTTGTATTTCTTCATCTGTTAAGACATCAATCAGATCATCACCATTAAAAACCAAAAACCCAACCTAAATAAAATAGGATTTAATACTGACACAAACATCTTAAACATATTTAATCACTAATCTGCCAAATAATAAATACCAACCCCTTCCCAAGTGCTAATGAACCAATCCAACAAAACTGCCTGAATACCACAAAATATTATCTATAAAAATAAAATAAAAAATAAAAAGCAACCTATTTAAACCAAAACACCGACATGATGTAAGTTGACGACAACCGAAATCGCTCGGAAAAAAAGCCAAGGGCTGGAGCTTTTTTCAACTTAGACCCAAGTATAAAAAAACTTGAGAGAAAGCAAGAAAAAAAAAACAAAAAAAAAAAACGAAAAAAAGATTATCAAACGGAAAAGCTCCGTAGCCTTTAATAACACTTGCCTTAATAATAATAATAATAATAATAATAATAATAATAATAATAATAATAATAATTATATATATATATATATATATGAAGAATTATAGTCTTAAAATGTGCTATATTTATGGGATAACGTGCTCAATATCAGAGATAGAGCGTGTGTAAATATAAAAGTGAACATAGAAGTCAACACTTAGAGGCGACAGTCTGTTTCATGCTAGATGCAGTCGTGGCCTGACGATTGCACCTAGCATGAAACAGACTGTCGCCTCTAACTGTTGACTTCTATGTTCAATTTTATATATATATATATATATATATATATATATATATATATATATATATATATATATATATATTTATATATATATTTATATTTATATGTATGGGCTTGTGTGTAGCTGTGTGTACGTGTGTGTGTGTGTGTGTGTGTGTGTGTGTGTATGTGCGTGTATCTCAAATAAAAGCCAGTCTGATTTCCAATATTGACTCTACGCACTGAAACGATTAAGTTTATACAATATTCCTCACCTCATTGGACCTTTTACCAGACTTATTTTAGTAAATATTTCCATAGCTGTTTGTGCTTCAAAACTTTTTTCGTTTCTTATTTTTTTCAAAGAATGGCGAAATCTATTGAATCTCTTGATAATCATCTTCTTACTCGTCTTTTAATACAAATATTCACCGAAGCAAAACGGATTTGGGGTTGAAATGTCTCGATCTCTGCTTCACTGAGTAACGTCCATTGATATTCAGTAAATCTTTGGAAGAACACTTCGCAAGAAAAAAAAAGAAGTCTATTCCATTTCCACTCAGCTTGATTATTTACACTGAATGTAGCAATGCACATTAACTCCGATATAAAATGCTCTTTTCAGCGGGTCTTCTTAAATATATTCTCATAGAATCAGTTATCAAAAACCTTTATGAAAAATATGCTGTTCGTCTTGTTGTCTGATCTTTTCAGAGAAAATTACTTCATTCTACATATTTTCCGATTATTTTTTTCATCTTTGTCGTTTTGGTAACATTTCGAACAATACATTCTTTGGCCTTCTTCATATATACTATTTATTCTGTGTGTTTCAGGAGTTATTTTTCTGTATTTATTTTATTCAACTAGAAATCTACGGTCTAACAGTGTCACAAGTCTGTGCGTTAGCGACTTGTTTCTATTGAGAATTAACACGATTAGAAGTATTTTTTTAACTATTTTTGTGCTTTTTCTATGCATGTAGAAATTCTTGACTCAATCCATAGTAGGATCTGACATCCGGGCATTAATTATTTTCCCACTTTTGCTTGTCTTCGCGTTTTGATGATATTTGATCTGGTGAGCTTTCCGCTTGCTTTACACACACACACACAAACATATATATATATATATATATATATATATATATATATATATATATATATGTATATATATATATATATATATGAGTAGACAAAGATTGCATTTAAGCATGACACAGATTGTCGCAGCTGACTATCGCCGTAAATGTTCATTTCATACTTACATACGCTCTATTACTGATATTGAGAACTTTTACACATAAATATAGCATACCTTAAAACTATATTTTTATCATATCATACTTTAACACACACACACACACACACACACACACACACACATACACATATATATATACATATATATATATATATATATATATATATATATATATATATATATATATATATATATATACATATATACAGGGTATCCATAAAGTTCGTGTGCACTTTAAAAAATTCATAACTTTATTTGTATTTGCGATAGAAATAATTTGTAAAAAGGATTAGAAAGAAGTAAATCTATATTTTTTAAGGTTTTATTGAAATTTTATTTAAGCTTCCACATGTCCTCCATCATTAGCAATACAAAGGGTAATACGATTTTGCAGTTCACGGAAAACATTTTCCAAGTGATTTACAGTAATGCCTGAAATCGCATTAGTTATTTTAGCTACACTTAAAACTAGGTACATTAAACTTTATAACATTTTTTACAGATTATTTTTATTGCAAATACAAATAAAGTTATAAATATTTTAAAGTGTACACGAACTTTATGGATACCCTGTATATATATATATATATATATATATATATATATATATATATATATATATATATATATATATATATATGTGTGTGTATGTATATGTGCCCGCGCATGAGAGAGCGTGTTGAAAACATTTTTTCTATATTTACATCAGTCAAGCCCTGTCAGTTTCAAGCAGTAAAAAAAGATTACTGAATGACCCACTTACGTTACTCAAGACCCTAACAATCGATATACGAGGGTCATTATTTATTGAATGACCCTCGTATCTTTTCATTACACTGAAGTGTAAGCAGAGGTCGAAAGACTAAATAGAAATTTGGCCTTTTTCACTCCCTCATTAACTTTTTTTACAGTGTATGATTTGTAACTTTTTTTCTGATTCCCTGCAGGTTTTTTATTTCTTTATTTCATTATTTTATATGTGTATTTTTTTATAGATAAGCAAAAGATGATTGTTATTTCGTCTTGTTCATATGAATAAGTGGAGATAATGAGACAATTCGAAAATGCTTTTCACCTCGGTGTTGTGGGCGTCTTCATGTCGAGATGGAAGACAAACCTTGTGTGTAAAGAAGGTGATCTGGAATTTTTGAGGAATGGATAATTCCAGGGAACTTTTTTTTACACAGGATTTTTGTCTTATCACACAGAAGCGAAACGCATTTCTGGCTGTTGTATCTGATAAGCTTATCAGATACTACAGCTACAAAGTATTCTTTTTAGCATTGAAGTAGTTAGCGTCAGTCGGATTTGAAATGAATAGAACTCTTATTCATCTTGATTAATTCGTATACTTTTGCTACTATGAATTTTGCCAATGGTTGTTGATATTGTGTATGATCCCGGTCTCATGTTGAATGTGGAGAATTGTGAGATCAGTGCACTTTCAATGCATTTTTATTCTCAATGAATTATTTTCTCTACTGATAAAACTGGCATTTAATAGATTGGAATTGTTTTCAGATGTTTTTCGATGAACAACCAATGCTTTTAAAGTGTTGTTATGACGTATATTCCTGCATATAAATGAAATAAATATATTGTTTACATTATTCGGACTATTATTCTCATCTTTGTCGTCATATTTATTGCAACGTTTCGGCCGTTGTACGTTCCGGCCTTCTTCAGGTGTTTGGAATGTCGAATTGAACCTTTTATTTCGCTCACTGGAGTAGACTGTTCTAGTTCCACGTGCCATGTCATATCCTGTTAATTTCCCTCTGAAAGTTCTCCACTGCCTTAACCAGGTATTGAACTCATACTCTTTGGGTCCTGTCACTAGATCTAACCAACGCCTTTATCCACTGTGC
Organism: Acanthosepion esculentum; assembly: GCA_964036315.1. Classification (NCBI taxonomy): domain Eukaryota; kingdom Metazoa; phylum Mollusca; class Cephalopoda; order Sepiida; family Sepiidae; genus Acanthosepion; species Acanthosepion esculentum. The sequence continues at coordinate 124,016,018 of OZ038488.1, read as the reverse complement.
CATGTGTCCGAAACGTTGTAATAAATATGGCAACAAAGATGAGGACAATAGTCTGAATAATGTATATAATGTACATGATACTTCATCTCAAAAATATAGACAGATACTGAAAGGCCAAAACGTTGTAATAAATATGGCAACAAAGATGAGGATATTTGTCCGATTAATGTAAATAATGTACATAATACCTCATGTCAGAAATATAGATTGATACTGAAAGGCCGAAACGTTGTAATAAATATGGCGACAAAGATGAGGACAATAGTCCGAATAATGTAAATAATGTACATCATACCTCATCTCAGAAATATAGACAGGTACTGAAAGGCCGAAACATTGTGATAAATATGGCATCAAAGATGAGGACAATAGTCGGAATAATGTAAATAATGTACATAATACCTCATCTCATAAATATAGACAGACACTGATTCCATATGTATTGCCTAAATGTGGAATAGAATCGTGCATATACGATGTATGTACGAAATCTAACAGACTACTTTATGTACAGAACCGGTTGCACTGCCTTGATATAACATGCCAATCCATGAAAACGTCAGTGTGCATTTGTGAAACATTACAATGTGTTGCTCAGTTGGTTCTAAGATGTATTGTGTAATCTTCATCTTCTCTTGCAGTATTTTTTCGCAAAATATCACATAAACCGGGTCTGTCAGCCATATCTCTACTATCTAGATTTGCTTCCTAGCTTATAACTTTTTTTAAATACTGAAATTGTTGCTGAAAGGGGAATTTACATTGTTCGGACTGTTTCCGTTCAAAATTGCAATGTATATCACCTGAAGAAGGTCGGAGCACACAACGACCGAAACATCGTGAATATATTAATAAAGATAAGGAAAAGCAGCCCGAACGATGTAAGTAGTGTACATAGGTACAGAACCTGATGTCAGAAATACACACAGATCCTGAGCAAGGCCTGGGCGTACAACGGCCGAAACGTCGTGAATATGAAGATAAAGATGAGGACGACAGTCCGAACAATGTAAATAGTTACAATACCTCATCTCAGAAATATAGGCTGATATGGGAGATGTCAAATTGTAAACGTAATTAAGATGAAAGAAACCACGATGAATCAGTTGAAGACGATCCTGAAAGATCGCAGTAGGACTGGACTTAATGTATTTGGCAAGCTACTGATCTAATAAGGCTAACTGCTGGAATCTCTGGCGACAAATTGTCACCTCATCTCCATAGATGAACTTCTCAATTCATCTTACAAACCAAGAGAGCTTAATTAAGAATGACTTTGGGGATTAGGAGAGACAATATAAAACCGAAAGCGGGTTAAGTGATAGATTATCTAGACTGTCAGTTGATAGAGGAATGTGATTCGCTTGTAATTCCCTACGCAAAAGAATTTATAATCGTTAACCAGAAAGACTAAATTACACTACGCTTTCTGACTGAATATAGAGTTGATTTAAAATTAGAGTCCTGGACTTTCAAGTTAGATGAAACGAGATTTGCAATATTTTTGTTGACATTGTATTTTCAGCATTTTTATTCAGTGGAATAAAAATAAAGTCCGGCTTACAAAATTTTGTATGTATTTCTGAAATGAGTCATTATTATTCCGCGTGCTGCTCGGACTAAAATTCTATTCAGAACAAGACTACTCGTAGAATGAGCAACTTATTCCAGTCAACCAGTCAGTTACATTTCCATGATTTCACGCTGACGTCTTACCTATACGGCCTTCACATCTCCCAGAAACTTGAGGTCACACAACTTAATAATGAAAGTTTTCTTTTTAAGCATTTCATCCCAAGCAAGGCGGGGGTGCCATTAACACGCAACGGGTTACAGAGAGTGAGAGCAAGAGTAAAGAGGGGTGTTTGGGGGAAGGATATAGAGAAGCACGGGGATCAGGATCAAGGCATCACAAGATGTCGATTGACATTACATTTGAATATTTGAAGGTTATAGCTATCAGGGAAGCAAATAGAAGGAAGGGAGTTCTACTGGAGGAAAGTGCGAGAGAAGAGGTTCTGGAGTAGAAGGTTCCGTTTAACCGTTTCGACAGCAAAAGGCTGGGACCGAAATGCCAAACTAGTAACACGCTTAAATTCATGCAGTTGGGGTACCAGTGAAAGTAGCTGATCAGAGCAGTTGTCATGAAAATACTTGTAGAAAAGACAGAGGGGAGCCAGATCACGTCCATAAAAAAGTGACTGTAGACAAGATGCCAGATCAGGACCTATCATATTCCGTCTCTGGATTTTGTCGAGGACCTCGAGATGAGCAGCGCGGGCAAAGACCATATATGGCAACAGTATTCAATGCAAATTCGCTGTCAGCTCACGTAAACGATGACTTTATATTTGACAGTTGATTTGACAGGGTATCTGATGGTGTATAAGACGGGATTTGAACTCATTTTATACACCAGATATAAAACCAGAAATTCAGCATCGTGTGGTGTATAGGGATACTAATATTTATTTAGTGTAATGGGTATCGACGCGAAAAGTGGAATCAGAGAGACGAGTTCAAGTTCTAGGCTAATCTGTTACGTTCATTTGTGCTCTGGGACGTTGAAAAAGACATGAATCCATCTCTTTGACACCCCACCAATAGGTTAAATAGCTCTCTAGCCTTGAATTAAAACAGTTCTCTAATTCAAGCCGCGGAAAAGGCGATGAAAACCAACACTGTTATCTTTCCTAAGAAAGCGTAACAATGCCCAAATATCAGAATAAAAGTAAAAAGTCATGTGTGGAGAACAATGATCGCCTACTACCTGATGAGCTATACGGCGTTAACACATCGAAAGAGAAGAGTGAACAAAAAAATCTATTCAGCAAATATGTAATCTTCAGCCCAAATCTATTAGTGAAATAAAATATTTGAATCCAAATCAAATTAGAATTCAGCGTGTTTCCCCGTTAGTTAGTTAGCACGTCTGTTTCGCCCTGACATTGCCTCAGATAAATAATAGACAATTCCGTTGTGATTACGAGAAAAGACGAAAGAAAATATATGAGCGATTCTGTTTGGTTTTAGTATGAAAAATAAATCACACATAATAATAATCCGGTGAAGAGCTTTGTCCATTTAAGTTTTTTTTTGTCGATAGCTGTCTTTTATTTAAGTAAGTAAAAACAATAAAAATTTTTCCCTTGCCCTAAGTCATAGTTATAACTCGACATGTTATTATGATACAAATGCAGCTCAAAAAGAATTTTTAAACTACTACTACTACTACTACTAGTAATACTACTACTACTACTACTAATAATAATAATAAGAGAGAGATAGCAGATGTGTTTAAAATCTGTTTCAGTGAAATGGGAAACTGGGGCAATTTTGAAACTTTTAGTTTGTACCCTCTTACTTTAAATAATGACCTGCATCCATACTTATTATTATTGCAATGTTTTGTTAAAGTTGTTAAGCTCAAATATTTAACGATGCGACAGGTGAATTTTCACGGATATTTTATAATCTCGGATCTGTAAGGAGTTATTAACTTATCCACTTTAGAATGATGATTCATCAGAAAATTCAAGTAAGAAAATCATGAAATGTTTACGGGTACTACTAGTAAATTAATTTAGACAAGGCCAAATTCTGGTGGTATAAACAGTCCGAACGTAGTCCTGATTAGTGGAACAATAGTTCATAACGAAAATGCCTTATAGTATTCTTTACATAAATATTTCTCATATACGATTGTATAATGTCATACGTAGGAAAATTTGTAAATGGATTTGAAGTAAATGTTAAAATTATAATCGCTAACATTTTAATTTCTGTAAAAATGTTTGTTTTGTCAATAGCGTTTACGCTTCATTGGGAACTTGGCAGTTCATATCTATTATGGTAGATAATTGAAAATATTTTGCTATTTAAGGATTAAAACTATTGTCTATTATTGACCTTAACAGCATCACTTCACTAGTTAGTGAGCTGCTTGGTGAAGAACTATTGAGACCTTAAACCCTCAGTGCCAGACATGGGGTCGTCATGCAGTAAATAAGAATGCTGAGAATACCAAGGATGAAACATGTGATTAACGAGGAAGTTTTAATCAAAATAGAAAAAAAAGCAGGCTATACTTAGAATTAGAAAGAGACAATTGAAGTTTATAGGAAGGAGGTCTGGGAGAATCTGACACTCAGAGGACGTATTGAAGACGGAAACAGCGAGTGACCTACCTAACAAGCGTGTGGATAGCAAAACAGGGAAGTGGAGGGATAATAAAAATACAAATATTAATGAGTGCTACAAAGGATAGGAAGTTGTGGAGGACAATGACAACCAACGTTCTGAAGAGATACGGCACAATGCAGAAGATAATTAAAAACTTACGTTTTAAATAAATATTCTTGGGTGTATCTTGTTTAGTCAGTCGCCCAATACACGGGTTTTTACTGTATAAAAAACTCATCAATAAGCGAAGGGGGCAGTAATTAAGAAGAAGAATCGATTTTCGAAGTTAGGGTTCCAGCTTGAAACTCATTTTTGACTTTTCGGTGATCGGATTAATGGGAAGTTCTCTTCATTTCAGTAAAAATCTAATAAGCATTTCTTTGCTGAGCCTAAGGAGTTTGTCACATAATCACTTGGCCAATGAAAAAGGCGCAGTAAGATAAGAAAGTTGTATTCTGTCACTGAGGAAAGACAAATGTTTATCAGTTAGTTTAATCTCTGCCGAAACAACTCTCCCGATAAGCAGTACAATCCTGTAATCACTTTTTGCTGAATTTGCTTGTTTTATCGGTATTTTTCACGTAGAGATAAACCTGAGTTGACGCCAGACCTACAAATTTATGGAAATGTCAATGTAAACAGAAGAAGATTAAGAGATTGCCATATATACATATATATATATATATATATATATATATATATATATATATATATATATATATGCCAATGTATATATATATATATATATATATATGTGTATGTGTGTGTGTGTGTGCGTGTGTGTGTGAGTGTGTGTGTGTGTATGTGTGTGTGTTAATTATTTCATCCCAAGCAAAACGATAATGAAAGCCACTCAGGCGCTGAGGAAAAGTGACAATTAAAGAACAGAATCCAAGGAAACATGAATTTTTGTAAATAAATTGATGACATAGTTTTGTTTAAATTCATTTATTTAATCATTATATATATTATTTATAACTATATTCTTACAAAAGATAGATATATTTAAATATATCTATTTTATTTATTTATCTATGTTGTATATATATATATATGTGTGTGTGTGTGTGTGTGAGTATACAGTATACGTCTGTGTGAGTTGTTATGTGATTCTTCATAGATGTATTTCTATTTTCATTAATATACAGGAAGCTTCGACTGTGTCCATATTTCTGCCTATTATATGTCTATATAGGTGTACACACACAGACACGGCTACATTCACACAGATACGCAAATATATGAGGTGCTTGATTTAGTTTTGTGTTCCCCGTGTCAAAAAATAAAAGCGGAACTTTTAAAAGCGGCAGATCGTTTTCATATAAATGACACATTTTTGTCATCCGGTTTAGGATTAAATAAAGTTTAGTAAACACGAGAGTTTGCTCAAAGGTTCTCGGCCCTATCAAGAAGTAGAGTGTCCCGAGAACATTTCATTATCATCTCCTATTAATAATTATGTATTAGAATTTTGCATGTTGTGTTGTATAATAAAACAGCGACTCTGGACTCAACTCCAACTTGGTATGATTAGACTTGACTGAGGGACACTTAAATTTGATTAAATAAAATTAAAACTGAACTCATAAATTACTTTAACTGGACATATACAATTGTGCCTTCAATTAGGTTTTGGCTAAGATAGTTTCATATTTCTCAACGTCAAATTAGACAAGGACATCCTATGATTTGCAAAATAAAGTCTTTTTAAATCAGTTAATTTTATACTGTAATTGAGAAATCTAAAATATATGGAATGGGATTGGTTTCCAGATAAAAAGTTTGCTCTATTTGAAGACAGTTATTGATTTATATTTTATTTTCAAAAAATATCATGTCTCTTCAGGAGGCAGGCAATCACGACTCTCTACATTTTCCAGTTGTTTTCTCCATTGTTATGTATTAAATACTCTTAAACTGACTGACAACCAAGGCAAGAAAATCTAGTGAAGCTGTGATGAGATGGATGCATTTATTTCCACTTCCCGCTTTGCTATCTGAAAATCTGCTATTTACATATAATGTCTACATTATGTTGATTTCAGAATCTCTTTATCATTTGTGGTGCGTGCAGAATTTAGTCAAAGAGAACCCAAGATCAATACAGTTTCCTTTTATTATTTCTCTATAAAGTAATATTTATCAATTGCTAATCTCTTGTCGTTGCAGAGATATGACCTAAGTGTAAACCCAGTCACTGTTATTTTACTTTCATTTGATATTTAATAGACTTATGACCTTCTTGTAAATCCACATTGAGCAGATTCTACAATCATTTTAGAATGCCTCGTATTTTAGAAACTGGTTTCATTTCATTTGCGTGCAACCCGAATATAGACTGAGTCAATATCAAATGAAAGAAATTCGTAAGAGCTAAGGATTTTCGTTGTACCGCTTGCTCCACGCACCATAATCAAATATCCGCCATATTTGATAGTAGGTCATTATCAAATATAGCGGATATTCGATTATGGTGTGTACAGAAACTCGGGGCACCGCGAGGGAAATATTAATTTACAAAAATACATATACATTTGCAGGAGGAACGTCTTCCGATATTCAATGACGGTTATTTGGATAAAAGCAGCATTAAATTCCTGAAACTTTTATGGCTATCCTGACTCGAATGCAACTGAACTGGTCTCAGCCATTTTGGATTTTGAAACAGGGAATATGCTCTGGAAACATTTTTTTTATAAACATGAATTCGTGTTTTTCATGGAAACTGGCTAGATTTCTCAGTAGAGAAGATAGCAGATCTGATAAATTTCACGCCCGGGAGAGTAAAACTTTTAAATTCTGTTAATTATATATCTAAGGGGGTTTTATTTGCAGAATTAAATATTCATTAACTTTTTTCGATTAGTGATTAAGCTGAGCAATTTCTGTTTACTTTTGTTAAATCTTTCTCCCTTTTAACGGCTTGCTTTTCGACTAAAGCATTAAAAATACTCGTCTTATTACATTGCTTTTTGTGGCGAATTTTGTTTAACTATATTTGCAACTGGTTCGAAAGTCAATCTCGCAAGCCAATTATACGTGACAATGATCAGCTGGCATTGTTTGTCGAATAAACGAGGCTTCGTAAGTATTTACTCAAACATGACAACTGCTCTATATATCGGAAGCAAATATCAATATATCGCCGATATTACAAAGATGTTAATCCCGCCTTCATATTTCATACAGACTATTACTACGTAAACCTCATTCAGAGCGAGTATCGATTGAATTCAAAAAATATTTAAAAGAAATTAAAATTACGAAGTAAAATGAGATAAATGTGAATAAAAAATGGCTGAAAATGATTCAATCCAATAAAGTAGAATCAAGACAATACTACTACTAATACAACTTCAAATGCATATAGTAACACTGACAAATATGGCACCGAGCGATCGGGTTAAAAGGGAGAATGAATTTATGGGTTAGATTTGATCTTCTGACAACTGTAAACATCTGGTATCTCAAACGACGGTTAAGCTGCTGTAGATAGGCAAGTATCCCAAAGTAAAAGGGGCTGCGAGGTTGAGTCGTTTTTCCTGCGTTTTATTCTTGGGTTATTTTCTTTCTGATTTATGTATTTCCGACGTAGACTGACGATCTATAATAATAGGAGATGAAATGCTAGGAAGAATTAAGATGACAGAAATTCCAGTCAAAAATTAAAAGAAGAATTACGGAAAAAATGACCTCCCCCGAACGTTTTTTAATCATTTCGTCCAAAGCAAGGCAATAAAGTCACTAAGGAACAAGGAGTTACTGCGTGGGAAAGAATATGAGAAAAAGTAAAATCATTATTAAGGAGAGAGAAAATTAAAAGACCAGGAATTAAAAAGACAGAAGACAGCAATAAGGCCTTTAATCGTTAACATTTTGTGATGAATTTAAAACTTGTTTTTAGTTTTTCTGTTAAGGAAATGAAAAACATTCAGAAAACTATCGACTGAGAAGAAGAGCAAAGAAATTCTTCTTTTATGTGCCGTGTCCGTTCAGGACGTGGGAAGTCATTGTTTTCCACAACTTCCTATCTTTCTAGCTCTTAGTAACTTTTACCAAACCCGTTCCACCAGCCATCACTTATGTGGCCTTTGTCTGTTTTCTTTTTCATATGTTTTGTGAGTGTTAGTATCTCCAAGCCCCTGTTTCTCATTATGTTTCCAATGAATTTCACTTGTCTCTTTCTGATTCTGAGTATAATTTCGTTTTTGTTTCCATTTTCTAACTGACTTCCAGACGGTCAGAACATTGATTTTAATGATTCTTCAGAATAACCACATTTATGATGCCACCTGTCTTCTACCAATCTTTGAGGAAGATGTCTAGTATCCATTGCCATAAAGTAGGACTGATATCTGACTATATATTCTATAAAAGCTATGGCAAATTGACTGTCGAAGAGAAGAGTGGGTAAAAACTAAAAGGTCAAAAAACTAGATGAATAACTGATTACGCCAAAGTGAGCAGTCTGTCAGTTATGTGCCAGGTGTAATACACGCTTAGGCGATCATGTATCTTTCGATATATCACTGACGAGGCAGATCTGTTCTCGCAGTAGGTTGCAATTTCTTTCTGCCGTAGACCAGTTGTCATCCAAGGCTATAGAGCCCGGTCTGTCCTGCTATTTTAAAAAACTGGGAGTAGAGGATTCATATGTTTCTCAATGTTATTAGCACGTAAGTGATTGTAATGGATTTGACTGGAATTCGAACTTGGCTCTCCGATTCCTCAACCAGAGACGCTATCCATTACTCCAAATTGAGCAAGCGCTGATGTAATTTATTATAACGGTTGATTAGAATTTTCTCTTTTGCATCTTTTGCCCCTCATTTTAATAATCCCAATGTGCTCCATAAAGCTGACCTTGTGCCAAAAAGGACTCTAAATGAACAGTCCAATAATATAGCTATATTTTATATCATATTCGACCAATGCTGGAAAGAGACATTGTATGTAAAACGGCGACACAGGTATGTGGTCATGAAATCTCATTATATTGAACCGGAAATCGTGATCACGAATCGAGATCAAAGGTATATTGCATTTTGGTATCGATCTTTTGCTCTTTCAAAGATGATGATTGGTTACTTGAGTCAGTGCATTAAGTCCAATTCGGATTAGACGGTCTGGAAAATTCTTGAGGACTTCACATTCTTGGAGGTACTTATTCAGCGAGAAAGAGAGAGAGAGAGAGAGAGAGAGAGAGAGAGAGAGAGAGAGAGAGAGGGAGAGAGAGAGAGAGTGTGTGTGTTGTAGGCCAGCTGTCAAATATCTGGAACATCTAGGTGTATATTTCTATCTAACGAAATCTTTTTACAACTGTGCATACGTGCCGACGTCAATTAGAATGATAAAAATTACTATAAATTATTCTTAACGATGGAGAATTGTCACGAACATAGGCAGTAAGAAAAAACAGCTAAAATGTCTTCGGCAAAGTAATCGCTTGAACTTTGTCTATTTTGTTCAAAAGGAGTGGTACAGTTTTGATTGAGTTCTGAGCAAAGGTGGAGCAATGTTTCTAAAAGGGACGCCGAATTAAACATTAGTTTTTATCACATGAATCTGAAACTTGCATTCGTTATTTTTACCGATAAAAACGCTAGTCCTATAAAATCTATAAATTATTTGTACTGCTGTCCTCATCTTTATTGTCACGGATACGACGTTTCGGTTGTAGTACGCTCCGACCTTCTTCAGGTGATTGGAATTTCGAACTGAATTCTTTATTTCGCCCGCCATCGTAGACTGTACTAGTTCCACATCTCTTCCGGATATCTCAGTTATCTCTCCAAGTTTTTGTAGACAGGTATTGAACTCACAACTTTTGTGTCAAGTCACTAGATCCAACCAAAGCTTTTATCCCGTGTCCTTGAGGATATCAATCCATGCATTTTTTGGGACGTATTAATTTAATGTCTATGTTAACAATTTTTACCAGAGCTCATATTGCAATTTTCTTGTTACTGCTTTTCGCTAGTATTTCTAAATTGATGTCCTCAAGTGGATAAAAGCCTTGGTTGGATCCAAAGAGTTGTGAATTCAATGCCAGGCTACGGCAAGTTGAGTTAAAGGGAGATTACTGAGACATCCGCAATTAGGACAATCTATCAATGGAGAAAGCCGAACAATGTAACTAATTACATCACCTCATCTCGGAAATATAGACAAACAATTCTATAAATGCCGAATGTCACCATAGTCTTCACGCAATTAAGCTGGTATAGATACATTTTTATCGTCAATCAGTTGGTCCTTGAATTGTTATTTGTGACATGAGGAGACGAACATTTTGATGTTAAGCGACCAATTTCTTCCTTTATATAAATAGATGGTCAGCTTATGTAGTCTGGTAAAAACTCACAGTGCAAGGTCATCAAGTGTCAGTGCGGACTGAAAGTCTAGCTATCCCTGTATAATGAAATTTTCTATTTCAGATGGCTGACACGAGCTCTTACATTTTGGAAGATGCGTAGTGGTTGACAAGACTTTCAGACCACCCTGTAGATTGTCTCCAATCTGCGGAATTAGTCGAAAAGGTCCCAAAGTGTTGCCTTTCATTCCGACCTGAAGACGCCAAAATTTGTCGCATGATAGCGAAACGTGTTGTTAAAAATAGACATTTTGTCCCTTTATCTCCACACACACACACACACACACACACACACACACACACACACACACACACACACACACATAGGAGATAGGTCTAAGAAGATATAGGGGTAAAAAAAGATTGGAACGAACACCTCCTTCCTTCGTTCTTCCTCTCCAATCCTAATAGTTTTATTACCCCTTTCGCCGCAAGTCCAAGAAAATCTTTTTTGGTTACTACTAGACACAAAAGACATCGGAAAAAATAAGGAAAATTATTTCCATTCAATAATATGTGGAAATAATCACTCTTTGCCTGATGAAGGTCCGAGACCGGAAACTCGTGTAGCAAAAATATGGAAAATAAAGTATAATATATTAAAAAATCCACATTATAACCAAAAACATTTGCAGTTTCTCTCTTCTCTTTAAAATATACATTTTCTCCCGTTGGAACAGCTATAACCTCTCCCTTACATATATATATATATATATATATATATATATATATATATAATCCTATATTTCCAGCAAGCAAGTAACTTTATCTGTGATTGATTAAGAGAACTTATTCCTTTTTATTTTCCAAAAGATAAAAAAGAAAAAGCCAGTATTATTCGTTGTTTAATTGTTTTACATTTCACAATGAAGATAGTTGCAGTTGTCCGGGCGTAGCCATTGACCATAAAAGGTCTTCGTAAGGGAAAATGCCAGACGTAAAGATCGAGTGAAAACAGTTTATGTTCGTACATTTTCTTATCCAAAGTAAAAAAAAAAAATAATTCCTGAATCGCCGAAGATGGGATATATTTTAGAAAGTTTTCGTCTCCTTCACAGTCTGGTTTAATTTAGAGATCTATGCACATTAGGCTGGCTTAAAATCAGTTATTCATTTATTTTCTTAAAATATGACATAAATACAAGTGTAGCCTCTAAGCGAAAATGAATAAATGACACCAAGTGTTCTTACCCTTATCTCCTTCTAACTGGGCAGGTTATCTTCCCATTTATAAGATTGGTGCAACACAATCTTTCTATATGCTGGGCTAAGCTAACTGAAGCAGAAAGAAGAAAGAGATGCGATGAGAAACGTCAATTTCGATAAGAATCTTTGTCGGCTGTGATCTTGGTTGAAATATTCTGTAGATACTTTGACATTTGCTATGAACCCTTATACAAGGTAGGCCAATTTCGGTTTTCATCTGACTAACCAACGGTGACACCCCAATCGGGCGCGTATGTTGATGTTTTGTACGCGAACTTAAACCTGTAGTCTTCCTTACAACCTATCTGACAAATGGCATAGTTGGAATCCAAGTTCATCTCACAAATCTATTTGAAGACGTAAAGTTTCTTCTAGAATTAGTAGTATTGATTTATCTCAAAATTATATACTTCCTTTGTTATTAGATGGCAATAGGAGCGTTTATTTTTATTGAATTTTATTAAAGAAGATCGCATTTCATTCTAATATGATGTTCTATCATCATGAAAAATGGCGCATTTTTGTTCATTCTCCTGGTTTAGAATTATGGCGTAATTGGTCTTGTAATAAACTAATCGAAATTTCGGATATAATTAATGATTTCACTTTGAATCAGATTTTCGTAGCAAGTAGGCTCTTAAAAACAAGACGAATTTGCAAGTTCAATACCCATCGTTTTTCTTTTTTAATCATTTCACTCCAAGTAAGGCGGTTCTGCCCTCTCCTAGTACACAAAGGTGGGGTTGACAGGGAGTGGAAGTAAAAGAGAAAGCCGAGAATAGTGAGGATTGAGAAAATATACAAGATGGCGCTTTAAGATTTTAATTATCATGGAATCAAGGAAAGGGTAGAGTGGGAAGTGCAAGAAAAGAAACTGTTGGAGCAGGAGTGGCGGGTTGCACTTTTGCTATTTCAACAGTAAAACAAATGGGACCTAGATGCCAATTAAAGATGGGAAAAAAGAAAATTTTCATTACATTACGTTTTTCTGAAAACTACAACTTAAATACAAAAATATGAGGAGTTTATGGAGAAGGTACTGTAAAAGGTCGAACATGTCAACAGTGGTCAGTGAAGCTTTGTGTAAAATATTTCTTACAAAACAGTGCTTTATGGTTTGGTAGATTAGTTGATGTCGGTTGGAATCAAATAAAATCAATCCTTGAGAATAAGCAACGAGATACAGCGACAGGGAAAACCAAAATATCGTACAAATACTGAAATCATTTTCACCACAGCTCGCTCACCATTCTTATTTAATACATGCCTTCTGCATATATTAATCGAAACCCAAAATGTCCCGAACCAAATTTAAATATTCTGTTATTGAAACGTATTGACACAGACAATGATAAGGGAGGCTAATGATCGCGCGAGAAACTAAATACAGAATGAATCATACCAAAGGTTATCGTTCATCCAAATAAGGGTGTTGCTTTGTATGTGGTGCGATTGGAAAGTTGTTCTTTACTATGATATTTCACAGAATAATTAAACGATTTATTCGAACAAGTACTGTTCGGAGTTAGACCCAAAGTAAGAAATTGTGAAAAGAGCTCGTAATGAACAAAACAGAAAACCTGTAAAAATCCCTTCAGGATAACTCTACACTAAAGTTTTTCTTTCGTGTCTAAGAAAGATTGTTACAAATTATCTTATAAGCTTTCACTATTTGCCAGATATTCTAAATGTATTCAACTCTGCAAAATTCTCTTAATGAAAGTCTAATTTCCCTGGAAGATAGTCAATATAAATGTGTGCTTTGTGAAAGTGAAGTTTGTCGGGTAACAGTTTTAATGTCGTCCTCTTTATATTCGCCCACAACGTACCGAGATACATTATTTCTTGTACATTTTGATGTCAGACCATGAATTGCCCTTTCTAAGTTTTCTTATATTTCTTGCTTAAACACGACAAGGAGCAAACGCAGACTCAAACATTCGAAAAAACAAACATTTAAATTCACATGCAGCGGTGATGAAAACACTATAAACCAGTGGTCGTTGTTCGATCTGAAGCTAACACGAACATTATGGATACTGTCATTTAATGCAGGTAGATTCTCCTGGTTTAGAATTATGGCGTAATTGGTCTTGTAATAAACTAATCGAAATTTCGGATATAATTAATGACTAATGTTGGATCAAATTTTCGTAGCAAGTAGGCACTTAAAGACAAGAGGGATTTGCAAGTCCAATACCCATCGTTTTTCTTTTTTAATCATTTCACTCGAAGTAAGGCGGTTATGCCCCCCAGTACACAAGGGCGGGGGTGACAGGGAGTGAAAGTGAAAGACAAGGCCGCGGATAGAGAGGATTGAGGAAAAGACAGAAGATGGCGATTCACGTTGAATCTAAATTTTTGAAGATTGTAGTTATCATGGTAGCTAGGAAACGAAAGAGTGAGAAAGAGAAAGGCAACTGTTGTAGTAGAAGTGACGGTTGTATTTTTGCTATTTCAGTAGTAAAAAAATGACACCTAGATGCCAATCTAGTAGTACAATTAAATTCATGTATTCGTGGCACCAGGAAAAAAAGGGTCGTCAGTGCAGTTGCCATGAAAATATTTGTAGAAAAGACGGATGGAAGTCATGTCATGTCGTTGAGAAAGTAACTGAAGTTGAGAACAAAAATTAAAGATGTAGAATGTTTTTTGACAAAGGAAATAAACTAGGACAGTGAAATCCAAAGGCGCATAGGTATAGCGAAAGATGCCTTCCAAAAAATAAGCAAAGTATTAAGAAACAGGTAAATTTCGTTAGAAACAACGTACTGAACCGTTATGCAATGTTGGTCCTCCTATATGGCAGTGATTACTGGACAGTCACTGCAACAGAAATGTAGTTCTACAGAAGGATGCTGAGAATATCATGGACTGAACATATGATTGACGATGAAGTTTTACGGAAAATGGAAATAAAAATGACGCTTAATCAGAAGGGTTATTTGAAATTACTTGAGTCTGGGAAACTTAACACTCACAGGCAAGAGAGAGAGAGAGAGAGAGAGAGAGAGAAAGAGAGAGAGAGAGAGAGAGAGAGAGAGAGAGAGAGCTTGTAAACTTCCTAACTGGGAGGGTCAGCGAAAAGACAAACCTTACTAAGAACTACTAAAACATAAGAAGTCGCGAAGGACCATGATTTCCCACGTCCCGAAGAGACACGGCATATCGAAAAAGATAATTTACTGAAGTTATACTTTGAGTTTCGACTAAAAAGAATATTTTCTATTTATTTTTCTGCAAAAATATTAAAATATTAAATGTCAAATGTGGATTACATTATTTGCTTCCAATTAGACAGATAAGTACATCGGAATTACCTGGTTGAGATAGGCACTTTTGGATTATATAACAACAAAACGCAGCAAGAAAACCTGATAAAACCTTATCAGAAAAATATTATATCACATACGATCTAAAAAGTGATGATAAACAATAGAGACATTAGCCATAAAAAGAAGCGACAAAAACATCCTAGTTTGCGTAACCATAAAAACATTGCAGTTAAAATAAAAGTGTATCCAGTTTAGGAGAAACATGATAAATATTTCCTAATTAAATGAAAAAAAAAACTCAAACCCCATAAACTGTTAAGATACAATACCTGAAAAGAAAACTGATATGGAATCCACTGAGGTGTGAATATGCGTTACTTGTCACGAAGTTATTAAACATAAAAATATTGGATAATGTTTTATAAAGGTCGAATTCACTCAAAAGACACGGGAAAATTTGTTTAAATTCTCTCCTGAAAACAGAAAATTCGTCCGAATAATTGAAATTCAAATAAAACGATTTTAAATAAAAAACTTTCATTTGTCTTCAATCAAAGTAGTATTAATGAAAAATTACTATCCAACTATATATATATATATATATATATATATATATATATATATATATATATATATATATATATATATATATATATATGTATATATATATATATATATATATATAATATATACTATACACACATATATATATATGTATATGTATGTATATATAAATATAAAAGTGAACATTGAAGTCAACATTCAGAGGCGAGAGGCTGTTTCATGCTAGATGCAATTGTGAGGCGGCCTGACGATTGCGTCTAGCATGAAACAGCCTGTCGCCTCTGAGTGTTGACTTCAATGTTCACTTTTATATTTATATTTACATATGCTCTATCTCTGATATTGAGCACTTTATTCCATAAATATCGCACACCTTAAAACTATATTTCTTCATATATATATATATATATATATATATATATATATATATATAGTGTGTGACTCAAAAGTCCATAAATATCGCACACCTTAAAACTATATTTCTTCATATATATATATATATATATATATATATATATATATATATATATATATATATATATAGTGTGTGACTCAAAAGTGCTTGCACCTATAACATTTCTAGAATATACAAATTTAAAGAATTGTAGTGACTTGTGTAAACATTAGGGTAAATATCTTTAATTTAAAATGACATGTCCCACGTGACATAAATGTTTAATTAACGAAATTTCTATATATTTATTTACTTAAAGATTGAAATTTCAGGTGAATCCAAAGTGTTTGCAGAAATCATAAATTTTTAAATAATGGCACGTGGGAAGATGCTTACTGCTGATAAAAAAGCCAAAATATGAAAATTACTGTCAAATGATAAAACCGCACTGGAAGTAGCAAAAATAATTAAACGAGATCACACATTGAAACAATATATCAACTATGATCAAATTGAGTGCATGAAGCACAAACGTGGTCGTTCATGTGCAGAGATTTAAGAAAAATTAAAAGAACACTCAAACAGAAATCTCACAGTACCAGTAAAGAGATTTTTAAGCAAACTGGCGTTGAAGAAGAATTGAAAGCAACACGAAATCGCATCCTTCGTATTATGGAAAAACAACGTTCTCCAATTTCATACCCTACTCTGAGCGAAATGAATCACCTGAAGAGGTTAGAATGGGCAAACAATTACTTAAAAATTGATTTCCAAAGAGTAATTTGGACGTCCCCGATGGTTGGAAAAGAGATTGGCTCATTCAGGGTGCAACTCCTCACTTGCATTTTAAACGCCAAAAAGGCGGTGGTGGAGTGATGTTCTGGACTGGAATTTGTGGCTCGACATTAGTTGGCCCATTCCTTGTGCCAGAAGGATTCAAACTGGATTCAGCTAATTACTGTCAATTTTTAAAAGAAAATTTCATACCCTGGTTGAATTCACAAAATGTGAAAAATTCCGTAGTAATCTTGTTTATTAGCAAGATAATGCCTCCAGTCATCCGCGCGCTTCACCAAAGAGTGGTCGGCAAATAAACGTTTTACAGGGGACAAGGTTATGGCATGGCCACCACAGAGTCGCGATTTAAACCCTATTGAGAACCTTTGGGCCATGGTAAAACGTCGAGTTTATGAAAATGGACGGCAATTTTCTAACAAGGATCACCTGTGGAAGTGCATTTTGGATGTTTGTTCTAAAATCACAGCCAGCTAAGTTAGGAAACTCACTTCATCAGCCGATAAACAACTTATTGAGCTTCTTAAGAATGATGGTTGAAATATTAAATATTAATGAGCTCTTTCTGTTTTCATACATTGATATCTAAACAAAGCCATAGCAACTTTCGTTGGTATATAATACATAATACACTTTTTCATTATTTTATACGATTGATTTGAACACGACCGATTTTTTTGCATTGAAATTAAACTTTTCAAAAACTTTTCACTGAGTATTATTTCTTTAATTAATATAAAAATCACGAATAGAGCTAATTTTCGTAATTTATTCTAAATTGATTATTCTAAATTGATTGATGCTTGATTCAAAAATCGTACGACTCATACAGCAATCGCTATCACTTGACTTAAAATATTTTTGCCCTTCCTTGCCTTTAAAGGAGTGCCCTTTGTCGTGCTGATGTTGCTACATGCCTTAACACTGCGAATTTTTTCTAAGCTCTATACTAAACATTAAATGTGTTACGAAAAAAGAACTAAAGAAAATGAACACAAAACGATCA